>JAYESA010000004.1:166440807-166968307 GCA_036927795.1 Iris macrosiphon
AAGGCTTTAACAACTCAATTAATCACGAAAGAGACGTCATTTGATACATATTGGCTACTTGAGTACTATTTAGGGCTTTAGATGAAAATATGACGTGTTATTTACAATAAAATGTAAAATAATAAACATACAAAATGACTATTGCTGATTCACAATTCTTAACCCTTGAGTAGTCTATCATGGGAGTAATGGAACAAGGCTGATGATAGATACTTTCCATGACAATGCATTATGAAACTGGAATCAAGTTAATGGTTCAAACCATTGCCATATAAATTGTGCTAGTTTATAAGGAACAAGTCATTTCCTAGCAAAAGCCCATGACAGAGTGATAGAACCAATTCAGAGTACACAATAAGCCAAATTTTTATTATAGGAAATGTTGTGAGAATTCGAGTTCAAGCAATATTTCTGTAAGCTAAATTGTGCTAGTTTGATCATGCAGAGAAAACTTAGGCACGGGATGATTTTGTTCTCGGAATTCTATATAGACTCAATCACAAAGTAGAATGTCAAATCTACTGTGATGTTTAGTTAGCTATACAGATATTATCCTTCACTAGAAACCTTCAGATGTAAAAGAAATATTAGACAAAACTGATGGAACGAAATTGAGCTAATTTGTTCAGTCTAGTACAAAAGAAAATATGTGAGCTACTTTCTCGAGCGCTGAAGTCCTTGTTGTCATGCTCCGATCCCGTAGGGGGGGCGTTCATCCTCGCTTGGGTCCTTGCGGGTCCGATTTGTCCTCGCTTGGTCGTGATGCCATGCAAGCCTAAATTGCACTTGCACAAGGCCAAAGCTTTGATCAAGGGCAAGTAAGCTATTCAAGACAGAAGAAGCGGCACAATATTGCAGAAAAGTAAAGAACATAATGGCATATGAAAATAAGTTCTTTAATGATAATCAAGATGTGTTACAAGCGGCTCTTGGCCGAGATTACAGTTCGCTCAAGATCTCTATCTCTCGATTACAATGACATCATTCCATACATTACATCCTTTTATACAAAAGCAGCTAAATGCAATCTCGATACGGCTCAAGGCATCGACTCCAGATTTTTGGGTCCTGGCGATGAGGCACGGTTATCGCTTCCTCAAACGATCCCACACATGAGAACAAGTAAACCGTTGGTGGGTCAGCACTTTGGAGAAAGTACTGGTGAGTATAAAATCAACTAACATAAGCAACACTCCCTGAAACCCACACTAAGTATGTGGCAAAACATTACAATACTAGTGATATTGCTACTTTTACCTATGTTCATTTCATGCTGCTCAGGATTATAGTCAGTTTACATCTTTTCGAAAATGTAGCTTTAAAACCAGTTTGCATATTCAATACATACAAGCAAGCTTATAGACACAGTGTTCTATCGTGCAGTGTGCAGCATGCATCGTGAGCCATATTCGATCTCTAGTGGACTGTTCATCTCAAATCAAGACAAGTTCAAGTGGACTATACAATTCGATTCAAAGGGGTAGCAGCATATTCAATGTAAAATCGATGAATCACATTTAGAATAAAGGTAAGGGACATAAGGAAATACAAGTGATCACTTATTCAGTGATCCTTACCTATGGCCGAACGGTTATTCCTGCAGCAGACATACAAGTTATCAACAATTTGCATATATATATAAACGAGGTTCTCCTTTCCTGTCTGTTTCTGCATCAAACAATTAGGTATGCAAGAAGGCTAGCCTAGCATGCGCCCTAACTACATGATGCCCCCCTCAACGGGATCAACAAGTGGGACGTACAAGCCCATCTCACTAATGACAGATCGGCTAATAGCTGCTGAGACACATGGTTTCTATACACTAAAATACTCTCAAAATAGTAGCCAGGATACATGGTTTAGTACTACACTAAAAGCCACATCCTCCCGTAAATAAGGACTTCAAGCCTCAGGGTATTCCAGATCTCTCCCAGGCTGAATGATCCCCAGTGCTCCAGGAACCGCTCGAGAGATAACCCTTGTGCACAAGTTGTCAGACCGATGCATGAATGCACTTCTATCAGATAAATACCATATGATGCACATGATCCAGAACAAGCAAGCAAGCATATCTATCAAGCTATAGAGCCAGAGCTCTCAATACTCTTGCCTAATAGCCACACCCTCCCGTAAGTAAGAATTTTAAGCCTCAGGGCGGACTATTAGTCTAGATGCACAAGTTCAAGATATTCACACAGTTCTATCTCTTTACAAGCGATCAATAAAATATGTTCAAGCAATCTAGCTCTTTTAACAAGTAACAAGTAAGAACAGTTCTATAAATCTAGTATACAATTCTATCTCTTTATAGACAAGCATTCAAGTTCTACTCAAGTTAGCATGCGATAGAAACATATAAACATTCTTTTACTCTTGTTTATTAGCATGGCAGTGGTTCGTTTAATAGCGGTGTCCGTGTAACTAAGCATACAATATTTCTATCTTTAACTAGCATGGCAATGGTTCTATCTCTTTAGACAAGTATACAAGTTCTCTAGTTAGGCAAGCAGATTCGTTTCAATGACAAGCAATACAAGTTCACTTATCTAGCATGCAGAGTCAGTTTTATCATTCTTTTATGAAACTATCTTCTTAGAACAAGCATTCAAAAACTCAGATTCATTATTAAGGTGTGCAAGAATTAGAGAATAAAGTTTTGCCCACTCACTTAGATCAATCGTCTTGTGGTTCGATCGGGAACTCTCCGAAAAAACTTTCACTCAAGCAAGCAAAGCGATATCACTTGTACATAGTGCCTACATGGAGCGGGGCACTACACTAGCCACTATATCAAACTTGGAATAGTCAGAGGGATTCTATGAGAATGACACGTCATACTTGGTTTGCCGGTTGAGGAAAAGCTTGTATAGTCTGAAGTAGGCTCCGAGGCAGTGGTACATGAAGTTCGAATAGTTTATGGGGAAGCATGGTTATGCACAGACGACGTCTGACCACTGTGTATTTTTGACGTACTTTGTCGAGGATGATATCATCATTTTACTACTCTATGATGATGATATACTACTGGTGGGTCGGAACGCCACTAGGATAGCGGAGATGAAGCGCCAACTGGGTGCGACCTTCTCTATGAAGGATTTGGGCACAGTAAAGACTATTATTGGGATGGAGATCAGCCAGAGAGAGAGAGAGAGAGAGAGAGAGAGAGTGAGTCCAAGCTGCTACACTTGTCCCCAAAAAAGTATATTTACCGGTTACTTTAGCGTTTCGGGATGGACGGGTCAAAAGAAGTGAGTAACCCTCTTGCTGCTCACTTTAAGTTCACTGAGAAGAAGTGTCCATCTACCAAGGATGAGAATGATGATATGGAGCGGGTTCCATATGCCTCAGCTGTGGGAAGTCTCATGTATATTTTGGTGTGTATGAGACCAGGCATCGCTCACGCAGTTGGCACAGTTAGCAGGTATCTTTCCAATCCTGGAAGGGTACATTATAGTGCGGTCAAGTGGATTCTACGATACCTTCATGGTACTACCGATTGGATACTTTCTTTTGGTGGTGACGAGCCAAAGCTGGTTGGGTATACCGACGCTGATATTGTAATGCCATGCACCCGCACGGTGCATTACGCTGAGATTTTGAATAGAAAAAGTATTGATCTAGTTGATTTTTGTGTACAGGTGGTGTACAGAGTTAAGTACAATCAGGGAAGTGCCTCGCACGGGTTAAGGCATGGGCATTATAGAGTGGAATCAATGGGTTCGTTCAAAGCAATATAGAGATAGAGGATTCGAGCGATAATGTCGTCTTCCTTAGTCCGATCGGATCAATGATTTGGACAGCACGACTTGCTCGCACAGTCTTGCTGATTGAGTAGATCGTGCTTCACATTGGACTATGAATTCAAGAAATCACCCATATTGGTAAGGCAGAGTGCTAAGCAGATTCAGACTTGGTGAGTGGGCTCTATCCCTTCTCTTCTACTTTTTATGCCTAATAAAATGGACTTTAGTGTGCATGGATTTTCGAAAGATTAGTTGGTATGGTTCGGTTGAGTAGAGGCATTTCTTCGAGAATATTAAGATAGATCATTGATAGATAGAACATGGACGACATTTTCATAGATCAATGATAGCTAGAACGTGGATGACATTCAGGGGCATGCATAAAGAGTACGCAACAGTTGTGGTGCAACTCCACGAAATTGCAAATTTGAGATAGATAGGAGCGTACATTGCGCACGAGGATCAAGTCAAGATATTTCGTCAAGCGAAGCGTGCATTAATGGTTCAAAACTAGGCAACTGCTGATAGGGTTTGGTGCTATTGGAACATTGGACATGGAGCTTATCGATGGGGCATGGTGCTATAAACCCCGTAATGATGTGTCAGAATGCCTTTGTGTGTGGTACCTCGGGTCGCTAACCGGAACATGGGATATAGGAACACGGAAGAGAATGATATCATCGAGAATATATATTATGGCAAATAGAACCTTACATGGTCATGGGCATGCCGAAGTTCAAGGGGATGGTTCTTCGAATGATTAGTATCGGTAGCTCCGGTACCGTTCGACCTAGGAAGAACCAGTTGATTCATCGTTTAAACAAAGAAGGGGCACGGGGTATTGCGGGACTTCAGCTGGGATTGCGTCCCAGACTGGATTATAGTTGTGTGTTTCAGCTAGAGGAGTAGCATTTGGGTTGGTTTATGCTATTGAGTTTATCGTGCTTTATTTTTGTTACGTTAGTTAGTAACCGAGTTCTGCGGGTGACACGGGTTGCATGTATCATTGATTTCACTGTGCAATGTTTGAGTAGAACACACTCAGTGGCTTGCATGATTGAAATGCTTAGTGATTCAATGCTTACCATATTTCAACTGCTTTCTTGATAGAAATGTTACTGCTCTTATGCATAGATGTTTTACTGTTTTCCCTAATATGTCATGCCGCTGCCATATAATCTATCTAGGCTCAAGTAGAAAGATCACTATTTAATAATTGTTTGCTTCACATGATTACATAGTGTTGGTTTATGGGAGTGGGTTATCCCACTCACCAGTATAATTGTATACTAACCCACGTTTGTGGGCATTCTTTTCGGGTTCTCAGGTGTGATAGCTTAGCTTGGATATACGAAACATGATGCATGAAACGACAAGTACCTTTATGGGCAAGAGAGAGCAAGAGTGTTCTAAGCCTTCATAGCATCTTCATTTGGACCCTTTGGGAGCTTCGCTTCGTATACTCTGATATGTTATTATTTGTGTAATGTCCCACCTCCAGCGGTTCACTAATGGAACATTTACAACTTTGACTCGATTGAGAACCGAGTCTGGGAAAAACCTTACCGCCTAATCAATTACGGACGAAATATAATGAACCCTTCCAACTGATGGAACGGCTTCTATTGAAATAAATCCAAGAGTTTTCGTTGGATATTTTGTTGCTTGATTTTGTATTATTTTAAGTTTTGTCTTGCTTTTAATGATTTGGTTTTCATGATTCGCTTTCCTCGTTTGCGTATTTATTTCGAATCGTAAGAAAAAGAGATCGAAAGATGCCAACCAAGTATTGTTGCAATTTCAGGACGCATAACCAAGGAGTGATCGTTGCGTAAGGCTTTTCCATTCTCTCACGTTGATTCATTCGGTGAGTGGCTTCAGCCCTTCGATGAATCCTTTGGTCTGTATGCCTTAATAAGATAAATCTCTAGTTCATTCAGTTGCATGTTTCTTTGCTCAATGATATCACCATAACAAGATAATAATTTAAAAAAGGATAGAAATTTGCATGCTAGATTTGTAGAACTACTATCTTAGTTTTTCATATAAAAAGAACTACACTTGAAACTTAGAATTGTTATTGAACTCGTTCAGAGAATTGATGCATGACCCTTGTCGCTTGAATTGAATTGAATATGAAAGATTGAATTATTAAAGAGCTAAGGCTCTATAGAAATGAGATAATGCATATTGATCAAACTGTTGCAATAATTTTTTTTTAGTCTGATAGAATATTTTTTATCGCATCGATCTCAGACAACTTGTGCACAAGGTATCGGGTCTTTCGAGCGGTATCATGGGGCACAAGGAACCATTCAGCCTGGGAGAGGCTAATGGGAACACCCTGAGGCAATGAAGTCCTCGCTATTAGGCGAATGTTTATGTCTATTAGTTAGCTGGTTCACGTTTCAAAGCAGCCATTTAAGTGTATTTTGGTTTAGTGCTGGGCCGTGAAAACACCGCTACTAATCATGGATTTCCCCTAGAACATCATGTAGTTAGGTCGCATGCTAGGTTTATCTTCTATGCACACTTGACAATTGATGCCAACACATATGCATGAGTTATATACATATCTGCAAATTATTGCTAACTTGTGTGTCTGCTGTAGGGATAACCGTTCGGCCGTGGATAAGATTTATCATATGCGTAGTTAAATCTATTGTTTATGTTTCTTTGCATAAATTATTAAAAAGAACTTAATCAACTAGAAAGATCACATAATAATTATGCTAGCTTCACATGTTTACTTTGTGTAGATTTCTAGATGAGTATGGCCACGGTCGCTCACTAGTACAAGTTAATTACTGACCCACGTTTGTGAGCAAATATCCAAGTTCTGGTAGCAAGAGTTTGGCAAGCATTTTGAAGCTTTAGGAGCGCATCCCTCAAGCAAAAATGTGCCCGTGCTACTTCCTTAGCTTTATCTTCAGTGTGTAAGCTCTTTTTCTGCTAGATATTTTTATTTTGGTCCTACTAAAAGAAAATAATGTATGGGCGTTGTGGCTAGTTTTGTGTTTGTAAAAAGAGTTGTTATCCATCTATGACATATTTTGTAATCAGCCAAGGTAGTACTTTATAATCCAATTTTAAGTATTCAATAAAGAAAGTATTTTGTGTTCCTATCAAATTTGTTCAAACATTGGTTCTCTGCATTTTAAATTATGTGCTTCCATATATGTATATTTTTGTCTAACTTGTGTTTTGTGTAGGTACTATGCATTGTGCAAGCACAACTTAGGCTTGCATGATATCATGCCAAGCAAGGACGATCGATTCCGTAAGGGCCAAGCAAAGGCGATCAACCCTTTGTGGGATCAGGGCATGCCGCAAGGATCAAGCGATGACGAGCGACCCTTGCGGGAGTTGGGGCATGACAATTTATAACAATACTTTTCTTTTGTTGCAACATGGACGTTTCGATGATAACTATAACGTTTAACATCATCGCCTTATGCGAGTGCAACTCCAAGCTCACACGGCATCACGTTCCGATGAGAAAGATTATCCTGCAGGAGTGCTGGCATGGTGTTTCACGTTCAGCGAGGATGATTGAACTTGCAGGAGATTAGGGCATGGAATTTTGGTATCAGAGTTCTCGGTTCATTTTCTCATACTTTTTTCTTTGCTTTATCACAAACTCTAAATGGCCTCCGCGAATAAGATAACTCTTGGTTCTACGCGGTGCCATATTGGATGTTCCATGCAATAAGTCTATATATTTATTGTATGTGCATGTGTTTCATTGCGTTCATTTTTATAGGATTCGATAGAGTCGTGTAGCACCATTAGGCATTGTTGCATTCGTGCAACGAGTTATGTGGCAGTGTTGCATTGGTGTAGCTTATTATTTTGGGGGATTTTGGTTGCAGCAATGGAGCAGTTGGTTTGTTGGACGTGATTGGGTATTTTGGCATATCGTGAGTAAAAATATTGGAAAGATACAAATGAGTTGAACAAATTTGAGTTTTGGCTTAGAATATCATAGAGAGAGAATATTGCACAAGTTGTTCGTACAACGAATGTGTCGGACGACTTGAGAATAGTGGAGAGTATTGAGAATGGAACATTGTGCAAGTTGCAACGAATGAGAACAATAGAAAAGTAAGATGGTTCATGTGTTAGATGAGTTTCGTGTCAGACTTTGAGTAAACGATTGAGTTATGGTCGGCAGGATCACCGTAGAATGGATAGCTCAAACAGATTATTGGATTAGTATAGAGAAAAGTATGATATGAGAAATAACTTGATTTTGAGTGGTATATGTTATACCACATAGTGTTGTGTGCATCAAAATATTTTGGATGGAAAGAAGTTGAATTATCACGAAAAACGCGGGTAATGGAAATGTAAGTTGGTTGTGCGCATTGGGTGAGTATGTTTCGGAACTTGGAGAAAGTGAATGTTGAGTTGTGATCGGTAGGATCACCATGGAATAGTCAATTCAGAGTAGACGTTGGTCGATGGAGAGTAAATCTAGTGCTGAGAGTGACTCAATTCCAAATGGTATACGCAATGCCACAGAGTGGGGACCGGGGTAGAAAAGTTTAAAACATATAAGTGATTGGTTAATTGGTGTAATGGAGTTTGACTCAGGTATCCTTCGATGCGTCAGGTTAGAGCGATCATAAACAGACTCGTGTAAATAGAAGTTACGTTGGAGGAACATAACAAGTAATAGAACGCTTGTTGGGAATTGGAAGGAGTGATACAGACCAAGTATTGAAGATAGGAGAAGATCGGTCTAACGGGAAGTTGAATATCAGAATTCTACTCGCATGATGTGGAAGATTCAATAGAGTAATTGTTGATGCGAGAATTTGAGCTTAAAGAACAAACAGTTCGTGTATACGTGCGCGAGCGATGGATGTGTCAAGGAGTAACGAGCATGGACTATGGAGTTCAGTGATGTAAGGTGCAGTTGATCGAGGAGAGGATCACGTTCGAGTACAAAGGAGCAATACGATTGGTTCACATCTAACTTAAAGGGATACAAATGTTAGTGCTCGAGAATTTTGACTCAGAGTTTAACGAATGCAGGGTTAGTGAAATGGTGCAACTAAGGTGGACGAGTTCTTCGGAAGACGTGATCGTGCATGATACAATTTAAGTCGATGTTTGGCCAGATTGAAAGTTCACACTTATAGTACCGAGATGAACGTGATACAACAAAGATGATTAAACAGGAAGTGATAGTGCATATAAGATTGGCGTGCATGTCATCGAGAACGTGTGGACGCATTAGCACAAAAAAATCAAGACGGTACTAAGGAATGGAACGAGAACAAGGATTATGGCGGATAAACCTTTGAAGATAGCAGAACAAGAAGGCAACGTCAATGTAATTCACCGTACCGCTCGAACGAGTTAGACGTACAGTATTGAAGCATGGTGTGTAGAAGCATAAAAAATACGCTGGGAAGATCTACGCAGCACCTCGATGCAGAGCAGCGTAAGCAGAGGCCTTCAGAGCCATCCAGCGTAAAAAAGGGTTCTTCATCGCCTCCATGGCGTAAAACCCAGCCGCTCTCAAAGCAGCATTAAAGCGTACGAGGAACGCTTCGTATTCCCAAAAAGAAACTGTCCAGTCACGCAGTAAACCTGACCTCTGACTCCTGACAGAAAGTGCTGCACGGCTACCCAGACGACGGCTGGAAACGATCGCAGACCACTCGGGACACGCCCCACAGTAATGATGGCGGATCTCTGCATTTAATGCAGAGAATTTGGTTAAAATATCACCAAACCGGCGCTTACTAAAATCCCCCGGCGTAAACCGCTCTTTCGCGTGCAAAGGGAACACGCTGCCTTATTTTACACAGGCAAACATGGGCTATTTTACGCTCCGCAGAAGACAAACCGCCTGCCACGTCAAAAGCTGCGCTTCGTACAGGGCTCGAGGCACGTCTCTCCGCCAAAAGCGCACAGAGCGGTGACAGTTTCCCCTCAAGGCACGTCCCTCCGTCAAAACGCACAGAGCGGTGACAGTTTTCCCTCAAAGCACGTCTCCGCATTTAATGCACAGGATGATGGCAAATCTCTATCAAAGATTTGATTATATCTCCAAAAGCCGTGATTCCGGCTAAAGACGTCCACATCAGCATCCTGGCACGGTACGCAGCGGCTTTTACGCCCATTCAGGATTTGTTCTCTCTCGGCTTCTACGCCCATTTCAGTCTCTACGACCTTTCGGCTTCAAATGCCCATTCGGCCTCTACGACTATTTGGCTTCCACGCCTGTTCGGCTCCTACGCCTATTCGGCTTCTACGCCTGTTCGGCTTCTATGCCTATTTGGCTTCTACGCCCAGGTGACGGTCATTTGGCTCCTACGCCAACCTCTTCTACACAAGGGATACCTACCTACGTGGCTTCTACGTCATGATCTTCGCAGCAGATATACGCGTTTCGTCCCCTTAGTTGGACGCGCGTCACTTGCTCACTCAAAAGGTCATTATTACGCAGGCATTGGTTACTTTAACCGTTGTGTAAAAGGGTGCTCTACTGTCCACTCCTCGGTTGCTACACCAACAGAGTGGTCACTGTCACCAAAACTATATAAATAGAGACCCCTATCAATGGGGAACAAGGTCAAAAAACTTCCAACTAAAAGGAAAAGGTCGAAACTTTGAAAGAAGGATCGAACCAGATCGAACAAAGAGAACCGGAGATCAAGAGAGAGAGAGAGAAGGATACAGAGCTCAGGCGAGGGATAGGGAGCGACGACCTTCAGCATCGCGCACCCACCCTCCTTTGCAACCTCTGAAGCTGCATCCTGTCTTCCACGGCACTTCTTCAACATCGTGTAGTCCAAGGGCTAAAGTGATCGACCGCAGATCAGACACCTATAGCAATTTATACCCAGATTAAATAAATTGTACTCCCACATCCTCGTATAGGATCAAATTGTACAAGTTTGTTTGTAAACCGGAAGGGCGCGGGTCTCTCATAAACCCCGTCGTTTGAAATACACTCTTTCATTCCCCTTTCCTCTTCCCCGTTTAAATACGACGCAAACAAGATGGCGACCCTGCTGGGGACATCTTTCTCTTCTGACGAGGAATTAATTGCTCAACACGATGCGGTATCTGTAGGAACCGTGAAGAAGACACTGATCATTCATTTCGACCAGTCTGCCTACGAAGACATGCTTCGGACTGGGGGTAGCTCTCACTCTCTCTCCGTCCAAGACAACAGGAAACTACGCAAAGTCTGGATGCCCAAGACATCCTCTCCTGTTCCTGTGGACTCTCCGATCTCTCCGATCTCTCCGACCAATGAGGTGGTAGCATCGCTTCCTCCGTGCCCCGCACGTAAAACTCAGTCTCCCGCTACGCGCGGTACAGACAAAACTTCTGGTAAAGCCTCAGCGCTAACCCAGGAGTATCCACTGCGCTATACGCGCAGAAATCAATCTCCCGCTATGCGCGGTACAGACAAAACTTCTGGCAAAGCCTCAGCGCTAACCCAGGAGTATCTACTGCGCTATACGCACAGAAATCAGTCTTCCGCTACGCGCGGTACAGACAAAGCTTCTGATGGTGCCTCAACGCCAAATCAGAAATACAGATCACGCTCCACGCACAAGACGATATCTGACCTCTACAACGAACCAGATGAGCGCTGTGATCTCCGCAAGAGGGAGCAAGCAGGCGAACACTCGACCACTCGGCCTTCACGCCGGCAAGAGAATAATCTGCCTACCCTCCGGATTACGCGACAAGCTAATGGCCGACTAAAGACCTCTCCATCCTTACGCCAGACTGGGCGAGTCCCCAGAATACGCCGGGCACAGTCTCTCGGCGTGAAACAAACTCGGACGGCGGAAAGAAACCCTCCTGACCTGCGCAAATATCTGATCCGAAGACGTAAGGAAATGAGACCTTCCAACATGCCTGTTACGCCTCCTAGCGGACACTATTGTAATAATCATCAAGTTGTGATTAATTGCTGCTGCTCTAAAGCGAAACGGTCGATTTTCGACCGATTAGGCTACTCGCTGTCTTTCCAGGAAGAGGAACCCGCGCATGCGTCTGTAAACATGGCTTCACACGTGCCTGGAGAGGAGTCAAGCTCAAGGCATCATCCGCCTAGGCTTCCGAGCCGAAGGAGGTCTACTAAGCCCTTTAGAGACGTTGAAGCCGGGGTATTCCTAAACACTCGCGCAAGGTCACAACAACCAATGTCGTCATCTTCTGATTCCGACGTCGGGGGTCACCAAATTCCCGAATCAGAGGCAGAAAGTGTCGAGTCGACTTCTACAACGACCTATACTAATCCCTCAATCACCCCAAGGGAAATGGGAGCTTACGCCGTTGAAGATGAGCACGAAGAAGCTTCGCCATCAAGCAATACGGAACAACGCATCATCATGCTGGAGACATCTCTGAAACAGATGCAATCCGTAATGGAAAACATGCACCAGATGATGGTAACTCACCACGCAACCGCCATGGCTCAAGCGACAGTCCCGCCGACCCAGATACGCGTAAGGTTGGACTCACCACCATCCAACCCCAGCCAAGAGCCTACGCTGGATCAAGAGTCGACAGTTCCTCCGCTTCCTCACCTGGAGAACGCTCTACCTCCCGCTGGAGCTACAATGCAACTGCCTCCGCCCCATTCCGTAGCCCTGCTTTCGACTGAGAATCCGATGCAGGCAGTGCGAGAGTTGAAAGCCCAGTTCGACGCCTTGAAGCACAAAGATCAGCTCAAGAAACTGGGAATCAACCAGCCCTACCCAGCTATCTGGGAAGAGGTCCCTTTCCCTCCGAAATACAAACCTCAGGCGATGGCTCTGTTCGAGGGAAAAACATCACCAAGCCAATACATGAACTATTTCAGTATGATGACGGTGCTGCTACAAGGGAACGATGCCCTCCTCACTCGGGTGTTCAAAGGCTGCCTCTCAGGAGTAGCCTATCAGTGGTACCATAGCTTGGCGGACAACTGCATTACTTCCTTCGAAGATTTCAAAGCCCTATTCTTCACACAATTCTACGAGGGAGGAATAGACATGTCTATGTCCTCTCTCATCGAAGTCAAGCAGAAGGAAAAGGAAGACGTTCGCAGCTTCATCGAACGCTTTCGTCAGGCCACCTTACAGATGCCTCCAGGAGTTCCAGACTCAGCATTGGTGGACATTTGCAAGAAGAACCTTCTTCCCGTGGTCTCGGTGTTCACAGGACCATATCAGTTCCATGATTGGCCCTCGTTCATCATCTCGGCGGTAGCCGCCGAAGACAACAGTCATAAGGCGCACGACAATGGCATCATGATCTCTGCCTTTGACAGAGGCAAGAGGTCATCCCCTGGTAGCGACCATCATCGTGGTCCCAAAGGGAAGGAAGCCCTGGCAATCAACACGGCCAGGCCAAAGATTGCGGCGACCACCCAAGCAAAACCTGGGGCTTCTAGGCCCGTCGAAGTCTACTCTTTCGACGACGACGATATCCCAAGTATTTTCGAATGTCTCGTCAAAAGTGGCAAGATCACCCTCCCAGAACTAAGGCGGCCCCAGGAGGTCGGCAATACTGACGACCCAAAATACTGCGTCTTCCACAGATACGTACACCACCCGACAAAGGCGTGCTATGTACTAAAAAGGAAGATCCAGGGGTTGATCGATGCTAAGGCCATCACTCTGCACAACACCGAGAAAACGGTCACGGCCAACATGATCTCTCTGTAGTTTGGCAATCTGCCTCCCCAAAAGGTCCCTAACGGTGTTACACCTATCTCCCGGGCAACGATAAGCATCGTTAACCTTCCCCCTGCTAGGGGTCAAGATCACAACCTGGTGCCCCTAACTACTCGGCGGGGCGAGATTATGTGGGTTCACCGAGATTTGGTGTCAGATCTCGAGGAAGAGACCAAGGCAACCAGGGCTACCCCCAAGAAGAATCGCAAAAACAGATCATGCTACGTGGTCACAACTTCTTCTACATCAGACGAAGACGAGGTACTTGTCGCAACCCGTTCAGGGAGGGCCTACCTCGACAACGACGGAGCAAATCAGGAAGGTGCACCGGCTACCAAACCATCAGAGCAAGGTCCCGTCATACCAAGCATCAGCCCTGCGAAACCTACTCCGGCGAAAAAGGGAAAGCAGAAAGAAATACGCTTCGACAAAACTGTGAAAAACATTTCGAGCAAAGGTTTAGAGAAGCCGTACAAATTTGACATCCTGGCCCAACTGGCCAATACGCCAGCCAGGTTGTCCATCTTCGAGCTACTCAGGCTCTCCTCAGACACTCGTCTAGCCCTGAGTGAAGCGCTGATGCAGGCGAAAGTATACTTGACCCAGCTCAAGTACCCCGACAAGGAACCAGTGGCATGTCCTCAATGCCACAACGTGATGGAGGTGATCCCAAACATCACCTTCACTCAAGACGATATGCTATTAAAACATAATAGACATGACAGGCCCCTCTATTACACCGGGTACGTCGGTTCCATGGAGGTCGACCGGATTCACATAGATCCGGGATCGTCAATCAGCATCATCCCTCACAGTCTGCTCAGGCCACTGAGAATTCCTACCAGTGAACTGGCTTACACTACCACTACAATCGTGGGTTTCAACGCCGGAAGAAGTAAACCATTAGGGAAGATTCGCTTGAGAGTCCAGATCGGCAACCTTAGGTCAGTGGCCACATGCTACGTGATCGATTCAGAGGTATCCTACAATATTTTGCTGGGAAGACCATGGATTCACGACCACAACATCGTTCCTTCAACTCTACATTAATGCCTTAAATATGTAGACGCACAAGGAACCGTACAAACGGAGGTGACTGACCTAAACCCGTTCAAAGGGATAGAATCCTACTATTTCGATGCCGTGTTGTACTCCCATGACCACACAGAAGAAGTACCAGGAGAGGCGAAGAAGGAATCCCACCGGGAGCCCGAAGAGCCTCTGCCATACTACCACTGTCAATCAGAGTAAAAGGACGAACCGCTCGTCCAAAAGCCATAGATCCTATGGCCATCCACCTGAGCAAGACCAAGACAGGAGAAGGGGGTGATCCTCTAGTAATCACTTTGAACCGGAAGCCTCCACCCATAGTCATCAACCTTCGGCGCAACCAGCAGCCGACTGATGTAAATGCAACCAGGAACGGAGTTCCAGATGATAATAAACATTCTCTTTTCTGGTACATCGGTACTCAGATTCCGAAACATGAACCCACTCCACATGACGAGGTAGAACCAATGGCTCAAAAGTTCTTGGAAGCTATAAACTCCTACCATCTGTATGTCTGGGAAGTAGCATCATCATCCAACGTCGCCACAACATATGGGCCACATGAGGATTCTATCTTCATTGTCCCGCCTACCTGCAGCAGTCAGCGTTCAATAGTCTTTGGTCACATGCGGAATCGACCGATTGTCCAGGAAGATCCTTTCGATGACGATACTGGGAAAATACAGATCCACCGATACAGCCCGCAAGCGCTAAGGATCATGCAAAACATGGGCTACGACTTGAAGCGGAAGCCAGGCCTCAACTACGAAAGAGGCAGACGAACACCGCCGTGCGGCGACCCCTGCTATCAGCAGACTCGTCTCGGGTTGGGGTATGCCACCTCCCTCGTAACTTCCAAGCCGGAGAAGGACCCCTTTCCACCTTCCCAGAGCAGCTCGTCGTCCTCCGACTCACCTGATGCTCTTAAACTATCATGATCAGTGAATATGGTGATGACGAATCCCTCAGAAATCGAGGAACAGGATACGGAGCCATTCGAGAACGACCCCTGGGCTCAGCAAATGGATACACAGTGGGAATTCTGCTTCGAGCAGAGAGAATCTCCCACCAAGGACGAAGTTATCCAAATCAACGTTGGGGGTGAACTCTCACCAAAGCCAATATTTGTCAGTAACAATCTTCCCCCAGCTGAAAAGGAAGAGATCATACAGCTGATAAAGGAATATGTCGACGTCTTTGCATGGGGCTACGAGGACATGCCGGGCCTAGACCCGAGGGTAGCTACTCATAAGCTCAATATTTCGACCGATTCGAAGCCGGTGAAACAACACCAACGTCGGTTCCGCCCAGATATGATGGACGCCATCAAGGACGAGGTCAAGAAGTTGATAACCTGCGGTTTCATACGGGAAGAACAACATCCCGACTGGGTCGCCAACGTTGTCCCAGTCATGAAGAAAAATGGGAAGGTACGTATCTGCATCGACTACCGGGATCTGAATGCGGCCTACCCCAAAGATGAATTCCCCCTTCCCATCACGGACATCATGATCGACAACACCTGCGGCTTCGAGCGTATGTCTTTTATGGACGGATTCTCAGGATACAATCAGATCAAGATGCATCCGGAAGACGAAAAGCACACTGCCTTCCGGACACCACTAGGGGTATACTGCTATACGGTCATGCCATTCGGATTAAAAAATGCCGGGACTACATACCAGCGGGCTATGAGTAACATATTTCGTGAGCAGTTACGCAAGACAGTGGAATGTTACGTAGACGACATAGCTGTCAAAAGTCGCCTCAAAGGTGATCACATTCGAGACCTGAGGGCGGTATTCGAGTTAATGCGCCAGCATCAACTCAAGATGAACCCTACAAAGTCCTTTCTGGGGGTATCCAGTAGCAAATTTCTGGGATTTGTCATTACCGCCAAAGGCATCGAAGTAGACCCTGACAAAGTCCAGGCGATCGTAGCGATGCGACCGTCCCAAAATCTGAGGGAACTCAGGGGGTTCCAAGGACGTCTGGCTTACATCCGGCGATTCATATCCAACCTCTCAGGGAGATGTCAGCCCTTCTCTTACCTCATGAAGAAAGGTGTGTCCTTCATATGGGACAAAACCTGTCAGCAAGCGTTCGGGGATATCAAGCGCTACCTAACCAGTCCACCAGTTCTGGTGCCCCCCGTCATGGGAAAACCCTTCTTGCTGTACGTTCGGGCAATGGATCATTCGCTAGGAGCTCTCCTTGCACAGAAGAACGATACGGGTCATGAATAGGCTATCTACTACCTCAGCAGGATGATGGTCGGGGCCGAACACCGGTACAACCCAGTGGAGAAGGAATGCTTGGCTCTGATGTTCGCTGTCCAGAAGACGCGACACTATGTCACCGGACAGACTATCCACATCATCTCCAGAATCAACCCTCTCCGGGTACTGATGAGCAAGCCAAGTGCCCTTAACTCCTGACTCGCAACTTGGGCGATGCTGCTGACGCCATATGACATGGTCTACGTCCCACAGAAGTCCATCAAAGGCCAAGCACTGGCCGACTTCCTAGCAGCTCATCCAATCCCGGAGACCTCCAAACTATACGAAGACATCCCCGATGAGGTTGCAGAATGTAATTCCGCAAGAGAAAGTGACGTATGGCAACTATTCTTCGATGGCGCCTCCAGAGTCGGTCCTAAGGGAAACGTCGTCTCAGGAGTGGGAATCGTCCTAGTTACTCCGGATCAGCTCGTCATCTACCGAGCATATTCTCTTAGCGAGCCCTGCTCCAACAATGTGGCAGAATACAACGCTCTGCTAATCGGGCTCCAAGTCGCTAAAGAGCTGGGGGTAGAATCCCTGGAAGCTTTCGGTGATTCTCTACTCATCGTCAACCAAGTCAGGGGGATATACGAAGTCCGAAATCCAGACCTCATCCCCTATCACCAAGCAACGGTCGAGATAGCTATAACGTTCAAAGGGTTCCTCCTAGAGCATGTACCTCGATCTCAGAATCTGGAAGCGGATGCCCTGGCCAGCCTAGCTGCGGACTTAGCTACCCCTATAAGAAGGCAAGATTCGGTAATCCTTCTTAACAGAGATTTATTCTGTGTGAAGAACAGCTGTCACCTAGAACGCAGCTACCCTGTAGACACCGATCCTCTTACAAGGGATTGGACAAGTCCCTTCGTAGATTTCGTGGCATACGGAATCTTGCCAGAGGACCCCAAAGAAGCAGTATCCGTCAAGAGACGATCGTTACGCTTCTACTTTGATGCATCTTCACAATACCTGTATCGCCGGACCTACGACGGACTTCTGTTAAGGTATCTCGCTGGCGCCGAGGCACAGCAGATTATCCGTGAAGCTCACGACGGCGTATGCGGAGCGCATCAACCCGGGCCTAAGCTACAAGACCGCATCAGGAGGATGGGCTATTACTGGCCTACTATGATCGCAGACGCAATACGGTATGCAAGGCATTGCAAGGCCTGTCAGGTTCATGCAGACTTTATACATCAACCGTCAGAACATCCACACCCTACGGTCGCATCCTGGCCTTTTGAAGCATGGGGGATGGATATCATCGGTCCTATTCACCCGTCCTCTTCCAGGGGTCACCAGTTCATACTGGCTATCACGGACTACTTTTCCAAATGGGCCGAAGCAATCCCTCTCGCTGAGGTAAAGTTGTCCAACGTAATCAGCTTCATCAAGCATCACGTTATCTATCGTTTCGGGATACCCCGGAGGATAATCCACGACAATGGGCCCCAGTTCATCAGCCAAACGTTTCATCGGTTTTGCGATAAAAATCGGATACACAATATTGCCTCTACGGCGTACTATCCAGCGGCTAATGGTTTGGCGAAAGCTTTCAACAAAACCATTATCAAACTCTTAAAGAAATTTGTCTCTTCGAACAAAAGGGATTGGCACGAAAAGCTGGGCGAATGTCTCTGGGCATACCGCACGACAGTACGGACACCGACAGGCTGCACCCCATTTTTGCTGGTTTACGGAAGCGAAGCCGTACTCTCCATTGAAGTACAGATCCCGTTGCTCCGAATAGCCGTGACCAATGAGCTAACTCGGGAAAAGAATGACCTGTTAAGGCTCCAAGAGCTAGAAGGATTAGACGAGAAACGCCTCCAAGCTCAACAGCGCATCGCGCTCTACCAAGCACGCATATCCAGGGCTTTCAACCATAAAGTAAAGGAAAGGGTGTTCAAGGTCGGTGAGCTAGTTCTAGCCGTGAGAAGGCCGATGATCCTAACTCACAGAAGTAAAGGCAAATTCCAGCCCAAATGGGAAGGCCCTTATGTGATCGAGACAACGTTCTCGAACGGCGCCTACAGGATAGCCCAGCCCGATGGAGACCTATTAATGGCTCCCATCAACGGCAAATTCCTGAAAAGATACTACGCTTAATTCCCCCATGCCCAGGCGGAATATAGCGAGAATCTCAATTCTGACAAAACTACTCCCAAAAAAGAAACTAGTTAGGTCATATCCTATCATGTCTGCACGACCTCTGAATAGATATATCCTGCTAGAGAAAACTGTCATTTACACTCCGAAGTGACGGGTCCACAACAGTCAGAAAAGAGTCGCTGTTATTCATTCCAGAAAGAGGCAGAATTACATAGGAAGGGATACATCAAGATGGCGGAGTAATTAGACCATGAATCTGCCGCTCCAGTACAGCTATCCTCTCATTCCTAAGGGCCAAGGCATCAGCACGAGCCTGTCCCAGCCGTGCCTCCGGGGTATGCATAAGGGTCAGATTAGCCCTTGCCCGAAGACAGCCCGCACGAGCAGCTTCCGTACGGTCCAGATCCTGTCGCACTTCGCTCAGTCGACCAGTCGCTACCTCCAAACCTGCCAACGACTGAGAAGCCCACTCCTCTACCCGAGCAAGTTTTTCCCTCAGCTTGGAGGCCCTCGCAGCATTCCCTTCATGCTCGGATCGACACTGTATCTCAACGGCAAGGGCTTCTTCCACGACAGCTCTCCTCCTATCCATCTCCAGCTTATGCGTCTGGATAGAGTTGTCTAGGCTCTCAAGCTTTGTAGCAAGCCGCTCAGACATGAGGTCGTACCGAGTCTGGACATCAGCATCAAGGCTGCCCTCAGTCCGCTGCAGGTATTCGTTAATGGGTTGCTCTAAACCATTAACCGCCGCCTCCAAAGCATCAGCCACTCCAGGATTGCCAAGCCCCCTGACAACCTCGATCGAAAGCTGAGAAGTCTTCTTCAGGAGCTCGAAGTCAAGGTTCTTCGCCAACACCATCGGTATCATCGTTTTTAAGCCAGTGTAGACGAGGCTGGTATGCTGCTCGATCAACGCGGCTAGACCCGACTGAGCGCCCAGAGTGGCCACAATTGTAGACGAGGTAGCCACCGTCGCCTCAACAGGTGGCTCGACCGAAGAAGGTGCGATGGCGACAATCGCAATCATCGGCATACTCGCGACAGGCGAGGTCACGATGACAGGTTCGTCCTCCCCTTGAGACGACGAAACCTCTCCGGGCGAGCTAGCCCCCGAAGACACTTCTGCCTCGAAATACGGCGCCTCCACGTCACCGCCAGGAGCCAAAACAAAGCCGAAAGGCGCCTCGACGCCGTACTCCCCGTGGACGTCATCCCCTGAAAAGAGGACAAGAAAGCAAAATGTCAAACACCATGGTAATCCTCCTAGGAGGAAGACATCAAAACGACATTTACCCGGAGCCGACGGCATATACGACGCATCTGCAGCCGATGTAGCTAATCCATGCCTTAATGACGCGATACGAACTGTCATACCTGGAGAAGGAAGTGGGCCGACCGATATCGCCGAGAACCCCGTCAAGCCTTCCCCGAGACGCGGTCGAGGTTCGCCAGCCGGAGTCTCGCTAAGCGCGCTCGCTGACACAGAAGTAACTTCACCCGCTGCTGACCTCGGGAAAGACTCTCCCATCTGTCGAGGCCACACAGGCAATCCCGCTCCGCTGCTAGGAGCAGCCGTTACAACGGCAACCTCTAGCAAGGATTCTCCGGCGCCTCCAGCCGGAACTGTAGAAGGCCCCTCTCTAAAAGGCGAGGAACCACCAGCCAAAGAATCTTCCCTGATACGGGGAGATGCCGGCTCACTCCCGGGAGCCTCAATACCAGGAATGCGGAGAGGACGAGCAACCGTCTCCTTCCTTCTCTTACGAAGGGAAGCTTCCCTCGGAGCAGAAGCCCGTCGCTTCCCAGAAGAGACTACCAGAGCCCCCGCCGGCAGAGGCACTACACACCTCGGCAACGACACCAGAGGCTCATCCGGAATACCAGATTCCTCACCCTCGTCAGAAGAAACCGAGGGGACTTCGACCCTTCCCCCAGGCTTGGCAGAAGGCACCCTGAAGCTTCCACGCATGTCGAAATCACGGTAGAAAGTGTTAACCGCCACATAAAACTGGGCGTAGGAGTGAAGGACGCGCAGCTCCGTGGAGGTTGTACCGACCGGCACGATAAAAATTGCCCCCGTACAACCCAAAATAAAATATTGCCACCCTCTAGCTCCATCAATGAGTCTACCCCTGGACCTGAAGCTGGTGACGGCATTGCCCACATGCAACTGGTCGTACCCGAACTGCCTGGCGAACCGACTAGGCAGGTAGGGCTCGAAGAAGCAATGGTCTTCGTTCCTATACAACAGATGGGAAGGTCTAATACAGACCAACCAATTGAACGCCTCCGGAGAAAGAACGATCTTCTCTCGACCTGAATCCTCAAGCCACAGCCCTGACTGGTTGCGAGGCACAGGAGGGGGAGTACAAAGGATCTTTCAGCCATGGCCGAGGTTCAGAACCAGCCGACAGTCTAAGACTGTATTCACATTCCAGGAGGAATCTCTATAATTCAACAGGAATGTACCCCCTGAGCTGCTACCGGAACTGGGAGACATCACCCGAGGATTATGGAGGATTAGCCATCCCATCAAGTACAAGTATGGCAGTTCCACCCGGGAAAGCTCTCACGTTGAGCTTTATCAACGAGCAACCCGTCAGTCATGGCCCTCAGGCCAGCCTGTATACGGCACACCATGGCAGGAAGCAAGCCCAGTCTTGCCCCAAACACCAGACGCACTGCGGGCCACAGGATGTTCTGGTGAATACGGTCCGCGGACGCGATACCGGGCACTACCACTCGACGCAGCCATATGGAGAGAAAACCAGCCAGCTGGGCTTCCTTAGACAGAGGCCCGCGACAGCACCTCAAATAACTGTAGGCCTTCGTACCTTCGGGGTACTTTCCTACCCCTTCAACGAGAATCTGATCGGGAGCCCTGGCGTCTTCCATAAGAGCCGCAACGACCTGGGCACTGAGGATGCCCAAGCAGTTCACGGGCTCATTCTTGCCCCCCGAAGCTTTCTCCGACTTGGCGGCCCTAGCCCGATGGAAGAAGAGGTACGACATCCACTTAGTGGTGTGGGCCAAATCAGAGGGCTCATCATAAAAAGCGGTGCACGCGAAGTACTGACACATCAGCTCTTGATATACTTCCGCCACCCGAGGGTCCAAATCCTTCAACTCCCGGTTGGTGGGAACGTACTCTTCATATGGGGTATCCCCCATCGGCAGTCTCGAGACAACTGCCATCTCATGAAGGGCCAAATCCAACTCCCCCAGTGGAGTGGCGAAGGTCCCGGTAAGCGGAATGTACCGCTCCATCAACGCCAAAAACAAATTAACATTGGGAGGCAACCCAACACTCGTCGCACTCACGGCGGCATATAGTCCAATGCCCTCCAGTTCTCTTCGGAAGCGCGTCAAGGCCCAGTCAACTAGGCATCTCCATCGGGAGTTTGTTGGGGTGATCCACCCATTGCACCGAGGATTCTCCTTGGGATACACCCTACCTCGTCCCATGAAGTCATTGCAGAAGGTCGGCAATTGGACCGGCTGGATCACTGAGCTGTCTTCACTTGAGACACTACCCGGACGCAGTCCCCGGAACAGCGTCACAACGCCAGAAGGGCGACTAACAAACGACCCCTGGTCAGCTCCTTTCAGGTAAAAGATCTTTCCCGGCTTCCCGTGAAGATCAGGAGTCAACTTCCACGACATCTTCCTAGGATGCGTCGCCTGGAAGAAAGCCGAGATCGGATAATCCCTCGGCATCGTCGGCAGGTACAAGACCAAATCCCCGGCAGAGAAAACCCAAGGCTCCCTCTTGGGCTTCGTCTGGGACTGTTTATCAATCATGTCCCCGAAGGGGAAGGCCGACTTTATGTACTGCTCTCCATCTACATGTGTCAAGGGCTCGCCACTGATCATGCTCAGCAGCATCCGCTCACCCTGAGCCAATAGCAGAAACTCCCTTCCCTCAGGATACTGAGGTCCGAAGATGGGAAATGCCACATGGGACAGATCCTCCAGGTAGTTCGAATGCAGCATCCCGGCAGCAGAGCCCATCACCTCAGCCAATGGAGACTCACCCAGATCAACTGCAAGATAATACAAGGAAGAGATGTCATTACAAAGTCCTGCACAAACACACGGGCCAAGGAAACGACAGTCTGTGCTTTACGCCAAGATTGTACAAATTTGGTCACTTTACGCCGGAAGTCTCCTCCACACGCGTAAAATTCAAATTTTACGAGATACGCCAATTTTCGGTAGTCCGAGCTGTTACGCTCAGAACTATGAAAATATGGAGTTTTTTACGCTGACGCATTAGAAATGCGGGCGTAAAAGATGAAAACGCCTCCATGCATCATCTTCCTCAAAAGAGGCTATCAGCACAGAAGACGACCTAGCGCGGTCACGTTTAACGTGTGCGAAGGATTTTTCGTCGCTTGTGTCAACCCAAAAAATTCTACCTCTAAGACCGGGTGCGCTAGTCGTCGGCGGGATGCTCCCCTCAGAGGGAAGTTCACCTTGCCCGACCGGAGATTCCCTCGTCGGGACAGAAGAATGAGAAGGAGAACCTATGCTCTTTCCCTTAGCGGAGGGGGTTTGTTTCGGCGCCATTTCTGAAGACTCGAAGTGCTCGGAGAAGGAACGAAGAAAAACTCGAACAGTCGAAAGCTCTCTTTCGCAGAAGACAGATAAAAAGTTTTTTTTCTCTCTCAAAAAACTTGGGATATATATACAGTCCGGGTCGACTCCTTGAATCCTCGGACGAACCCCTCGAGACCCGAACCAAATCTCGCAATTAATAGTTGGTTATGATTGGATGCTACGTCAGCCCACTACCCTCGAAAGACGGACAGTCAGCGAATTCGAAAGGATTTTCGTGCAAGACGGTTCAGCGGATTCTACGCTAAAAGAGCTTTTCTACGCTCGACAGCAACGGATCTACGGTTTCTACGCTCGACAGCTACAAGTCTATGGTTTTACGCCCGGATGCCTTTGTGCTCGGTAGCTTTTATGCTCGAGAGGCCACAAACCTACGACTTTACGCTCAACAGATACCAAATCGATGATCTCACGCTCCGTGGCGCTCAGTTTACGCTCAGCAGCAACAGATCCGCAAACCTCACGCTCGAAGAAATTTTCTTTTCAGGAGTAACAAATCAACAGTTCTACGTTAAAGGAGCTCTCTACGCTCGACAGCTACGAATCTAACGGCTTTACGTTCGACAGCTACAAGTCTATGGTTTTTCTTGCCCGGATGCCTTTGTGCTCGGTAGCATTCTATGCTCGAGAGGCAACAAACCTACGACTTCACGCTCAGGAACCACAGGTCTACGATTTCACGCTCGATGGTGTTCTACGCTTACAGGCTACAGATCTACAGTCCTACGCTAAAGGAGCTTTTCTACGCTCGACAGCTACGAATCTAACGGCTTTACGTTCGACAGCTACAAATCTATGATTTTTCTTGCCCTGATGCCTTTGTGCTCGGTAGCATTCTATGCTCGAGAGGCAACAAACCTACGACTTCACGCTCAGGAACCACAGGTCTACGATTTCACGCTCGATGGTGTTCTACGCTCACAGGCTACAGATCTACAATCCTACGCTAAAGGAGCTTTTCTACGCTCGACAGCTACGAATCTAACGGCTTTACGTTCGACAGCTACAAGTCTATGGTTTTTTTTGCCCGGATGCGTTTGTGCTCGGTAGCATTCTATGCTCGAGAGGCAACAAACCTACGACTTCACGCTCAGGAACCACAAGTTTACGATTTCACGCTCGATGATATTTTATGCTCAAGAGGCTACAGACATGATTTCCCGCTCCACGACTTTTCGCATATGCAAACAGTCCCCAAGGCGGTCAAGTGCAAAGGGTTCCCACAGAAGATACTCGTTCTTGACCCAAAGCATCCCAAGTACCCGAGGTATACAGAGTTCAAACATTGAGAAATTACTCTTCTCGGGTCCAAAATTGGAGGTTCATCCAGACTCCAGTCTGAACATCCCGTCTATCAAGGTGGCAACTCAGTTTGACAGCCAAAAACCTTGACCCTGGTCTAAGGGAGTTTCGAGAGATCATTCTTGAAGACGAAGTCTGAACAAAACAAAATTCCTCTCATTAGAGGAGCAACAGTTCAGAATTTTACGCCGTCTCTCAATCCTAGCAAAGACAGTTCTAAATGTTCAAAAGACGCTCAGCAGCGTTCTATGGACTATCCGCTATGCGTAAAGGACAGGGCCTAATACTCTTTCTATCAGAGTCGGCGTAAAGATTCAGACATGTCAAAGCTGCACATATTCAGACTTCACAAGCAACTTATGGCAAGACGATCATATGGAGAAGAAGACAATTTTATTAAAAGATTAAAATCATGATTACATATGAGGGAAATCCAATCTACAAGGGTTTTTCTCTATTTTTCATGATTACATCTGAGGGAAACTCCATCTACAAAGGAGTCCCCCATCATCGTCCGAAGATCGCCCAGAAGCTGTACTGACAGGTTCTCACATGGGTGAAGATCTTCCTCTTCTTCGAGGGCTGTTCATCGACTACCACAGTCATGAACAAGAAGATCCTCCATTCGCCATGGCCGATCCAGTTGAGGCTTCTTTAAGCCCAACTCGATCGGGGACGATAGACTACAGTTTGTCTAATCTCGTCCGCGAGGATCTCAGGAGAAGATACGCAGCTTGCCGGCCGTATGGTGAAATATGATCCTTCCCATCTCCCGGAAGAACCACCATACAAAGTTGCTGATTATCCCGAGCAAGGGAGGCTAAGATATCCTTCCATGATCCATCGTTGCAGTGGACACTTGCTCGAAGACGCCGTCTTTTACGGCTCCCTACATGCTGGAAGAACATGGTCTCCTTCTTCCTCAGATCGACCCGACAAACTCCGGCGATCAACTTTGCATGGTGATAGAAATGTGGTGAAAACAGGTTCACCCCCCCAGCCTTTTATAGGCAAAAGAGGTCACAGCGGTCCCCAATAAATCTGCCATAAAGTCAGCATCGACCGTTTCAACGCTCCATTCAGAAACGTTTTGAGTTACGAGGGGCCATTCATGCTTCATTCAAAGCGTTTCAAATTCCGAGGAATTTAAAAACTTTGAAGGGGGTCTTGTAGAAGCATGAAAAATATGCAGGGAAGATCTACGCAGCACCTCGATGCAGAGCAGCGTAAGCAGAGGCCTTCAGAGCCATCCAGCGTAAAAAAGGGTTCTTCATCGCCTTCATGGCGTAAAACCCAGCCGCTCTCAAAGCAGCATTAAAGCGTACGAGGAATGCTTCGTACTCCCAAAAAAAAACTGTCCAGTCACGCAGTAAACCTGACCTCTGACTCCTGACAGAAAGTGCTGCACGGCTACCCAGACGACGGCTGGAAACAATCGCAGACCACTCGGGACACGCCCCGCAGTAATGATGGCGGATCTCTGCATTTAATGCAGAGGATTTGGTTAAAATATCACCAAACCGGCGCTTACTAAAATCCCCCGGCGTAAACCGCTTTTTTGCGTGCAAAGGGAACACGCTGCCTTGTTTTACACAGGCAAACATGGGCTGTTTTACGCTCCGCAGAAGACAAACCGCCTGCCACATCAAAAGCTGCGCTTCGTACAGGGCTCGAGGCACGTCTCTCCGCCAAAAGCGCACAGAGCGGTGACAGTTTCCCCTCAAGGCACGTCCCTCCGTCAAAACGCACAGAGCGGTGATAGTTTCCCCTCAAAGCACGTCTCCGCATTTAATGCACAGGATGATGGAAAATCTCTGTCAAAGATTTGATTATATCTCCAAAAGCCGTGATTCCGGCTAAAGACGTCCACATCAGCACCCTGGCACGGTACGCAGCGGCTTCTACGCCCATTCAGGATTTGTTCTCTCTCGGCTTCTACGCCCATTTCAGTCTCTACGACCTTTCGGCTTCAAATGTCCATTCGGCCTCTACGACTATTCGGCTTCCACGCCTGTTCGGCTCCTACGCCTATTCGGCTCCTATGCCTATTCGGCTTCTACGCCTGTTCGGCTTCTATGCCTATTTGGCTTCTACGCCCAGGTGACGGTCATTTGGCTCCTACGCCAACCTCTTCTACACAAGGGATACCTACCTACGTGGCTTCTACGCCGTGATCTTCGCAGCAGATATACGCGTTTCGTCCCCTTAGTTGGACGCACGTCACTTGCTCACTCAAAAGGTTATTATTACGCAGGCATTGGTTACTTTAACCGTTGTGTAAAAGGGTGCTCTACTGTCCACTCCTCGGTTGCTACACCAACAGAGTGGTCACTGTCACCAAAATTCTATAAATAGAGACCCCTATCAATGGGGAACAAGGTCAAAAAACTTCCAACTAAAAGGAAAAGGTCGAAACTTTGAAAGAAGGATCGAACCAGATCGAACAAGGAGAACCGGAGATCAAGAGAGAGAGAGAGAAGGATACAGAGCTCAGGCGAGGGATAGGGAGCGACGACCTTCAGCATCGCGCACCCACCCTCCTTGCAACCTCCGAAGCTGCATCCTATCTTCCACGGTACTTCTTCAACATTGTGTAGTCCAAGGGCTAAAGTGATCGACCGCTGATCAGACACCTATAGCAATTTATACCCAGATTAAATAAATTGTACTCCCACATCCTCGTATAGGATCAAATTGTACAAGTTTGTTTGTAAACCGGAAGGGCGCGGGTCTCTCATAAACCCCGTCGTTTGAAATACACTATTTCATTCCCCTTTCCTCTTCCCCGTTTAAATAAACGACGCAAACATTGTGTATGGATAAGAAATGGAGCAAGCTTACAGTTTCAAAATTGGTTTCAAGTAACGGTGTGAGAAGCCAAACAAGGCGGTTCAAGATTTTGATGGACTCGGGGCAGAACGACGGAGTATTGGGAGACGGTTTCAGCAGCGCAGTTTCTCGATTAGTGGTTTGGATAGATAGTCTGACTCTAGGTGGTTAGGAGGAATTTTGGTTAGCAGATTTGTCAGCGGTAGTTCATGCAGTGCTCGAATTCAGAAGTGTGTTCGGATTGGATTGTTGGATTATAGATCAATTTGTAGATGAGAAATAGCGTGGTTTATAGTAACTGTCTATTATAATGACTTACAATTATCGAGCGTAGCTTCGGGATAGCTGACCCTAGTGACTTAACCACCAAATCAAAGTGAATATTGTAGACCCATAGAATGACCCTTGCGGTGGCGCATTTGGGAATGCGTCGAGGGTGGATGATGAGTGGTGCATGTTGAAGATAGGCCTAGGTGACTGAGTGTTGGATTTGAGAGATTATTGGAATAGTCTTCAGCTGAAGATGCAGCCGGAAGATCGAAGCAATGATATGGGAATGAGCTTGTGTCAACTAATGAGATTCAGAATCGCAGATTTATAAAGATTGCATTGGTTTTGACGCGTCGTGTCCTAGAAGGGGACGACGAGGAGGGGACGATGCCGACGATAGGGGACGATGTGGTTGGTGAGGGTGAACATCCCCCGTGGGGGAGGAGTGGGGGGGAGGAAGGGGAGGAGGAGGAGGAGAGGGGGCGGAGGAGGGGGGCGGAGAGCGGAAGGAGGAGGAGGAGGAGAGGGTGGATAGCCCTTAGTAAATTTTGGAATAGCCTGAGTAAAAGCACTTTCAAACTGGACTAGCATCAATACTGGAGTAGCCCTCAGTAAAAAATGTAGTGCCTTTATCAAAAATCTTTTGAAACCTTCCTCTTAAAAATTGAGAAGAAACTTATTTGAAACCATTACCTCATTTAAACACCTTTTTGTTTTTTTTTATATTAATTTAACCTTTGTTAAGATAAATAAAAATTTAACTTTGTGTCTAATACTTTTAGAAAGTGTCTAATAATTTTCGAGAGAAAATTTCTAACCGAAACAAAACAATTTGGCTCTATATTTTAAATAAGTCACAAATTACACATTAATAACATTAATTAACAAGTATTTATACTTATCACATAAAACAAAATTTTAAGGTACGAAAACCAAGAAAAATATAATAATTGAATGATTTAACTATGTGATGCTATATAATTGTTGGCACATAATCAAACTACGAGTGACAACAAAAATTATTTGTAACATAAATATCGCTAGACCAATTTTACATTTGTCACAAACTTTTGCCAAAACTTAAAATGTTTTTGCATACAAAAAAGACGTAAAAGTTAGACATAATGACCATGGGTGGAGCTAGAAGAGGGCAAGTGAGATCATGTGACCCCACTATATATATATATATATATATATATATATATATATATATATATATATATATATATATATATATATATATATATATAATACAGTATAAAGAGGCTCTCTATTTTCATATCATTTTTTTTCTACGAGTCTCTCGGCCATCCGTCCAATTCTCTCTCCCGTCGTGTCGCATCTCTCTCCAGCCGCGCTGCATCTCTCTCCTGTCACACCTCTCTCTCCCTCATTAATCAGGTAACACCTCTAAATGTATATGATTTATTTCCTAATTTTTAAATGATTCATGTCCTAATTGATTTTACCCTTTTTTGTTCTAAGATGACAATATTTAATTTGTTCTTAGAGTGAATGAAATTATTTGCTAGTATAATATTCTTCGATTAAAAAATAAAAAAAATTAAATCAATGTAAATTAGTGGATGAAAATGAAATATTTTTAATCTTGTTGTCTTGAGGGAGAAAATAATTTTTAATCATTATAAGACCTTAGGATGGAAAGTTCATGATTAAAATTGTATGATTTAAGTATTGTTTTTAAGATATACTGAATCTCATTGATCATCATAAGACCCTAGGATGGAAGGTTGATGATTATGATTAAAATTGTAGGATTTAAGTAATTGGTTTTAAGGTTCATGATTATGGAGGGTAGTTTAGGAATAAACAATTTTTGGTATCAAGTTGAAAATGTTAGTTGAGATAGGGTATTAATTAGTACCTATCAAAGTTGATCGTGTCAATTTGAATATTTTGGATAGTTGAGGGTATCAAGTTATAGTTAAACCATAAAAAATAGAGCTTTCTGATCAGTTTGATTGATTGGCTGATGTCGGGGCGTCTTCGATGAATAACGGTGGGTCATGGACTGACGGAAGATGTTATGTCTGTGTAGGGCCGGCTCCAGCATTTTGGAGGTCCTACACAATTCTCATAAATGAGGCCTTCATCCCCCTATTTAATTTTTATTTATAAATTCAACAAATTCAATAAATCCAAAATACAATATAAGTAGTACTGGGAAACACATAAATATTTACCAAGATTCAATAAATTAAACAAATCCAAGCTCCACATTTATTACAAAAATGAAACCAAATAACACTAAACTAAATCGAAGAAGAAAAAGTTTATACTCTTCTCGTTTTTTTTACGTGCAAATTTGTCAATTAAATCGTTGTGATCAAGTTTATACTCTTCTCGCTTTTTTATGTCCAAAAAATTAGTACAAATTATAACAAAGTTTTTTGATGGAAAATATAATTAATAACGAACCTTTCAATAAAAATTTAGATATGAATGACACGTGGAAGCTGGCTCTAAAAAAAAAAAATTTGATTGGTCATTTGATTTTGATCTCCAGTCTCCTAGGAAGATTTTGTTTTTGGGTTAAAAATAGTTTGAACTTGATGTCTGGTCGGACATTGAAATTTTGTTGAATGCAAACAAACAAATATAATTGAAATTTTGCTGAATGCAAACGAACTTGATGTCTCAGTCTGATGATTCATCAGACATTTGATGTTTGGAAAAAAAAAATTTGATTGACCAAATAAAAAGGAAAACAAACAAACAAATATAATAGGGAGGAACAAAGTTACAAACAAACAAACAAATTAATGTTACAGTAACATTAGAATTTAGAGACTTGGAGCCGGCTCCATTTGCCGAATGCGTTAAATTAGGAACAAACAAACAAAAAGGAAATTAGTAACATGGACGTACAATAATTAGAGAACAAAAGTGGAAAAAAAATCAAATCTCTCAAGCAAGGACTAAACAAGGAGCCGGCTCAGAGCCTCCGATGTCGTTCCGTTTGGCGATGTTACTGTGGCCGTAAAATCTTCATATCTCAATCCGGATTACAGCATACCCCGAATCCGAATGAAGGAAAATTTTTTATAGAGATGATTCAGTATAAGATAAATTATTTAGGAATTGAGAGAGAGAGACTCAGAGAGAGAGAGAGAGATGATCTATAAAATAGCCAAACCAAAACTCAAATTTATATAAAATTCACAAGAGAAAAAAAAAGAGACTGTAGAATTAAAGAAGAGAATTACCTGCATTTTCTTTCCGTTGGGAAAAATTTTTGTCACTCGCCACTTTTCTTTCCGTTGAGAGAAAATTAAGTAATTTTCGGAAAAGATGGAGAAAGAGGAGATGGAGCTAGACTGATTCTTTGATAGGTATTAATTTGGTAATTGCAACTGGACAATTGGACTTCTTTTATTTTTTGGTCCGTGGGGAGTGGGCCAAGTCCGTACAAAGCTACCAAAAAAATCTGCAGTGTATAAAAAAATATATTTGGAGGCCTCCATTGGAGAGGAGGCCCTAGGCGTAGGCCTAGCCTGCCTCCCCCTAGGGTCGGTCCTGGTGGTCTTTCGGGGATTTGAAATCTTTAGTTAGGGGGGGATATTTTGTTAGGTTTGTATTATTCGGTTTGGAATAGGATTAGTTAGGTGAAATAGGATCGGATGAAAGAACTTGAACGTAATTTGAAGAAATTTGGAGGGTTGTTTGGTTATTGAAGATGGAGTAGGCTTAGATTAGGACTTTGATTAGGACTTAGAAATTAATGATAAGGATCAGAATTATTAGCAGGGGAGGATTTGAATGTATATATATGATTTATTTTTGGCTGTGGGGATTAATTTTTTTGTTTGTTTTGGAAATGGATAAGATCAGTATAAGATGGAGATTTGAAGGGTGGAATGGGTTTGGCAAGATTATAATCGGATGTATTGGATTTGATATTGTGAGGTGGGGGATTTAGTTACAACAATTCAATCGAGTTCCTAATTCTACTACGTTTCTGAAATATTAGTTCATATTTTGAATATCCGTAATATTATCAATATATTACCATATAAATCACTAGTTAATGTAAGATTAGGTTTCCTAGTTCTACTATGTTTCTGATTTAATTACTAACTATTATGTATATATAAGAAGGTGGTATCCTGTGAATTGTGAAAGGAAACCATCTAAAAGTTCTCTATCCGGCTATTACTCTCCTTGCTCTGCTTCGTTATAATTAGAAGGTATGTTGATTTTTTACAGAAACTCAAATAAAAACTTACAGTATGTTTGTGACACGTAGACTTATTTTTCTGTTTAGATCTTTAAAAGTGTATTTATTTTTTCTGATCTTCCTTGTTGGTGTTGATCCATAATTAGTTGCATATATCGCAGCGCAACTCGATTGGATTAGTCCTATATACCAAAATGTGCCAAACTTCAGAGGATGCGTTGAAAGAAGCCGATCGTTGCTTCGGCCAAATGGACGTTCTTGGAGAAGCGTTAGAATCGACTATGTCGACAAGTGCCAATCCATCGGTGGAGGTTCTGCACAAGATGTGGTTTCAGTGGCGGCAAGAGAGGAAAAAGTGCCTGGAGGGCCTTCCGTCGGTTGCTGGCGACATTATCATCAACTACGATGAGTATGATTATGTCATTGATGATATCGTTGAAGATGATGATAAGGAAGCAATTGAACCAATTCGTGATGATGAAAATGCAGACATCAATGATGATAATAACGCAGCCGCAATCGAACCTGAATTTGCTATTTCTTCAGTGGAGACTGTACCCGATACCGATACCGATGATTCCTTTGAGGTTGTTCCATTGGATTCAGAAGTGGACGGTGAATTGAGCATTCTTGAAAACGAAATCCTTACGAGTTACTGTAAATAAGATGTAGTCATACAATTTATTATTGGAGTCTTAAAACTTAGGGAAGTTTCTTCAATTTTTTCCATAAATGTTTTTCTTCTTCTGCTCTTACGAATTTTAGTTACTTTTTATTTATTTATTATGGTGTAATTTTAGATCCCAGTTAATTGGTTCTTTTAATTTCTTCAAAGAGTATTAATTAATTTCGAATTTTTGGTACTATAATTGTTTAGGTGACAGTGTATATATTCGCAACACAAGATTATCTTGTGTTATATGCCGAAAAATTAGCTTTGATCGCTCTAGTATAATTTCCAATATGTTTTATGAAATTATCAAAGATATGTTGATTATAGCATTTTTTTTTAATAATGATTGGATCAAGAAGATTTCATCCAAATTTTATTAAAGTGTTGTTCTATTGTCTATAAATGTAATGTTTTTTGTGTGTAGTTTTTGTTGTTGTAGTGGGTTTTGCAATTACTTTGACTACAACAAATACCTGCAATATATGAGAAAAAAAATCATGTATTCATAATAAGAATTTAAGAAAAATTGATAATAAATTATCTTACAAGTTACAACAAGGGTAGGTAAAAAAAATAAAATAAATCCTTTTTAATAAAATTCTTTTGTTGTTAATCCTTGATCATATGGACGCGACAATGGAATAGAAATGAGATCAATTTGTTAATGCTTGAGGACAAAGGTGCAAAGGATCAAAGCCACTCACCAAATGCAGAGATCCGAGAGAAAAATGAACTTATGCGACGATTACGACTCGCTTATGAGCCCACCTAAAATTGCACCAACAGTTGATCATCATATTTCTTCCTTCTTTTATCTCAATATTTGAAATGGATGCGAGAGTCGATAAAAGCGAACAATAAAATAAATCATCTAAAACAACGCAAAAATATATTCATCAAAATCAATCAGGAAAACGTCCAACAAAACAATAATACAACTGATGGGAAGAAGCACTTATATAGAGTTCGATTCATTATATTTTTGGACTGAAAGCCATTAGAGCCAATCCATGAATTGGAAATGGTCTCAATTACTAGTTCCGATCAACCGAAACCAGCAAGGTTTTTCTAAGATTTCTATTCTGACTGACTTGATCTAGCCTCCAGTCACGCAACACATCGCCTTGAACGGAATGAATATGCATAAATGCATCAAATGCTTTTAAAGGTTGTAAAAATAATTTATTTTATTTGTTTGATTTTCTGAAACAAAAACTTTGAAGTTTTGATCCGAAACTATATTGCTACTGATACTCATAAAATGATTCTGAAATACCAAGAACCATGGGATAAAGATGAGGAATATGTCTAATATAATTATGTAGATGCTAGACTTTGATGTACTTCAACCTAATTCATACATCTATTTCGTTAACAGAAGTAGTTCAAACATTCATCATGTGCTTATGGGAGACGTTTGTTTTTTCCTTAACGTATTGTGCTAGCATTTTAAAGTATAAATATTGCTTGTTTTTCATATTTTTATAGTGCACTTTAAAGTGTTGTTAATAATTGTTTCATAACTTTAAAGAACATTATATATATATATATATATATATATATATTAAAAACATTCATTAGCAGAATAAAAAGCATAAGTTCTAAAAAAATTTATTTGCATAACAACTCAATTAATCTCGGAAGAGAGGTCATTTGATACATATTGGCTACTTGAGTACTATTTACAATAAAATGTAAAATAATAAACATAACAAAATGACTATTGCTTATTGACAACTCATAACCCTTGAGTAGTCTATCACGGGAGTGATGGAATAAGGCTGGTGATAGATACTTTCCATGACAATGCGTTATGAAACTGGAATCAAGTTAATGGTTCAATTCATATGCCATATAAATTGTGATAGTTTATAGGGAATAAGTCATTTCCTAGCAAAAGCCAATGACAGAGTGATAGAACCAATTCAGAGTACATAATAAGCCAAATTTTTATTATAGGAAATGGTGTGAGAATTCGAGTTCAAGCAATATTTCTGTAAGCTAAATTATGCTAGTTTGATCATGCAGAGAAAACTTAAAGCACGGGATGATTTTGTTCTCTGAATTCTATATAGACTCGATCACAAAGGAGAATGTCAAATCTACTGTGATGTTTAGTTAACTAAACAGATATTATCCTTCACTAGAAACCTTCAGATGTAAAAGAAATATAAGACAAGACTGATGGAACGAAATCGAGCTACATTGTTCGGTCTAGTCCAAAAGGAAATATGTGAGCTACTTTCCCGAGCACTAAAGTCCTTGCCACTATACCAAACCTGGAGCAGTCAGAGGGATTATGTAAGAATGGCACATCATACTTGGTTTTTCGGTTGAGGAAGAGCTTGTATCGTCTGAAGCAGGCTCCGAGGTAGTGGTACAGGAAGTTCGAATCGTTTATGCGGGAGCATGGTTATGCACGGAAGACGTCTGACCACTATGTATTTGTGAGATAATTTGTTGAGGCTAATTTTATTATTTTACTGCTGTATGATGATGATATACTACTGGTGGGTCAGAACGCCACTAGGATAGCGGAGATGAAGCGCAACTGGGTCCGGCCTTCTCTATGGAGGATTTGGGCACAACAAAGACTATTATTGGGGTGGAGATCAGTCGAGAGAGAGAGAGAGAGAGAGAGAGTCAAAGCTGCTACACTTGTCCCAAAAGAAATACATTCACCGGTTACTTCAGCGTTTCGGGATGGACGGGTCGAAGAAATTAACCCTCTTGCGGCTCATTTTAAGTTCATTGAGAAGCAGTGTCCATCTACCTAGGACGAGAAGAAAGATATGGAGCGGGTTCCATATGCCTCAACTGTGGTAATCTCATGTATGGTATGATGTGTACGAGGCCAGGCATCGCTCACGTAGTTGGCATAGTTAGCAGGTATCTTTCAAATCCTGGAAGGGTACATTAGAGTGTGGTCAAGTGAATTCTACGATATCTTCATGGTAGTGCCGATTGGAGACTTTCTTTTGGTGGTGATGAGCCAAAGATGGTTGGACATACCAACGCTGATATTGTAATGCCCCGTACCCTCAAGGTACATTACGCTGAGATTTTGAATGGAAAAAGTATTGATCGAGTTCATTTTGTGTACAAGTGGTGTGCAGAGTTCAGTACAATCAAAGAAGCGCCTCGCACGGGTTGAGGCATGGTCGTCGTACAATGGAATCTATGGGTTCGTTCAAAGCAGTGTAGAGATAGAGGATTCGTGCGATAATGTCGTCTTCCTTAGTCCGATCGAATCGTTGATTTGGAGAGCACGGCCTGCTTGCACAGTCTTACCAATTAAGTAGATCATGCTTCATATCGTACCACGGATTCAAGAAATCAACCGTATTGGCAAGACATAGTGCTAAGAAGATTTCGACTTGGTGAGTGAGATCTATCTCTTCATGCCTAAAAAAAATGGACACTAGTGTGCATGGATTTTCGGAAGATCAGTTGGTGTGGTTCGGTTGAGTAGAGGCATTTCTTCAAGAATATTAAGATAGATCAATGATAGCTAGAACGTGGATGACATTTTTAGGGGCATGCATAAAGAGTACGTAACAGTTGTTGTGCAACCCCACGGAACTGCAAATGTGAGATAGACTGGAGCGTGGATTGCACACGAGGATCAAGTCAAGATATTTTATTAAGAGAAGCGTGCATTTGTGGTTCAAAACCAGGCAACTGTCGATAGGATTTGGTGCTATTGGAACATTGGACTTGGAGCTTATTGATGGGGCATGGTGCCATAAAACCCGTAATGATGTGGCATTATGTCTTTGTGTGTGGGACCTCGGGTCGCTAACTAGAACATGGGATGATAGGAACACGGAAGAGAATGATATCATCGAGAATGCATATTATGGCAAATGAAACCTTATACGGTCATGGGCATGCCGAAGTACAAGGCGATGGTTCTTCGAATGAGTAGTATCGGTAGCTCCGGTACCATTCGACCTAGGAAGAACTAGTTGATTCATCGTGTGAACAAAGAAGGGGCATGGGGTATTACGGGACTTCAGCTGGGATTGCGCTCCATATTGGATTATTGTGCCGTATATACAGATAAGTGGGGGCCTTCAATGGGGCTAGCCGCCCACACGTGAAGCATTTACCATTTGCCACAAATTGCTCTATATAGTTGGCTTGTGAGTCGCTAGTGACCTTCACTTCATATAGATAGCATCCATGTAGTTATTTGTTTCAGTTTGAGGAGTAGCATTTTGGTTTGTACTGTTGATTTTAATTATCGTGCTTTATTTCTGTTACGTTAGTTAGTAACCGAGTTATGCCAGGTGACATGGGTTGCATATATCATTAATTTCACTGTCTGATGTTTAAATAGAACTCACTCAATGGCTTGCGTGATTGAAATGCTTAGTGATTCAATGCTTACCATATTTCACCTACTTTAACTTCTTGAAAGAAATGTAACCGCTCTTATTCATAGATGTTTTACTGTTTTTTCTAACATGTCATGCCACTGCCATGTAATCTATCTAGGCTCAAGTAGAAAGATCACGATTTAATAACTGTTTGCTTCACATGATTACATAGTATTGGTTTAGGCGAGTGGGTTATCCCGCTCACCAGTACAACTATATACTGAACCATGTTTGTGGGCATTCTTTTCAGGTTCTCTGGTATGATAGCTTAGCTTGGATAAACGGGACATGATGCATGGAACGACGAGTACCTTTATGGGTAAGAGAGAGCAAGAGTGTTGTAAGCCTTCGTACATTTGGACCCTTTGAGGGATTCATTTTGTATACTCTGATGTGTTGTTAGTGTTGTAATATCCGTGAAAGCCTTCATAGCATCTTCATTTGGACCCTTTGAGGGCTTCACTTCATATACTCTGATGTGTTGTTAGTTGTGTAATGTTCCACGTACAACGGTTCACTAATGGAGCACTTACAACTTTGACTCGATTGAGAATCGAGTCTCGGAAAAAACTTTATCGTCTCATCAATCACGGACGAAATGCAATGAAGCCTTCCAAATGATGGAATGACTTTAAATGAATCCAAGAGTTTTCGTTGGATGTTTTGCTGCTTGGTTTTGTGTTGCTTTAAGTTTTTTCTTGCTTTCAATGATTTAGTTTTAATGACTCACTTTCCTCGTTTGTGTATTTATTTCGAATAGTAAGAAAAAGAGATCGAAGGATGCTAACCAAGTATTGTTGCAATTTTAGGACGCATAACCAAGGAGTGATCGCTGCATAAGGCTTTCCCATTCTATCGCGTTGATTAAATCGGTGAGTAACTTCGGCCCTTCGATGAACCTTCGGTCTGTAGGCCTTAATAAAATAAATTTCTAGTTCATTCAGTTGCATATTCCTCTGCTCAATGATATCACCATAACAAGATAATAATTTAAAAAAGATAGAAATTTGCATGCTAGATTAGTAGAACTGCTATCTTACTTTTTAATATAAAAGAACTACACTTGAAACTTAGAATTGTTATTGAACTCGTTCAGAGAATTGATGCTTGACCCTTATCGCTTGAATCAAATCGAATATGAAAGATTGTCTTATTGAAGAGCTAAGGCTCTATAGAAATGAGATAATGCATATTGTTCAAACTGTTGCAATAAAAAATTTCTAGCCTGATAGAATATTGTTTATCCCACGGTCTCGGACAACTTGTGCACAAGGTATCGGGTCTCTCGAGTGGTATCATGGGGCATAGGGAACCGTTCAGCCTGGGAGAGGATAATCGGAATACCCTGAGACAATAAAGTTCTCGCTATTAGGTGAGTATTTATGTCTATTAGTTAGCTGCTTCATGTGTCAAAGTAGCCATTTGAGCATATTTTGGTGTAGTACTGGCCGTGATAACACCGCTACTAATCATAGATTTTTATGGACCATTATGTAGTTAGGTCACATGCTAGGTTTATCTTCTATTCATACTTGACACTTGATGCCAACACAGATGCATGAGTTATATACATATATGCAAATTATTGCTAACTTGTATGTCTACTGTAGAGATAACCGTTCGGCCATAGATAAAATTTATCATATGCGTAGTTAAATCGATTGTTGATGTTTCTTTGCATGAATTGTTAAAAAGAACTGTAAAACCCCCTTCCTAAAAATCGTATATACTTTTTTATTTATTAATTATTAATTAAATTATAGTAATTAGTGGCTAAATAGGATAAATAGATTTTTAATAATTTTTATTTTAGGTGTTCGGGCACTTAGAGGATTTATGGGACCATCAGGAATTTTTCGAAATTTATTCCATGTAGGAGACCCCTTGAGCAGTTGCTAGCTTAACGGTGTGCATTATTCTAATCTATAAATTTCTTATGAGTATATATATATATATATATATATATATATATATATATATATATATATATATATATATATATATATTTAAAAAGAAAAAAAAAAGAAAAAGAAAAAGAAAAAGAAAAAGAAAAGAAAATAAATTAATAATATAATAATAACTATACTAATAATAATACAACTAATAACTTTACTAGCAAACTTGCTAGCATTCCAACTAGCAAACATGCTAGTATTCCAACTAGCAAACAAACCATTCCACAATTATATATATATATAATAGTTATATATATTTAATAACTACTAATAATCACCACAACTTGCTAGCATTCCAGCTAGCAAACTTGCTAGTATTCCAACTAGCAACGTTTGCAACCTAGCAAAATCCATTCCACATGCTACAGCCGAACACCCCCCCCCCCCCTTTTATTCCCACAGCACAGACCCCCCTTGCCCATTAGCCGCGACCAAACCATCTCTCTTCCTATATATATATATATATATATATACATATATATATATATATATATATTATCTTTCATAAAACCCTAACCTAAAATCTCCAGACCCTCCTCTTCTCATCTAGACCTAGAGAGAGCAGCCACCGCAGCCAGAGAACCCCGCCAGGCCGTCCAAACCAATCCCGACGATCGCGACCCTGCGCACTACAGATTCCCACACGAGGTACCTTCGCTCCGGAGTTATTTTCCGTCGACTCGCTCAACCAAACGTTGTTCCGTCTTCACCGGTATGCTCATCCTTTAACCCTCTCCCATATTTGTATAATAACAGATCTCGAACAACGTGTACCCATAGGCAAAAATAGCGCCCAATTTGGCGCTAGCAGACCGAATTCTGGGATCGCAGAAAACTGTGGTGACCACCCATCTTGCCGAGTTCGTATCTCCCACCACAAAGATCCGAATTCAGTGATTCTTTTTAATATGAGTAGAATACATGACCTAGTTTATTTTTTGTTAAATAACTCTAGATCATTAACTGTTGTGGACATAATTAAATTCGTCACAAAACCCTACGAACCCACTTTTCCAGATTTCTAAAAGTTGTGAAACGGAGCACGCCCCGCCAAACGGGACCGTCCCACCGTGTACCAAGTGTACCGAACGGTGCAAGCCGCGTAACCGGACACTTAAAAATTCGTGGGAACTGATTCGGACGCGTGTGCGCGCCAGAATCAGGCCATATCCGCGGACACACCCCGTGTCGTAACTTTTGTGGAACTCGTGCGTATTTTGTGCACGCTTGTCAGATTGTGACGAAACTTGCGCCACTGGACTCGTGATAATGCGCTGGTCCTGTGACCCAATTTTCACGCAATTATGAGACGGTTGACAAAATCGCCAATTGGCGGGCCCCACAGTTGACTTTTTGGACAAAATTTTGTTCGGCTCATCGAAATCAACATTTGGATATACCGTTGGGTTCGTATTGACATTTAGAATTGTTTGACCACTAGTTTGTCCTATTTAGAGACTGTTACCCTTGGCACATTTTTTGGTGCAAATTGGGCCACCCGTGGAACCCACTTTTATCCGAAATTACCGTTTTGCCCCTGTGTCCAAATTGGACGAAAGGGAAGTGCTTTTTAGCTATTTTGCTTTTTCTGGAAATGTTGGTGATGTTTATTTCAGCATCCAGAGACGTTCATTCTGAGGCCGTAGCTTCTGACTCTTGGTGTTGACATCGGGACACTACATCTTGCAGCTTTCTTGCTAGGCAAGATACCTTGCCAAATTGCTTACAGTATTTTGCATGCTTAGTATATTTCTCTATATTTATTGATTTTCTGTTTATTTATTGCATGTGTAGTTCCTTTCAGTCATTACTATATATTAGATATGTTGACACACACATGGCACTTAGTATCATAGAGAACAATCATTAGACGTATGGGCTTTTAACCACTCTGGTAAACCGTAGTATATAGTTCACACTACGGGCGTCTGTCGCGCTGGTCGCTACCCCCGCGGTATGTCGATTTCTAGAGTCTCGCTGGTCGCTACCCCCGCGGTATGTCAATTTCTGATGTCCATTGACGTGTGTGTGAGTTGTGAGGTAGATCGAGTTGCCTACCCTTGCCCATACGTCAAAAAGTTGTCCTCATTTGCATTCATATAGATTGTCTTGTACAGCATACTTATTTATTTTTAAATTATATGCATGTTTACTGTATTCAAGTTGGCTCACTTTTTCTGTATCTTGTTACGTCCCTCTGAGGACCTGGTCCCTTGCCAGGTATAGACGACCAGGAGTATCCGCAGGAGTACGGGCCTGGACCTGACGCATTCCTTTCTGCCGAGGAGGTCTTACCTTCTCAGCATCGTTGATTATCTAGCGATGGATTCTTTTAGCTGATACACTTCTGTCTTCACATTATTTTATATTGGAGACTTTATACTCCTCTCTCATTTTAGTTTTGGATATAGTCATTGGTAATGGATTTATCTCCACCCGACTATTATTTTGGGATATTTCAGACTCCTTAATCTAGTTTAGTATTTCTTTTCTATGACTTGTTGTGTGGATGAGATTAGCATATCTGTGACTTGTGATATTATATATACCACATGTGAGTTTATATTCATATTACAGCGTACATATGGGGTATGGTTTCCATATATTGGAGTTGCCATATCCATGCGGCTGGCATGCTTACGTGTCCTTGTCCTACGTATTTTGGGACTGGGGCGTGACATGTTTTTGTGGTGGCCCATGCAAGTCGAGTTAGTCATTTCGGTTACGTAACTGTACCGAGCGGACCTGCACCTAGGATTAGAATTTTAGATCTCATCCACACTTGACTATAACTTACCTTTCTTCCAACATGTCCTACTTAAGTTCTTGTATCCTGCTTGATTCATGTACTCTTCTTAATCCTTCATCCACCACTTGCAGAGAGATGAATTTGCATAACGGGCATGTCGCTACCGGGGACAACACGTCTCCAGGGGACGACGACCAATCACTAGGAGTGACCTCAACAACACCTCTTTTTCCCAGACCGGATGGACCGACTAGCAATCCAATTCCATCAACCCCTTCCACGATACCTAATGGGACTTTTTCAGCTCCACTAGCACCGCAAGATGGCCAAGTGCAGCTGTTCCAATTCTTTCAGATGATAATACAGGAACAGAGGCAGCAAACAGCAGAGCAGAGGCTAGAATTTCTGGCAGCACTTGAGATATTGGCTGCACTAGCCCCTATACCAACCCAGGCACTAGTTTCAATACCACAAGCTCGGATTTGTTCAGTCAAGGACTTTGTGCAGATGGGCCCTAAGCCATATAAGGGCAATGAGAGTCCAGAGGAGACCACGAACTGGATTGCCAATACCAAGAAGTTGTTAGAGGCATCACAATTACCTTCTGATCTATGGATGATAGGCGCGAGGACTCAGTTAGAAGGCAACGCGCATCACTGGTGGGAATCAATGGAGCGCCAGTTGGGTACGCGTCAGACTTGGGAACAATTCTTGGAGTGCTTTGAGAAGAAGTACTTCCCGGATACAGTAAGTGACGCATTATACGATCAGTTCCTCCATCTAGAGCAAGGGGACAAGACGGTTGATGAGTATGACGCAGAGTTTAGCCGTCTCAGTAAGTATGGCACAGTCCTAATAGCTAATGACTTGGAGAAAGCTAAGAGGTTTCACCGCGGGCTGACTCAGGAGCTCCAGCACTATACTAGCTCACAGTCCCGGATCTCTTATGCCGAGTTATTGACAGAGGCCAGGATTCAGGAGGCCATCAGCAAGGAAAACAGAATTCAACAGAGAAGTCACCAAGGACCAGTAAGGATACAGCAAGGAGGACCCATTCGACACCCTTTGACACGCCAGCAATCAGATAGTGCTGCATTATATCTAACCAAGGACCCCCGTACTTGTCACTTTTATGGTAAGATAGGTCATATTCATAGAGACTGTCATCGTCGATTGGGACTGTGCATGATATGTGGATCAAGTCACCATCAAACCCGAAGATGTCCTCAACAGAACCAGAGACCTATGGCATTAGAATCAGGAACACCGCATACACCCTCAAGTATAGAAGACCAAAGGGACCCACCACTGCTTCTACAGTCTGCACAAATGGAGGGGACTAGACCCCAGTTGAACAACCAAGGACAAGGCCAAGCACTCATTATGACAAGTATGGGAGAGCAGACACAGGAAGCCGTAGATACAGGTGCTACCTTTTAGTTATAATTGTCTTTGCATACTCATAACCCCATTGTGACAAGATCTTAGATGTACAAATAGATGTAGAATTATATATATGGTAGCTTAGCAATTATGAGGATGTATGTATATTTTACCTAGATGGCATACACGCGATGCTAATGGATGACGTGAGTAGCAGTAGTAGTATTCTTCCCCTATCCTTATCTCGCCCTCTTGGGTGACTCACTCCTCCTTTTATATTCGTTTCTTATCTCGTGCTTAACTCTTCCTATCATAGTCGTATCTTTCGTGCCATTATGAATTGTTGATTTATGTCAACCTTATCCTTATTTTGTTAGTTAAAACATAAATGTGTAGTAATGCTTGATAACTAAGGATGAGTTCTTAATATGTATATGCTCTATAGCAATATCTGTATTCTTTATTAGTTTAACCCTTAAGTAGCACCATGTAGTCTAGTAGAAATTGTTAGATCATTTGAGCTAGATCATACCCCTAATAGTTAGTCAAGACCTTAAGTGTTTCCCTAAAACCTTAGACTATGCCTAGGAAAGAGTTGAAGGCACTTGTTACGAACTGATGGCTATGACAAATCGTTAGCGAGGTAGCGACAGTTGCAGCCAGACGATTATGGTAGAATAGTCGAATTACTTGCAGCCATACTGGCCAGGTGGCGTAGCAGTATTAGACTATGATACTTGACGGTTATGGGAAAATGTCATAGTTATGAGATTCTAGACAGGTATCCCAAGATTTTCGACCCAATAAATATAATTGCCTTACAATCTAGACAATAGCTTCAAAGAAGGTGACCACTAGTAGAATTCTTGTAAGTTGGATAGTGTAGACGAGTTAGAGGACGATAGAATAGTGTATGGACAATAGATGATGAAGTGTTAGAATGGCAGACCATGAGTTTAGGAGTCCTGCTAGACACCTATGTAGTGTAATATCTATAGTGATCACTATGAATATGGGTTAGTGTCAATTTTTGGACAAATTTTTTATAAGTTGGGTAGAATGTAAAATCCCCTTCCTAAAAATCGTATATACTTTTTTATTTATTAATTATTAATTAAATTGTAGTAATTAGTGGCTAAATAGCAGAAATAGATTTTTAATAATTTTTATTTTAGGTGTTCGGGCACTTAGAGGATTTATGGGACCATCAGAAATTTTTCGGAATTTATTCCATGTAGGAGACCCCTTGAGCAGTTGCTAGCCTAACGGTGTGCATTATTCTAATCTATAAATTTCTTATGAGTATATATATATATATATATATATATATATATATATGTATATATATTTAAAAAGAAAAAAAAAGAAAAGAAAAGAAAAGAAATTAATAATATAATAATAACTATACTAATAATAATACAACTAATAACTTTACTAGCAAACTTGCTAGCATTCCAACTTGCAAACTTGCTAGTATTCCAACTAGCAAACCAACCATTCCACAACACCATTCCCACAAAGCCACAGCAAACCATTACAACTATTCACTATTATATATATATAATAGTTATATATGTCACGCCCCAAACTCCCGCAAGCCCAATAGTCCCCGCTGAACGTGAAATCACCACGTTGTAGCTCTCCCGCGGGACAATCGTTCTCTTCGGGACGTGATGTCGTACGAGCCTGGAGTTGCGCTCGTACAAGACGATGTTGTTAAACACCAAATTTATCATCGAAACAACCAAGTTACAGCGGAAGCCGTTTGTGTACCAAGCACACAATCAGAGTATACGCAGCGAAGCTCACGATATGGTCCAAATGAAATGCCCCGAGGCAATGCCACAAAGGCGATGCCACGGAGACGATGAAATCTCTTGCTCTTTTCTCTAGCCCACAAAGGTACTTACAGTTCATACATCTTGTCCCGTATATCCAAGCAGCGCCACTACGCCTGCGTACCTGAAATATTGCCCACAAACGTGGGTCAGTACACAACCGTACTGGTGAGCGGGGTAACCCACTCGTCTAAGCCGACACTAAGTAAAATAATGAATGCAACCAGTTATATGGTGATCTTTCTAGTTGAATCCTAGATTCGTTTCATGGCATATGAATGACATGTTAAGGAAAGCAGTAAAGCAGTTTAAGCATGCAAGCATTCAACTCAAACCAAACGACAAGCATTTATATAACCGACCCGTCTTACTCAATGCCATCGCTTGCACGATAACATATCGAACCATCACTCTCGCCTCAATAACCATCCTCAACCGAAGTTTATATAATCCCAAACTCGAGTGCACACTCTTGCCGAGGCAAGGTGGCCGTGCCTACACGATGCACAAACCAACCAAAGTAAAGCAAGTCAACATTTATTCTATATGAAGTCACTGGCCAAAGGCCATAAATGACGTTGATCGGACTGATCAATGCGGTTCTATTCGAAGCAGCGCTAAGTAGCTAACCCACCTGAATCGCATCCAACCGCTGGTACCGCGCCCAAGACGCGTTACCCAAATTGTCTCCTCCATGGCTGAACGGTCCCGGTGCCCCGGAGCACCCGTTCGAGGAAACCAAACCCTGTGCCACCCAGGTTGTCCGTGACTATGCAGACACGTAGGTATGACGAGAGGATCGAACATTCTCGTCCCACCAAGCGATCCTAGACTCGTTCAACCGGTATCCAACCAAACATCCATAACCATTCTTCCAACATATCCATTCCAAGGAATCCAAATCTCGACCTCAAGATATAGCCCAAGGCACCAAAATACCCAGTGCTTCATATTGTCGCTTTACAGCAATGTATTCCGAATTGCTGCAACACCCATGCTCAAAGCCAAACCCATGGCACAATGCCGTATCAGTGGCATAATACCCCATTCGTGGCACAATGCCCCATCAAGCGGCACCATACCTCACCGATGCAGTTGTTCGGTTTCGAACCACAACTGCTCGCTTTCCAAGACAAAGCGACCAAGTGATACTCGCGCCACATATGCACGTTCGCTCGCCCGAATTCCCGATATTCCCATTGCCTCAAAGTATCATTCCAACTTGTATAATTCCAACCGTCCATAGCATAATCCCAAGTATCCAACCGACTGTCTCAAATGTATAATCCAGCTATCATTCCAACTATCAAACGCGCTAATCATTTTCAAGCCAAAATCCTACCAAGCCAACGATGCATGCCTCAGTGTAGTGATTCTCGAGTTTCAGCCCAAGTGTTCAAGCCATTTACGTGTTTTCCATATTATTAGGCATGAAGGAGTAGAGAAGAAGGGAAAGATCCCACTCACAATGATTGATCCCGTTAGGCATCCTGTCCTGCCGATACGGCCAATCCCTTGAACCCGTGGTCCGATGCAAGCGCGATCTACTCAACTGGTATGACCGTGCGAGCAGGCCGTGCTCTCCAAATCATTCGACCGATCGGACTAAGGAAGACGGCATTATCGCTTCCATTCAGCTATTCAGTAATGTTCTGAACGAACACCTGATTTCCATCGAACCCGCTAGCCATCTGCACATTAAAACCAACTCGATTAATCCTTCTTCCCAAAATCCAATATTTCAAATGTAACCAGCATTTGATTTATTCAATCCGACTCAGCGTAACGCTCCGAGCGGTTGTGGGGCGTTACATATTATACCACTTAGAATCAGGTTCGTCCACGAACCGTGCTGGTACTCATTCCTATCACCTGCCATAATCCAATTCCATGGATCTGCTCTAAGCAACTCACATATTCACGATTTCTGACTCCGCATCTCGTTCTGCTGAACGCTCGTACAAATTCCCACATCCTCCTTGTAGCTCAATACGAATTCTTCGTATCGCTTAGTTTTGGATTGTACATATATTTAAGGCGTCCCTAAAATACATGCATTTCAGCCGAGCTTTAAGATAGCAAATTTGAACAAGTTACAAGGGTATCTTTATGTTCGAGGCGTCCATTTGCTTTGCTCCCAATTGAACCAAATCATGATTTCCATCCAACATATTCGCTCGAGAACTATTCTCAATTATGCAGATTTTCCACCGACTCAATGAGTTCGCGTTTCAACTCAATCCATCCAACTATTTCTGAAAAATCAGTACTAGCAACATCCCAAATATAATTCATGCACCGAACGATAATCTCAACTGATACTACCCCAGCTATGCGACTTACCCAAATATCAACTTTGCTTAGATCAGCTCAGCCCAAAGGGATAGTGCCGCCACGATTTCAACGTGGACACACTCGCCACAATTCTTAGGTTGCGCATGGAATAGTCCTTCGTGCTGCTTCCACTGCCTCGAAGCATAGAATATCACATTTGCCTTCCGAACGAGCATGCTTCCCAGAATAAGTTCCGAGACATCTTGTAAATCTGAGGCAAATCTGTCCCTTCCAGTATTCGCAAGGATCTGATCTGAACGAGCTGTTGCTTTAACTTCACGAGCTAGTTTCACAGTCGTTAATTCATATGAATGCTATTCCCTTCCAGGGCACGATGAGTCAGAGGCGATGCCATCGATATAAATCTGTGACTCTGAATCTCATCGGTTGACTAGGCTACCTTCCACCATCGCTTCGATCTTCCGGCTGCATCTTCAGCTGAAGACTATCCCAAGGGTCTCTCGAATCCAACACTCAGTTAATAAGCTAAATCTCATTGCTCACATCTGCCCTCGACGCATTCCCAAATATGCCGCCTCAAGGGTCGTTCTATGGGTTTACCATATTCATATCCAATTCAGCGGTCAAGTCGCTTAGGGTCAGCTGTCCCGAAGCTACGCTCGATAATTGTAATCATCACGATGGACAGTTACTATAAACCATGCTATATCTCATCTGCAAATCCGAATCAAAACTCCAACCATTCATCCGAGCGAAGTTCCCGAATCCGAGAACCGCGCTCGTTAAAACCGTCTTCTATCAATCCGTCGTTTTGTCCTGAATCCATCAAATTTCCGAATTGCATGTTCGATTCTCGCACTACCACTTGCAATGATTCTCGAAACCCAAGACTTGCTCAACTTCACATCCGTTTGCCATGTCCCACATTGCACGTCCAACTTACTCGAGCAGCACTGTGATTCGTCCCTATGTTGCTCTCACATTTAGCTATCTTCAAAAGTCCGTCCGCCACAATCTTGCCCTCCGTTGTTGCCAAAATCCGTCCACGTCTTCCGGAGAATCCGTCTTCCATCGTTGCAACATCTTGCCCAAAAATTCCATTTCCACCAAACCTGAGTCAACATCTCGAGCAGCAATATCCAAAATCTTCAAGTTTGTGTGAATCCATCGCATTGTCCCTCCAATCCAAGTTCGTGTTTCATTACTCAACCAACAGCTCAAATGCGTTGCCCAAAATCGTAGTCCGTGCTCGCTATCATTTGATTCACCCATCGCTCGTTCAAGCGCATCCCAGTTGTTTTACATTGCCGCTTTACAGCAATATATTCCGAATTGGTGCAACACCCATGCTCAAAGCAATATCCATGGTACAATGCCCCATTCGTGGCACAATGCCCCATCAAGCGGCACCATACCTCGCCGATGCAGTTGTTCGATTTCAAACCATAACTGCTCGCTTTGCAAGACAAAGCGACCAAGTGATACTCGCGCCACATATGCACGTTCGCTCGCCCGAATTCTCGACGTTCCCAGTATTCCCATTTGCCTCAAATATATTATTCCAACTATCCAAGTAAAATCCCAAGTATCCAACCGACTGCCTCAAATGTATAATCCAACTATCGCATCCAACTATCCAACGCATAAACCATATCAAGCCACAATCCTACCAAGCCAACGACGTACACTCTATGCACGCCTCAGTGTAGTGTTTCCCGAGTTTCAGCCCAAGTATTCAAGCCATTTACGTGTTTTCCATATTATTAGGCATGAAGGAGTAGAGGAGAAGGGAAAGAGCCCACTCACTATGATTGATCCCGTTAGGCATCCTGTCCTGCCGATACGGCCAATCCCTTGAACCCGTGGTCCGATGCAAGCGCGATCTACTCAACTGGTATGACCGTGCGAGCAGGCCGTGCTCTCCAAATCATCCGGCCGATCGGATTAAGAAAGACGGCATTATTACTTCCATTCAGCTATTCAGTAATATTCTGAACGAACACCTGATTTCCATCGAACCCGCTAGCCATTTGCACAGTGAAACCAACTCGATTAATCCTTCTTCCCAAAATCTAACATTTCAAATGTAACCAGCATTTGATTTATTCAATCCGACTCAGCGTAACGCTCCGAGTGGTTGCGGGGCGTTACAATATATATATTTAATAACTACTAATAATCACCACAACTTGCTAGCATTCCAACTAGCAAACTTGCTAGTATTCCAACTAGCAACGTTTGCAACATAGCAAAATCCATTCCACATGCTACAGCCGAACACCACCCCCCTTGTATTCCCACAGCACAGACCCCCCTTGCCCATTAGCCGCGACCAAACCATCTCTCTTCCTATTCATATATATATATATATATATATATATATATATATATATATATATATATATATATATATATATATATTTATCTTTCATAAAACTCTATCCTAAAATCTCCAGACCCTCCTCTTCTCATCTAGACCAAGAGAGAGCCGCCACCGCAGCCAGAGAATCCCTCAAGGCCGTCCAAACCAATCCCGACGATCGCGACCCCGCGCACTACAGATTCCCACACGAGGTACCTTCGCTCCGGAGTTGTTTTCCGTCGACTCGTTCAACCAAACGTCGTTCCGTCTCCACCGGTATGCTCACCCTTTAACCCTCTCCCATATTTGTATAATAACAGACCTCGAACAACGTGTACCCATAGGCAAAAACTGCGCCCAAGTTGGCACGAGCAGACCAAATTCTGGGATAGCAGAAAACTGCGGTGACCACACATGTTACCGAGTTCGTATCTCCCACCACAGAGATCCGAATTCGGTGATTCTTTTTGATATATGTAGAATACATGACCTAGTTTATTTTTTGTTAAATAACTCTAGATTATTAACTGTTGTGGACAGAATTAAATTCGTCACAAAACCCTGCGAACCCACTTTTTCAGATTTCCAAAAGTTGTGAAACGGAGCGCGCCCCGCCAAACGGGACCGCCCCACCGTGTACCAAGTGTATCGAACGGTGCACGCAGCGTAACCGGACACGTAAAAATTTGTAGGAACTGATTCGGACGCGTGTGCGCGCCAGAATCAGGCCGTATCCGCGGACACACCCCGTGTCGCAACTTTTGTGGAACTCGCGCGTATTTTGTGCACGCTTGTCAGATTGCGACGAAACTTGCGCCACTGGACTCGTGGTAACGCGCTGGTCCTGTGACACAATTTTCACGCAATTCTGAGACGGTTGACCAAATCGCCAATTGGCGGGCCCCATAGTTAACTTTTTGGATAAAATTGTGTTCGGCTCATCAGAATCCACATTTGGATATACCGTTGGGTTTGTATTGACATTTAGAATTGTTTGACCTATAGTTTATCCTATTTAGAGACTGTTATCCTTGACACATTTTTCGGTGCAAAGTGGGCCACCCGTGGACCCCACTTTTACCCGAAATTACCGTTTTGCCCCTGTGTCCAAATTGGACGAAAGGGAAGTGCTTTTTAGCTATTTTCCTTATTCTAGGAATGTTGGTGATGTTTATTTCAGCATCCAGAGACGTTCATTCTGAGGCCGTAGCTTCTGACTCTTGGTGTTGACATCGGGACACTACATCTTGCAGCTTTCTTGCCAGGCAAGATACCTTGCCAAATTGCTTCCAGTATTTTGCATGCTTAGTATATTTCTCTATATTTATTGCTTTTCTGTTTATTTATTGCATGTGTAGTTCCTTTCAGTCATTACTATATATTAGATATGTTGACACACACATGGCACTTAGTATCATAGAGGACAATCATTAGACGTATGGGCTTTTAACCACTCTGGTAAACCGTAGTATATAGTTCGCACTACGGGCGTGTGTCGCGCTGGTCGCTACCCCCACGGTATATCGATTTCTGGAGTCTCGCTGGTCGCTACCTCCGCGGTATGTCAATTTCTGATGTCCATTGACGTGTGTGTGAGTTGTGAGGTAGATCGAGTAGCCTACCCTTGCCCATACGTCGAAAAGTTGTCCTCATTTGCATTCATATAGATTGTCTTGTACAGCGTACTTATTTATTTTCAAATTATATGCATGTTTACTGTATTCAAGTTGGCTCGCTTTTTCTGTATCTTGTTACGTCCCTCTGAGGACCTGGTCCTTTGGCAGGTATAGACGACCAGGAGTATCCGCAGGAGTACGGGCCTGGACCTGACGCATTCCTTTCTGCCGAGGAGGTCTTACCTTCTCAGCATCGTTGATTATCTAGCGATGGATTCTTTTAGCTGATACACTTCTGTCTTCACATTATTTTATATTGGAGACTTTATACTCCTCTCTCATTTTAGTTTTGGATAAAGTCATTGGTAGTGGATTTGTCTCCACCCGACTATTATTTTGGGATATTTTAGACTCCTTAATCTAGTTTAGTATTTCTTTTCTATGACTTGTTGTGTGGATGAGATTAGCATATCTGTGACTTGTGACATTATATATACCACATGTGAGTTTATATTCATATTACAGCGTACGTATGGGGTATGGTTTCCATATATTGGAGTTGCCATATCCATGCGGCTGGCATGCTTACGTGTCCTAGCCCTACGTATTTTGGGACTGGGGCGTGACAAGAATCTAGTCAACTAGAAATATCACATAATAATCATGCTAGCTTTACATGTTTACTTAGTATAGATTTCTAGGTGAGTTTGACCAGGTCGCTCACCAGTACAAGTTGAGTACTGACCCATGTTTGTGGACAAATCTCCAGGTTCTTGTAGCGAGAGTTTGGCAAGCATTTTGAAGCTTTAGGAGTGCATCCCCTCAAGCAAAAATGTGCTCGTGCTGCTTCCTTAGCTTTCTCTCCAGTATGCAAGCTCTTCTTCTACTAGATGTCTTTTTTGGTCCTACTAAAATGATATGATGTATGTGTGTTGTGGCTAGTTTTGTGTTTGTAAAAAGAGTTGTAAGCCATGTATGAGATATTTTGTAATCAGCCAAGGTAGTACTTTGTAATCTAATTTCAAGTATTGAATAAAGAAAGTATTTTGTGTTCCTATCAAATGCGTTCAAACTTTGGTTCTATGTATTTTAAATTATGTGCTTCTATATATGTATATTTTTATCTAACTTGTATTTTGTGTAGATACTATGCCTTGTGCAAGCGCAACTTAGGCTTGCACGGCATCACGTCCAAGCGAGGATGATTGGTTCCGCAAGGGCCAAGCGAAGATGATCGACCCACTGCAGGATCGGGGCGTGCCGCAAGGATCAAGCGAGGACGAGCGACCCTTGCAGGAATTGGGGAATGGCAATTTGTAATATTACTTTTCTTTGACTGCAACATGGACGTTTTGATGATAACCATGACGTTTTACGTCATTGCCTTATGCGAGCGCAACTCCAAGCTCACACGACATTACGTCCCGATGGAAATGATTAACTGTAGGAGTGCTGACATGGTGATTCACGTTTAGCGAGAACGATTGAAATTGCAAGAGATTGAGGCATAGCATTTTGGTATCGGAGTGCCCGATTTATTTTCTTAGACTTTTTTCTTTGCTTCATCACAAACTCTAAATGGCCTCCGCGAATAAGATGACACTTGGCTCTACTCAGTGCCATATTGGATGTTACATGCAATAAGTCTATATATTTGTTGTATGTGCATGTATTTTATTTTGTTTATTTTTATATGATTCGATAGAGTCGTGTAGCACCATTAGGAATTATTGCATTCGTGCAGTGAGTTATGTGGCAGCGTTGCATTGGTGTAGCTTATTATTTGGGGGATTTTGGTTGCAACATTGAAGCATTTGGTTTGTTAGACGTGATTGGGTATTTTGGTATACCGTAAGTAAAAATATTAGAAAGATATGAATGAGTTGAATAAATTTGAGTTTTGGTTTGTAATATCATAGGGAGAGAATGTGCATGAGTAGCTTGTTCAACGAATATGTCGGACGACTTGAGAATAGTAGAGAGTATCGAGAATGGAACATTGTGCAAGTTGCAACGAACGAGAACAACAGAAAAGTAAGATGGTTCATGTGTTGGATGAGTTTGGTGTCAGACTTTGAGTAAATGATTGAGTTATGGTCGGCAGGATCACCGCAGAATGGATAGCTTAAACAGATTATTGGATAGTGTAGAGAAAAGTATGATGCAAAAAATGACTTAATTTTGAGTGGTATATGTTTATACCACATAGTAATATGTACGTCAAAATATTTTGGATGGACAGAAATAGAATTGTAGCGACGGATGCATATAATGGAAATATAAGTTGGTTGTGCACATTGGTTGAGTATGTTTTGGAACTTGGAGCAAGTGAATGTTGAGTTGTGATCGGTAGGATCACCGTGGAATAGTCAGTTTAGAGTAGACGTTGGTCGATGTAGAGTAAATCTAGTGCTGAGAGTGACTCGATTGCAAATGGTATACGCAATACCACAGAGTGAGCACGAGGTAGAAAAGTTTAAAATAGATAAGTGATAGGTTGCTCGCAACAGATGGGGTAGTATGAGATTATGTCATAAATTGGTGTAATAGAGTTTGACTCAGGTATCCTTCGATGCGTCAGGTTGGAGTGATCATAAATGGACTCGTATAAATGAAAGTTGAACAAAACAAGTAATAGAACGCTTGTTAGGAATTAGAAGGAGTGATACGGACCAAGTATTGAAGAGGAGAAGATCGATATGATAGGAAGTTGAATATCAGAATTCTGCTCGCATGATGTAGAAGATTCAATAGAGTAATTCTTAATGCAAAAATTTGAGCATAAGGAACAATTCATGTATGTGTGCGTGTGCGATGGATTTGTCAAGGAGTAACCAGCACAAACTATAGAGTTCATTGATGTAAGGTGCAGTTGGTCGAGGATCACGTTCGAGTACAAAGGAGTAATACGATTAGTATACATCTAACTTAAAGGGATACAAATGTTAGTGCTCAAGAATTTTAACTCAGAGTTTAACGGATGCAGAGTTAGTGAAATGGTGCAACGAAGGTGGACGAGTTCTCCTAAAGACGTGATCGAGCAAGATGTGATTCTAGTCTATGTTCGGCCAGTTTGAAAGTTAACACTTATAGTACCAAGATAAATGTGATGCAACAAAGACGATTAAACAGGAAGTGATAGTGCATTTAAAATTGGCGTACAAGTCATTGAGAATGTGTGGATGCATTAGCACAAAGAAATTAAGATGGTGCTAAGGAATAGAACGAGAACAAGGATTGCGGTGGATGAACGTTTGAAGATAGTAAGGCAACGTCGAAGTAATTCACAGTACCTCTCGAGCGAGTTTGTAAACCCCCTCGATTTATTCTGTAGATAGTTAGAGTGGACCAGGAAAAAATTTGATAGAAGATATTGAGGTTTAAAGTAGAGGATATTTACCTGGAATTTTTTTAAAATTTAATTAATTTAAACCATTGACACACCCTATCTTTGTCTATTTATTCGGAGCCCATTATCAGCCCATAAATTCCGTACAAATATTGTACACTTGACTCAACTCGCCAAATTAGGCACTGGACTTTTCTGACTGTTAAAAACAACTTTCGTGTGCTCTAAATTAATTGCGCAACATTCCGAAAGTCGTAACCCGTATTTAATTCCGTGTCGGATACCTGTGTCGTTATCCTCGATTTTGGGGTACCAACTTAACCCGTTGAGTCAGACCAACTAAAGGGTCCAAGACCGACTCCAAGCCTCCACCATTTTTGGCCTTTGCGCCGTTTCCGAATTTTGACCCCGCGGGCCCCAATTAAATTAAATTCGGGGGACGCATTATTATTATTTAAATCGGGATTACCAACTTTGTAAATTCTATTTTAATATTAAATTAATCTCAATGCCCTTCAAATTTGACCCGCGCCTAACGCGCAACACCCCCTCACCATGATAATTTTTAAATATATTTTTTTCCGCAATTTTTGCGTCATTTCATGAGTCCATATAAATTCTTGAATTTAGGGGGGCTTATTTGCAATTAACAAATTGTTGGCAACATCCCATTGGTCATGACAAATTGTAGGGTCCCAAAATGGGGTCCCAAACCCATTTCCCTCATTCCCTCATGAAGAAACCCCACACCCTATCCATATTGAATCACAACCACACATTCTACCTAGGAGAATCACCACCATTCATTCTAACCTACACACTACCCTATAAAGTAACACCTACTCCCCACCCTCAATGAAACCTACCGGCCCTAATCCCCACACAAAAATCTCTCTCTCTCTCCTACCTCATTCACTTTCTTCATGCATGAAGAAAGCTCCCCATCATTCTCCATTTTCTTCTTCTCCTTCGCCTTCCCATATCACTACCCCCTTCTAAACTGAGCTACTCCGGCCTGTTTCCCCGCGGCCGGCCTGAGACCCCCTGACCGGACGGCGACTCTTCCCCGCCTCCCTCTGCTGCACGCCAGCCCGCGGCCACCCCGCTGACGCTGTGCGTTCCCGCCACCCGGCTGTAGCGCTCCGGCCATCCCCACTGCTGTCGAGCGCCGCTCCCGTGCGTCCTCCTCCGCGGTGCTACTTCCACCGCCGTGCTTCCCGTCCGTTATCACCACCTCCATCACCCCCACTTTTCACCACCACCATCACCACCACTACCCTCGTCATCACCACCACCTTCGGCCACCTTCGTCGGACGTACTCCGACGACATCGTCGAGGTCGACTTCTCTCTCTCTCTCATTTTAAATTCCAGAAGTTTACATATAAATTTAAATAGGAGTTAGTTACATATATCTGGATGAGTATAAGGTTAGCTAGGGTTGTTTTACATAATGTTGGATATATAAGGACTTGGTTATTAGTTAGGGCTTAAGTGTGGTGTGGTGTAATGAGCATGAGTTAAAGATAAATCTTAGAATTTTTATTATTATTATGGAAATGGAATCGAATGCTTTTAATTTTAGTTTAGGAATTAAAGTATGATGATTATATGGATTGTGGTATATCGAGGATTGAAGGAAGATATAGTAGATAAGATTTGATATTTATATGGTTGGCATATACATGGTTAAAGATAAATAAACATTTAAATCAAGTATTTTACGGATAAAAAGAAAATGATTGAGGTTATGAAACACGTGCAAATGAGGGTGGATGTTAATGCCAAATGAGACGGATGTCCAAATTATTAAACGCGTATTTTGTCGCTGTGGTTAAGTCGTTTTAAAAGCTATGACTGAAAATAAATTGATAATTAATAGGTGATGGACATGGGGAGCAAGTGATTTATTTTGGAATGGGTATCATATCGGATCATGAGTCAAAGATTTAGGACGGTAAAAGTTTAGATAATGTTTGAGACTGAGTCTAGATGTAGATGTGTGTAGCACACCTGTCTGTTTTAAGTAGAGTATTAATTCAGATTTGTATCTCTTCTCTAGGTATTGCGGGACCTGAGGACTTGGACGCAGTACCCGATCCCCGTCATCAGCAGCTGCACGCAGGCAAGTGTACCTTGCCACCCTGTATTTTAGTTTACAGATATTTATTGTTTCGTATGTACATTATGCACGTAGTTATGTTGACGTTCGGTACTTCGCGTCCGATTCACAACCGGGTGTTGACATTCGACTTTACGTCATAGATTAATTATTGATGCTTCGTAGCACCTCGATGCACGTACCAGAGTACATCGATACCCCAGGACACACTCATACACTGTGATCGTGCCAGATTCCTGTATCTTGATACTGACATCATGACCAGAGACTGGGACGACCTTAGTGTCGCGTCTGTTGAGTTATTGCCATATGTCGAGACTATAGTTAGAGGTTCAGGTTCAATGCACAATCGTTGACCGCTTGGGAAGGGGAAGACAGTTACTAGACGTTTGGGCTACTCTGCACGCGCTTATATATATGTAGTATCTTCTAGTGATACCTGTATCTAGTGTAACTGTTTCACCCATGTGACTCTTTGCTCGGAGCTGCGGTACGTGCCGTGTGTTTCCGTGTCCGGAGCTACGGTTTTATAATAGAAAGCCCACGCGTCGAACATTATCTTTAAACTGTGTCACACTAGTTGGTTATGATAAAGTACCCTATCGTGCACTTATACTTTCTGTTTACTTGGCTTGCTATATTTCTGTACCTTGTTACGTCCCTCTGAGGACCTGGTTCCCTGCCAGTTTTGCAGCATAGACAAATACGGAGCACCTGGAGATATTGATGGAGTGGCATATCTTGCGAGCATGGTACCAGGTACTCACATTATATCTACCGGCATTATGGTTATTTTACATTGATTATTCATCTGCTGTTGTAGCCTGGTTTTGTAGACTCATACTTCTTCTCGAGTCTATTCGAGTTAATGTGTTATTAGGCGGCCGACTCTAGCACATATAGCTCTTTCTTGTATACTGTTGTACATTGTGGATTGAGACATAGAGGTTTATATTTATGGAATATCAAGATAGTGCCCTTTATATTACAGCTTATACGTATTCGAGTCAGACCAGAGTCTGGTCGAATGCGTAGCTGGCGTGTCACGTATTCCTGGTCCTACGTATTTTGGGACTGGGGCATGACATATTTTTGTGGTGGCCCATACAGGTCCGATTTAAATCGTCTTGGTCACCTGACTGTGCCAAGCGAGCCTGTAAATTAGGAAAAGATGTTATGATTGTTGAGTAGGATCTCAATCCATAATCGAGTTTAAAACTCTTTGTATGTGATTATCGCCCTTGGACTTCCACTTTGCATTCGTTCAATCTTCGTCAATATCGCTATCCTTGTTTCTTGTTCCCTATTGTTCGGGGAGACGAATGCTTGTGACTGATGACTTCCCTCCAGAAGAAGATCGAAGACCAGACGACAGGAGACAGAATTCGTATACCTTTCTCGAAAAAGAGTGTTACCTTATCAGGACAGATTGATGGGTTCTTTGGATTCTAGAACTAGTGTGGAAGGTTGGCAAGAGAGTTGGACCCAGTAGTACCCTACCCGTGCTTAAAGTAACAGTAATCTTAGAAGCACTGAGAGCTAGAAGGATTGTGGATCATGAACTAGAATGATTTATGGGAATGCATAGCCTGATGATGGAAACTAGTAGTTGTATATGATAGCAATGCTAGGAACGATGACTATGAGCTAGAGGAGATAAAAATTTCAAGCTCTCACTTGGAAGATAATGATCTAATACCAGAATTTTAGTATGTGCTTGGGTGACACCATTATTATAATTGTAATTATGACTTGGAGAGATAAATAACGGAAAGAAGAAAACTCGAGGAATAAAAATTTTAGGGAAAATTGAGGAGAAGAGAAATTATACTTTAGGCAGGGGAGAAAATTTTCTTTTAAAAGGATTTGTGTGGTAAACAGAACAGGAGGATTTATTTTGAGGTTAAGTCTGGAAGATGACACCGTCCTAGCATGAGTTGATGGAGCCAATACCACGCGACACTAGATTGTCGACGTAGTTGCATTTATATATTTAGGCCACCAGGTTACCCTGAGTTGAGTTCAGCAAGCCCGGGAGTATGGTGCCCATCTACCTTAGGGGTATACAATGCAGGAGGCGAACCAGTGTACCACCATGTTATATCAGAGTTTGAGGATGTGATTCTAGATAATCTTTCCGGCCTACCACCAGACAGAGAGGTAAAATTTGCTATAGAGTTGACTCCAAGAGCGGAGCCAATTATTTTCCCGTCTTCAGACTAGCACCGAAAGAGTAGGTTGAGTTGAAGGTCCATAGTAGAGGATCACGTAGACAAGAGTTTCAGTCGGGCTAGTGTTTCTCCATGGGAAAAAAACCCATCTTAATTGTGCCAAAGAAAGACGGGACAGTAGAGTTGAATCAGCTAAGTGGCGCATATGTATCTTGAAGATCGATCTCAGATCAGGCTATCATCAGATCAAGGTACGGAGAGAAGACATTCCGAAGACGGCGCTTCGGACGAAGTATGTGCTCTATGAGTTTCTAGTCATGACCGTTTCTTTTGACCAACGCGCCAGCAGTATTTATGAGCTTGAGGAACAAGGTTTTCCACCAGTACTTGGATAAGTTCGTGGTGGTGTTCATCGACGTCTTGATATATTCCGAGAACCAGGAGAAGCACGAGAGACATCTCAAAATTGTGTTGGAGATGCTGAGAAATGAGAGGCTGTAAGCCAAGCTCAACAAATATGAGTTATGTTCAGATAGAATAGATAGTCTACACCTCAAGACAGCTGAGAGTTCATGAGAAGCATTATCAGACACACGATCTAGGACTAGCTACAATAATATTTGCACTGAAGCGATGGCGACACTACCTTTATGAAGAGCATGTTGAGATTTATGCAAAACACAGAAAGTCTGAAGAATGCCTACACAAAGTAGGAACTCAACATGAGACAGAGGCGCTGACTAGAATTTATGACAGATTATAATATCGAGTTGCAGAACCACTCTGGCAAGACGAATGTAGTTTATGACTCATTGCCAGTTGTTAGAGGATTTACAAGGACTCAGGATTGAGATTGTATTGCCAGGCATGGATAGACAGATGGCCAGTCTTGAGGTTCAGTCTACTTTGGTTAAGAGGATCAAGGTAGCATTGCCTACGGACACGAGATTTAGACGACTGCGAGAAAGGACAGAGGTCGACATGCAAACAGGATTCAAGATTCATGAAGACAGAACATTGAGGTGTGGAGATCGCCTATACGTTCCGAGTGGCAAGCGACGCCAAGAGTTGATGACCGAGGCTCATAGCTCGATTATTCTATTTTACCCCGGGGGTACGAAGATATACCGAGATACGAGGCAACATTACTGGTGGCATGGGATGAAGAGAGAAATTGCGAGATTCGTGGCAAGATGCTTGGTTTGTCAATGAGTCATGGCAGAATACCTGAGAACTGCAGGACTATTGCAGCCGCTTCCCATTCTCGAGTGGAAGTGGGAACACATTACCATGGACTTCGTCACAGGATTCCCGCGAAGCCCTAGCGGTAAGGATACAGTTTGGGTTGTCGCAGACAGACTCACCAAGTCTGCACATTTCTGCCCTTCAGAGTTGGACAATCCACAGAGATACTAGCTGACATGTATACGAGGCAGATGTACGATTACATGGAGTGCCTGTCAGCATCGTATCGGATCGTGATTCCAGATTCATGTCGTATTTTTGGCAGAGTATACAGGAGAGCCTAGGAACTCGTCTCAAGATCAACACTGCATATCATCTACAGACTGATGGTCAGTCAGAGCGTACGATAAAAATATTAGAGGATATGTTGAGAGCGTACATGATTGATTTTGGAGGATCTTGGGAGAACCACCTACACTTGGTGGAATTCTCCTACAATAACGGTTACCAGGCCAGCATACAGATGGCACCTTATGAGGCACTGTACGACAGAAAATGCAGGTCGCCAGTTTGTTGGAGTGACGTGGGAGAGCGTCAGATACTTGTTCCAGAATTGGTGACACAGACAGTAGAGAAGGTCAAGCAGATTCAGAGCCACCTGCACGCAGCACAAGACAGACAAAAATATTGGGCAGATGCGCACCGCAGACCATTGGAGTTCAAGTTGGGTGACTACATATTTTTGAGGATATCGCCCACTCGTGGTACCATCAGATTCGGAGGCAGAGGCAAGCTGAGTCCGAGGTATATCGGACCTTTTGACATTTTGGAACGAGTTGGCGAAGTGGCGTACCGTCTTGCATTACCTCCATCCTTAGAGGGAGTACATGACGTATTTTACGTATCGCAGCTGAGGAGATATGTCGCAGACCCTAGCCACGTGCTTGATCATTCGGAGATTACAGTCGGGCCCAGCCTGTCTTACGTAGAGCAGCCAGTTGTGATCCTCGACCGCAGCGAGAAGACTCTGAGAGTACAGACGATTCGAATGGTCAGAGTGGCATGGAAGCACCATTCCCCAGGCGAGTCTACTTGGGAGCGCGAGGATTCTATTCGGCAGCGATTCCCGTACTTATTTGAGGAGCGAGGTACGAATTTACGTACGGCAATTTAATTACTAGTTATTTTAAAATTCTGTTAGATATTATCGTGCTTTACTTTTAATTTCGGGGACAAAAATTTTCTAAGTTGGGAAGAATGTAAACCCCCTCGATTTATTCTGTAGATAGTTAGAGTGGACCAGGAAAAATTTTGATAGAAGATATTGAGGTTTAGAGTAGACGATATTTACTTGGAATTTTTTTCAAATCTAATTAATTTAAACCATTGACACACCCTATCTTTGTCTATTTATTCGGAGCTCATTATCAGCCCATAAATTCCGTACAAATATTATACACTCGACTCAACTCGCCAAATTAGGCACTGGGCTTTTCTGACTGTTAAAAACAACTTTCGTGTGCTCTAAATCAATTGCGCAATATTCCGAAAGTCGTAACCCGTATTTAATTCCGTGTCGGACACCTGTGTCGTTATCCTCGATTTTGGGGTACCGACTTAACCCGTTGAGCCGGACCAATTAAAGGGTCCAAGACCGACTCCAAGCCCCCACCATTTTTGGCCTTTGCGCCGTTTCCGAATTTTGACACCGCGGGCCCCAATTAAATTAAATTCGGGGGACGCGTTATCATTATTTAAATCGGGATTACCAACTTTGTAAATTCTATTTTAATATTAAATTAATCCTAATGCCCTTCAAATTTGACCCGCGCCTAACGCGCAACACCCCCTCACCATGACAATTTTTAAATATATTTTTCTCCGCAATTTTTGCGTCATTTCATGTGTCCATGCAAATTCCCGAATTTACGGGGGCTTATTTGCAATTAACAAATTATTGGCAACATCCCATTGGTCATGACAAATTGTAGGGTCCCAAAATGGGGTCCCAAACCCATTTCCCTCATTCCCTCATGAAGAAACCCCACACCCTATCCATATTGAATCACAACCACTCATTCTACCTAGGAGAATCACCACCATTCATTCTAACCTACACACTACCTAATAAAGTAACACCTACTCCCCACCCTCAATGAAACCTACCGGCCCTAATCCCCACACAAAAATCTCTCTCTCTCTCTCTCTCTCCTACCTCATTCACTTTCTTCATGCATGAAGAAAGCTCCCATCATTCTCCATTTTCTTCTTCTCCTTCTTCTTCTCATTCCCATATCACTACCACTTCTAAACTGAGATACTCCGGCCTGTTTCCCCGCCGCCGGCCTGAGACCCCCTGACCGGACGGCGACTCTTCCCCTCCTCCCACTGCTGCACGCCAGCCCGCGGCCACCCCGCTGGCGCTGTGCGTCCCCGCCTCCCTCTGCTGCACGCCAGCCCGCGGCCACCCCGCTGACGCTGTGCGTTCCCGCCACCCGGCTGCAGCGCTCCGGCCATCCCCACTGCTGCCGAGCGCCGCTCCCGTGCGTCCTCCTCCGCGGTGCTACTTTCACCGTCGTGCTTCCCGTCCGGTTTCACCACCTCCATCACCCCCACTTATCACCACCCCCACTTTTCACCACCACCATCACCACCACTACCCTCGTCATCACCACCACCTTCGGCCACCTTCGTCGGACGTACTCCGACGACATCGTCGAGGTCGACTTCTCTCTCTCTCTCATTTTAAATTCCAGAAGTTTACATATAAATTTAAATAGGAGTTAGTTACATATATCTGGATGAGTATAAGGTTAGCTAGGGTTGTTTTACATAATGTTGGATATATAAGGACTTGGTTATTAGTTAGGTCTTAAGTGTGGTGCGGTGTAATGAGCATGAGTTAAAGATAAATCTTAGAATTTTTATTATTATTATGGAAATGGAATCGAATGCTTTTAATTTTAGTTTAGGAATTAAAGTATGATGATTATATGGATTGTGGTATATCGAGGATTGAAGGAAGATATAGTAGATAAGATTTGATATTTATATGGTTGGCATATACATGGTTAAAGATAAATAAACATTTAAATCAAGTATTTTACGGATAAAAAGAAAATGATTGAGGTTATGAAACACGTGCAAATGAGGGTGGATGTTAATGCCAAATGAGACGGATGTCCAAATTATTAAACGCGCATTTTGTCGCTGTGGTTAAGTCATTTTAAAAGCTATGACTGAAAATAAATTGATAATTAATAGGTGATGGACATGGGGAGCAAGTGATTTATTTTAGAATGGGTATCATATCGGATCATGAGTCAAAGATTTAGGACGGTAAAAGTTTAGATAATGTTTGAGACTGAGTCTAGATGTAGATGTGTGTAGCACACCTGTCTGTTTTAAGTAGAGTATTAATTCAGATTTGTATCTCTTCTCTAGGTATTGCGGGACCTGAGGACTTGGACACAGTACCCGATCCCCGTCATCAGCAGCTGCACGCAGGCAAGTGTACCTTGCCACCCTGTATTTCAGTTTACAGATATTTATTATTTCGTATGTACATTGTGCACGTAGTTATGTTGACGTTCGGTACTTCGCGTTCGGTTCACAACCGGGTGTTGACATTCGACTTTACGTCATAGATTAATTACTGATGCTTCGTAGCACCTCGATGCACGTACCAGAGTACATCGATACCCTAAGACACACTCATACACTGTGATCGTGCCAGATTCCTGTATCCTGATACTGACATCATGACCAGAGACTGGGACGACCTTAGGGTCGCGTCTGTTGAGTTATTGCCATGTGTCAAGACTGTAGTTAGAGGTTTAGGTTCAACGCACAATCGTTGACCGCTTGGGAAGGAAAAGACAGTTACTAGACGTTTGGGCTACTCTGCACGCGTTTATATATATGTAGTATTTTCTAGTGATACCTGTATCTAGTGTAACTGTTTCACCCGTGTGACTCTTTGCCCGGAGCTGCGGTACGTGCCGTGTGTTTCCGTGTCCGGAGCTACGATTTTATATTAGAAAGCCCATGCATCGAACATTGTCTTTAAACTATGTCACACTAGTTGGTTATGATAGAGTACCCTGTCGTGCACTTGTACTTTTTGTTTACTTGGCTTGCTATATTTCTGTACCTTGTTACGTCCCTCTGAGGACCTGGTTCCTGCCAGTTTTGCAGCATAGACGAATACGGAGCACTTGGAGATACTGATGGAGTGGCATATCTTGCGAGCATGGTACCAGGTACTCACATTATATCTACCGACATTATGGTTATTTTACATTGATTATTCATCTGCTGTTGTAGCCTGGTTTTGTAGACTCATACTTCTTCTCGAGTCTATTCGAGTTAATGTGTTATTGGGCGGCCGACTCTAGCACATATAGCTCTTTCTTGTATACTGTTGTACATTATGGATTGAGACATAGAGGTTTACATTTGTGGAATATCTAGATAGTGCCCTTTATATTACAGCTTATACGTATTCGAGTCAGACCAGAGTCTGGTCGAATGCGTAGCTGGCGTGTCACGTATTCCTGGTCCTACGTATTTTGGGACTGGGGCGTGACAGAGTTAGACGTGAAGTGTTGAAGCATGGCGTATAGATAAGAAATAGAGCAAGCTTACAGTTTTAGAAATGGTTGCAAGTAATGGTGTGAGAAGCCAAACAAGGCGGTTCAAGATTTTGATGGAATCAGGGTCAGAACAATGGAGTATTGAAAGATGGTTTCAGCGAGCACAATTTCTCGATTTGTGATTTTAATGATACTCAGACTCTAGGTGGTTAGGAGGAATTTTGGTTAGCAGATTCGTCAGATGTAGTTCATGTAGTATTCGAATTCAGTAGTGTGTTCGGATTGGATTGTTGGATTATGGATCAATTTATATATGAGAAATAGCATAGTTCATAATAACTGTCCATTGTGATGACTTACAATTATCAAGCGTAGCTTCGGGACAGCTGACCCTAGTGACTTAACTACCAAATCGAAGTGAATATTGTAGATCCATAAAATAACCCTTGCTGTGGCGCATTTGGGAATACGTCGGGGGCGGATAATGAGTGTCACATGTTGAAGAAAGGCCTAGGTGACTGAGTGTTGGATTTGAGAGATCATTGGAATAGCCTTCAGCTGAAGATGCAGTGAGAAGATCAAAGCGGTGATATGAGAACGAGCTTGCATCAACTAATAAGATTTAGAATCACAGATTTATAAAGATGGCATCAGTTTTGACTCGCCGTGTCCTAGAAGGGGACGACGAGGAGGGGACAATGACGATACTGGGGGACAATATGGTTGGTGAGGGTGAGCATCCCCCGAGTGGAAGGGGTGGGGGGAGGAACAGGAGGAGGAGGAGGAGAAGGAGGAGGAAGATGAGAGGAGGCTGGAAAGGAGGCCGAAGAAGGGGGGCAGAGAGCGGGAGAAGGAGGAGAGGATGGACAGCCCTTAGTAAATTTTGGGATAGACTGAGTAAAAGCTCTTTCAAATTGGACTAGTGTCACCCTCACTTTTTCAATAAAGGGTAGTTTGGTAATTGACAATAGTATTTTATTTTTTAGGAGGGTTGTATTTAATATTGTGCATGAGTAATTAATTATTTGTTGTATTGTTTATTGTTGGACTAAATATAGTATTTTTTTAGACTTGTGTAGTGGACCTAACCTATTTTTTAGATGCATGAACCCAACATTTAGATTATTTTAGTTTGAGCCCATTTAATTAGGCCCATGGATTAGGAGGTTGAATTAATTAGTGAAACCATTAGACTAGAACCTTTCCTCCTTAACTATTTTCTTTATGAGAGGCCCAAGGGGTATTTTTGATATTTTACATTGCTTGAAGAGGGGTTTATGACCAGCCATAATTAGGAGGAGAGAGAGTGCTCTCATTTTAATATTTTCCCCAAATTATAGATCTACATTTTCCCTCTTCCAAACTTTCTCCATTCCCTCGTCATTTCTCCACCAATTCTTCACCAATCTCTTTCTAAATTCATCATTGAAGCTTCTACATCAAGGATCTACAAGAAGGAAGCAAGGAAGAGGAGGCCAAGATCTACAAGAAGAGGAACTACTTTGTATTTGGAGACTTTTTATTGGGAATCCATCTCCCAATAAATATATTTTATTTTCCCCCTTCTAATAGACTATAGATCTGAGATTTAACTATGTAAAACCAATCCATATGCATAGGCTACCCATAGAAATTTGTTTTAGGTTCATCGGAGACCTACGGTGGAAGTTACGTGTATTTTGGTGCCAATTTTAGAAGAATTCCGAGATTGACACATGTTGTGTTTGTCAATTGGTCAATTAGACCAAATTGACATATGATTGTTTGTGACTAGTGTTGTGTCCACAATTGGATACGTGTAGGCCGTATCTCGTCAATTTGACGAAACGGTTAATTTTGGAGGTTTTTTTTTCGATTCGGGGCTTTGTGCATATCATATTATGACACGGACACGTAGACACTCTAATTACTATACATATTGTTCATAATTGGTGTTCTAGACTTATTCGTGTCTTCGGGATGCGTTTGGTTGTGTGTTGGAGCCGTATCGCAAGTGTATCATAGAGAACGTATGATACGGGTGCGATGTACTCCATTTTTTTGTATTTGGCCAATTTTGCTATACGTGCATGTGTATATATATATATATATATATATATATATATATATATATATATATATATGGTATATATATATATATATATATATATATATATATATATATATATATATATATATATATATATATATATAATAGTGTATATTGTGTTTAGTGTATATGTGTGTATAGGTTAGTGTTTATAGTTATGTTTATATATATATATATATATATATATATATATATATATATATATATATATATTGATTTATATGTATGTGTACATATATATGTATTGGTATATATATATATATATAGTGGTGTTATGCTTATAGATTGATATGTGTGAGGGGTGGTATATGTATCTATGTATATATATAGCAAGTTATATATATATATATATATATATATATATATATATATATATATATATATATATACATAAGGGGTTTGATATATGTAGATGGATAAATAGATACGTGTATATATGTATTTTGTGTGTGTGTTTGTGCTTCGTGTGTGTGTGTGTGAGCAGGGTGTCGCTGTAGCAAAGTGCTACAGCGAGCGTGCACCGCAGCGCACTAGCAGCACAGCAACTGCTGCAGCGAGCAGCACATTGCGACAGCAAGCAGCGCGTGCAGCGGCTTCAACAACAGCAACATCGATCACAGCTGCAGCATGCTGCAACTGCTGCAACGAGTAGCGCATTGCGACGACAAGCTGCAGCATGCAGCAGCTTCAGCAACAGCAGCAGCGATCGCAGCTGCAGCGTGCAGCAACTGCTACAGCCAGCATCGCATTGTGACAGCAAGCAGCGTATGGTGCAATTTCAGCAACAGCAACAGTGATCGCAACAACAATGATCGCAGCAACAACACAGTGGCAGCAGCACATTGCAGCAAGCGCACACGAAAGTTTGCAGATCAGTATAGTTCGGTTGGTGATTTGTTGGGTATTCAAAGTATTGGTTTCAGTCAGTTTCAGTAGGTTAGTTTCAGTCTTGGGTTAGGTTTTGGTATTAGATTAGTTGTTAGTGTGTAGTATTTACATTAGTTAGTTAAGTGTTTGAGTTATAGTTTAAGGTTTCAGTAGTTAGCATCAGTAGGATTAAATTCAGCTTTTTGTTTTAGTTTTAGTTTCAGTTTAGTGATTAGTTGAGTTTTCGTTTTTGGTTTGAGTTATAAGTTATCAGTTATACATGGGTTTCAGTAAGTGTGGGTTTAGCAAGGTATTGACGTTTCTCTTGAGTTGGGTATTTGATTAGTTTAGTTGTTCTATATTAGCTAATTAGTAATAGATAAGTTTTAGAATTAGTATAAGTAGTAATAATTATATATATACCTATTATGTCGGTACTTAGTCTATAGTCTAGCTATATATACTATGTATATATGTTTCTATGGGTTGTTGTAGTAGTTAGTTATGAACTTATGTAGTAGTTAGATATATTATAGTGTAGTTATATAGTTAGTATTAGCTTGGTTATATATATGTATTAGTTACATAGTATTTTAGATTACCTTAGGATACTAAGGTATTACCAAGGTATTGGGTCGATACCCAAGGTATTGAGTTTGGGTATCGAGATAGGTGTGATACACATTGATGCAAGGCCAAGGTATCTTATTTTATTTGTTTTGATCTAGTATTATGATTATTGACTTGTATATATATATATATATATATATATATATATATATATATATATATATATATATATATATATATATATATATATCCAAATTACTATTTTTATATTTTAAAACTTGCGTATCTCAGGATACGATATTTTGTGTATCTCATAGTATCCTAGATTAGTTAGTTAACTTAGTTTCATAGTGCATTGACTTAGTATCCTAGTGTTAAACTCTACTAGCCTAGAATTCATTGGTTTGACTTATAATTGGCGTTGTGACCTAGATGTTGACTAGTTTAACTTACATTTATTCCAACACCTTGTATTTATGAAATATTCCATATATAGGTTTGTGTGACATCAGTTGGAACACAGTTTGACATTCATTGCTTGGACGACAAGCGAGTACATTCTCTGATAGTTTTCATTATTTGATAATTACTATAATGCAAGTATTTAAAAATATTGTACATGACTCTTGACACATTGGCACACAGACTAGTATACACATAAATCAGTCATGGGATGTTATATATATTGTTCATTGTTCCTCGTGTTCTCAATGTTTAACTTAGATAATATTTCGTATTCAATAATTCAATGTTTAACTTAAATAATGTTCAATGTTCAATATTTCGTATTCAAGGTTTATTGTTTACATAGCCTTGAGTATCTTGTATCACAACGTGTCATGGTTGGATCGATTGTACTAGTTGGGGGAAAAGGGAAAGTGTTAGCTAGGTATGTGATCAAATCCTACACAATGTTCAATGTTTAACTTAGACAATGTTTATCCAAAGTTAAAGTAGACAATGTTCACCTAAGCTGATCACATATCTATCTAGTATTTCAATCACTTAGCATAGTTATTGTTCTTCACCATATTCTAGTTTATTGTTTCATTCTATTGCCTTGTTCTAGTTCATCGTGATCAGTGTATACCATATTGTTCATTGTTTACCTGTTCTTCTACCATAGTTGATATTGTTCATTATTTCTCGTCTTATATTATATTCTCTATTTCTGTTTATAGTCATTATCAATTAATTAGAACTTCTATTAGGTTGTACTTCACTCCATTTCAGATTGGAAAATATTTTTCAGATGAATGGTTAGAAATGATGTGTCCCACTCACTACGGACCGACGGATGGAGTGTCATCCGAGGATAGTGGCAGAGACTGAGACCTTTTAGATTTCTATATCTTGTAGTAGTTATTACTATTTAGACATTGGTTTGTATTATTATTTTGAGATCTGGAGTTGTGTTTAGTTTTGAGATGGCCATGTGATATATTGAGATTATATTTCTTTTCTTTCTATTCTATATCGTGCTTACATCTTCCTTTAGTTTTATATGTGATTGAGTATCATTGCAAGATGAGATGGCATGATAGTATTTTATATACATTGTGTGAGATATTAGATAGTATAGAAGACCAAGACAGCGTTCTACCGCCAATTATACGGTGTAGGCTGGACGTACCCACGTATTCGTGCCCCTATACAGGATGCGGGTCATGACAACTAGTATCAATACTGGACTAGTCCTAAGTAAAAAATGTAGTACCTTTATCAAAAATCTTTTGAACCTTCCTCTTAAAAATTGAGAAGAAACTTATTTGAATCCTCTACCTCATTTAAATACCTTTTGGTTTAATTTTTTATTATTAATTTAACCTTTGTTAAGATAAATAAAAAGTTAACTTTGTGTCTAATACTTTTAGAGAGTGTCTAATAATTTTAAAGAGAATTTTTAACCGAAACAAAATAATTTGGCTCTATATTTTAAATAAGTCACAAAATACAGATTAATAACATTAATTAACAAGTATTTTTTACTTGTCACGTAAAATAAGTTTTGAGGTACGAAACCAAGAAAAATAAAATAATTAAATGATTTAACTGTGTGATGCTATATAATTGTTAGCACATAATCAAACTACGAGTGACAACAAAAATTATTTGTAACATAAATATCGCTTGACCAATTTTACATTTGTCACAAACTTTTGACAAAACCCAAATTTGTTTGCATACAAAAAAGATGTAAAAGTTAGACATAATGACCATGGGTGGAGCTAGAAGAGGGCAAGTGTGATCATTTGACCCTACTATATATATATATATATATATATATATATATATATATATATATATGTGTGTGTGTGTGTGTGTGTGTGTGTGTGTGGGTGTGTGTGTGGGGTGGGGGTATAGTCTGTTGGTAAGGCTGTGGACATGGGGTGGGGAGGACGGGGTGCGAGTTCTCCTGGGGGAGGGCATTAACCGTGCCTTTGGGGAGGGGGAGGGTGTAGGGGGTAGGAATTTATATATATATATATATATATATATATATATATATATATATAAGACACTGTAAAAAGAGGCACTCAAATTTCATATCATTTTTCTTTACGAGTCTCCCGGCCATGCGTCCATTTCTCTCTCCTGTCGTGTCGCATCTCTGTCCAGTTGTGTTGTATCTCTCTCTTGTCACACCTCTCTCTCCCTCATTAATCAGGTAACACTTCTAAATGTATTTGATTTATGTCATATTTTTTTAAAATCATTCATGTCCTAATTGATTTTACCCTTATTTGTTCTTAGATGGCAATTTTTAATTTGCTTTTAGAGGGAATATAATTATTTTCTAGTATAATATTCTTCGATTAAAAAAATATAAAATATATAAAATCAATGTAAATTAGTGGATGAAAATGAAATATTTTTAATCTTGTTTTGTCTTGAGGGAGAAAACAATATTTAATCATTATAAGACCCTAGGATGGAAATTCATGATTAAAATTGTAGGATTCAAGTATTGATTTTAAGGTTCATTGAATCTCATTGATCATCATAAGACCCTAGGATGGAAGGTTCAGGATTATGATTAAAATTGTAGGATTTATGTATTGGTTTTAAGATACGATGAATCTCCAATTGATCAAATTGTCAAAATTGATCAAAAAGATCTTGTCTGACCTGGTTTGAATGACACTGAAGTTTAAGATTCTGATTATATTTGGTTAGAAATGTGTACTTTAATGTCAATGATATTTTGAATTAAACGAAAAAGAATGAGCAGATGCAATAAGAAAACTAGAATAAACAACCAATGTTAGGTATAGTAAATATGCTTTTGTAACTAATTTATACAACAGAAAATTTACTGTAGCGAAATAAATTTATATTAAATTCATGCAAACGAAACAAGTTTGTAAAATTTTAAAATACAGACAGAGTCCGCCAACAGTGTTGGCGGAAAACATAACAGACGTATACGTAGGCAGAAAAAAAATTAAAAAAATTAAAGTGGACCCCATAAGCCAATTTTTGCCAACGCTGTTGGCTGAAATTGGGAGGGGGGGGAGGATTTCAGCCAAATCTGTTGGCAAAAATTGGGTATGGGAGCCCACGGGTTCGGTTGGGTTGGTTTGATTGGTTTGGTTTGGTTTGGTTTGTTTGGTTGGTTTAGTTTGTTTGATTAGTTTGGTTTAATTAGTTATGTTTTGATTTTATTTATTTATTTAGTTTTATTTTGTAATTAGATTTAAGAAAATTTACTTTAACGAAATAAAATTGTAAAAAAAAATTTAGAAATATTTTTTTCGAAAATTTGCATCGAGAGCATCAAAATTTGTATAAATTCCATCTAAAGCATCAAAGTTTAAAAAAATACGAAAAAAGCGTCAAAACGTTCTTTGGGCATTTATATTTTTTAATATTATATTTCTATCGTTAATTTTTTTGCCGTTAATAGACGTTTGTTTTATTAGTTTGATGTCGTTAACAAATGCATCAAAACGTCCTCTGGACGTTTTGGTTGGTTTGGTTTGATTAATTTGTTTGTTTTATTAGTTTTTTCATATTGGACATAAAACAATTAATTTAAAAAAATTCTAATTTTTTTTGGAGATGAAAAAATCGTTTTAAATTCGTGGGTCCCACATCCAATATAAATTAATTTTGTTATAGTAAATTTTAAATATTCAAAAATAAAATAATCGAAAGTAAAATTCTGGATGTGCCATTGATAAAATATCTAATCATAGCCTACGTTCCTACGAGGAAAAAATGAGTACGTATTGGTGCAGATAAATCGATGAAATTCGGCAGCTAAGGATCAAATTCGTCGTTGTGAACTGTAAATCAAACTTGATTCCGTCAAATTCTACACAGAGGAAATCTCCTTATGCACGTTTCAATCCACTGCATCCGCGCCGAGGCGGTGTATGTGGCTGCTATGGTAGTGCTTATGATACAAAGAGAAGGATTTGATCGATTAGCAAGAGCTCTAGATACTAGGATGGATTATAACTTAGGATTCGAAATTATTTAGTTGGGATAAATATTTTCTTAAGTTTGAAATTTTTTTTTTCTTTTCGGAATTCAGTTATTTAGGTGAAAAAGGATCGGCATGAAAGGACTTGAATGTAATTTGGAGGGGGAGTTCGGTTATTGAAGATGGAAGTAGGCTTAGATTAGGAATATGAGTAGGATTTATAATCGGATGTATTGGATTTGATACTGTGAGGTGGGAATTTAGTTACAACAATTCAATTATGTTGTCTAATTCTACTATGTTTCTGAATTATTAGGTCATATTTTGAATATATAATATAAATCACTAGTACTAATTAATGTAAGATTAGGTTTCCTAATTCTACAATATTTCTCATTTAATTACTAACTCACTATTATGTATATATAAGAAGGTGGTGTCCTTTGAATTCTTAAATAAAACTTCTTGATCCGGCTACTACTCTCGTAGAGGTGACGGATCCTTGCTCGGCTTCGTTATAATTAGAAGGTATGTTTATTTTCTTGGGTACATTACATGAAATTACTTATGTAATTTTTTTGTCGACCATGCAACAAGTTGGAAATTCTGACTGCCGTCCTTGGTTTTGATCCATAATTAGGTGCTTCGCAGCGCGACTCGATCGGATTAGTAGTCCAACCAAAATGTGCCAAACCTCGGAGGATGCGGCGAAGGAAGCCGGTCGTTGCTTGGGTCAAATGGACGCTCTTGGAGAAGCGTTGGAATCGACTCTGTCGACAAATACAAACCCATCGGTGGACGACAGATTTGAGGTTCTCTTCAAGAGTTGGCTCGAGTTACAGCAAGATTGGAAACAATACTTCGAGACTCTATGGTCTCTTGTGGACGATATAATTGTTAGCGACGATGACTATGAATATGTCGATGATGATATCGTAGAAGAAGATGAAACAGAAGGAATTGTACCGGCTGGCGATGAAAATGTAGATATCAATGATGATGATAAAGCAGTCTCAATCGAACATGAATTTGCTACTCCTTCGATGGAGACTGTATCGGATACCGATACAGATGATTCCTTCGAGACTGTCCCGTTGGTTTCAAAAGTGGATGATGTGTTGAAGGAAGTCGGTCGTAGCTTCGGCCAAATGGATGCTCTTGGAGAAGTGTTGGAATCGAATATGTCGACAAGTACCAACCTACCGGTGGACCACCCTGTGAAAATTCTGCACAAGCGTTGGCTCGAGTTACAGCAAGAGTGGAAACAGTATATGGAGGCTCTGTGGACGTCTGTTGCCGAGGAGATTATTGTTGGTGACAATGAGTACGATGATAAAGTAGAAGATGATAAGGAAGCAATTGTACCGGCTCGTGATGATGAAAAAGCAAACATCATTGATGATAACAACGCAATCACAATCGAACCTGAGTTTGCTACTCCTTCGGTGGAGACTGATACTGATACCGATGATTCTTTCGAGGTTGTTCCATTGGATTCAGAAGTGGATGGCGAATTGAGCATGGTCGAAAACAAACATCCTTAAGAGTTACTGTAAATAAGATGTAGTCAAACAAATACATTGCTGGCTCAATCCGTAATCTTAAAACTCTGTTAGCTAAGCTTTGATTTTTATTTTATTTTATAGTGTTGCGTCAACTATGTTAGTTTAATTTTTCGACACCGATAAGATTGTATAGCTTAATTAATTGTTTGCTTTAATTTCTTCAAAGAGTTATGTTTCAAATTTTACAAGTATATATGTTTAGATGATAATGTATATATTCGCAACTCAGTGTTTACATGTCTAAAACTTAGCTTTGAGCTGAGTCAAATTTCAAACATGTTCCTGTGAGATTATCAAAGATCCATTGGTTGCAGGATATTTTTTGAGATAAAGGAAGGATGGGATCAAGGAGATCTCTGTTGGATTGTATCGAGTTTTTGATTAAGCGTTCAAAAGGAGGATGACAATAGAGTTGGTAATTTAGTCCCACATCAGATAGAAGATGGGATCATGAGATGTAGATAATTGGAATTGGTTCAGGCCTTACATAAAAATTTTATTTTAAGACATATGGGTCCAGTCTAATATCGTATCTCATGGGCCAACTCGGGTTCGGATCACACTGTGTTCCCAATAAGTGGTATCAGAGTCCAAGGTTATAGGGCTGGTTTGAGCGGCTATAATTGGTTCGAGACAGATGATTTTGAACGTTCATGGATTATACGGACTCTTCTTAAGGTGCAGTAGGAGCATCAACTACACAAATTAGCTTTAAAGATGGATCTGACGAGTCCAAGGTGGGGCAAGACGTTGTGGTTGGCACACAATGGTGGTGTGGATGAACGTGTCAGATTTGGTTCTGCGATCGAACGGATCGAGATGACAATATATTTGATCTGCTGGGTGCTCGGTTAGCGAGAACGGACAAAGGTAGCCGAAGTGTGCTAAAGTTGTTCAGCTAGCGGTAACGAGCAAATGTAGCCTGGGTGTGCTAAGGGTGCTCGGCTAGCGGGAACGAGTAAAAAGGTAGCCGGGATGTGCTAAGGTTGTTCGGCTAGCAAAAATGAACTAAGGTGAAGATTGTTGGATTGTATCTCGTTTTCGATTGAGCGCTCAAAAGAAGGGTGACAATAGAGTTGGTAATTTAGTCCCACATCGGATAGGAGGTAGGATCATGAGGTGTAGATAATTGGAATTGGTTCAGGCTTTATATGGGAATTTCCTTTTAAGACATATGGGCCCAGTCTAATATCGTATCTCATGGACCAACTCGGGTTCGGTTTACACCGTGTTCACAACAATCTCATCCAAATTTTGTTAAATGACTGTTTGGTGGTTTGTAAATATAAGTTCATTGTAGGTTTTGCTGTTGTAATGAGAGTTGGAATTACTTTTGACTATAACAAAAGCTGCATAAATATGGATATTTATTGCAGCTTAATTTTGTTACAAGAATACACTATTTATCGCAAAATCAATGTTGCAATTGATGTAACCGATTACAACTGCAACACTAACAGCCAACTTAATAATGGTCGTCCGGTTGCGCTTGGACTTCTATGTTCCAATGGAGAAAGTTCAATTATAAATCAGGATATAATTGTTCTCAAGTAATAATGGTTTCAATGTAATATTATTGTACATATTCTGAAAGAACTTGTTATTTCCGAAGATTATAAAGATGGTACAGATGTACGTGAAGATCGAAGATCACGATCGATTGCGGCACTTTGGCCTTACTTAACAAGATTATAACTCCTTGCTTTCAACCACAACTTCAACAGAAATTAAGATTACTGACTCTTTGAAATAGAAAGCTTTCAACCACAAGTTGAAAATCCCTAACCATCAAAGCGTCACTTTTCTCTCTTCGAGTCCGAGTTGCAAGGTCCCATTCGGAGATTAGTTCCTAAAAAAAATCCCAAAGAAATAAATAACAAAATGTAAATATTCTTTAGAGGTCTTTAACCTTGTCCTCTAGAAAAATGCCCTATCATCTCAACTACATTGGGCTACCACTCTCTATTTGCACAAGTAAACAAAAGAATGATCTTATATTGAAATGCACACTTCGGATTTCCACATAGATATCACTCTAGAGCTCAAACTAAAAAATCCTAATAATTCTCCATATATTTCAATATATGGGTTGGGCGTTCCCGATGGTGACTGGATATCATACATTAGGATAGATGTCGCTTACGACTTGAAATTTTTTACATGGGTCAAATAACAACATGATACAAAATAAACTATACATTGAATTTAGTACCATATATGATATCATTCCCATTCATATAACGACATCAATTGTGCCTTTGGTTGCACGTTTAAAGGCACTGTGATGACTGAATCTGTGTGTATGTATCTTGGGTGTCTACAAGCTTATTTTTAAGAGATGGCCAATATCTATGTTCATACACATGGGTAAATTTTTTTTAGAGAGTTCAACTTTTCCACCATGAAGCCTTTCGCTTCCTTTCGATGCTAAGCTATTATGACATGGCCCGAAGTCGAGGTCCAACCACTTTGTGGTTTCATCCCATTGTAACATGAGATCTTAGCCTCTTTGTAATGTTGCACTACCACTCTCTATCTTTCAATATTAGGCTACTTCCTCTACAATGCCTCACTCCGCATGGTGCATTACGCTGAGTTGGATTGGAATGAGGTATTAGGTTGGTTACATTTCAATAAGTCAGATTTGAAAACAAGCATTGATGAGGGTTTTGGTTTTATTTACAACTTTTACACGGGACATTCTGAGGTCGATTTATTGCCTCAATGCGGGCAAATGCACGGAGTCAAGTCTCTTGCAACGGATCAATGGGCTAGTTCAGAGAAGTGCAGAGATAGCGAGGTCAAGCAATGTTATAGTTTTTCTTGAATCCGCTCGGGTCAGATGATTGAGAAGCATGGCTTGCTCGCATGGTTATACCAGTTAAGTAAATCATGCTTCGCATAAGACCACAAAAATTGGGGATAGGCTGTATCGACTCAAGTGGAGCGATAGGTGTCACGCCCCGATCTCCCGCAGGCAATCGGCCGTTCCCGCTAGGCGGGAATCACCCTCGTCAGCGCTCCAGCGGAACGATCGCTTGACCCATCCGGGCGTGATGCCGCACGAGCGTGAACCGCGTCCGTGCAAGGCCGTGATTCATTGGCTGGCGGTAAGAGTTCTAAGCTACAGAGTCGCACAGATTGTCCGAGTGCAGCCGAGTCATGAACGCATAGCGATTTGGTAACAGGTTCACTGAGTCGACAATATAGCGGAAGTATTGAAACACAAGTTTGAAGTAAAGCAACTATTTTATTGATATAAACATGTATTACAGGCGGCGTATAGCCGAGATTACAAGTCGCTCAAGCCTCTCTCTCTGAAACAGTAAAAGCGTGCCAAGTGGCTACAACTGTGGAATGATTGTACAGGCGATGTCCAGGCGAGTTCGGGCTATGTTCCAACATTATGTCTTGTATATGTGCTTCTGTTCTGGACGTACCGCTGCTTCGAAGTGATATTCACGCCTAAGCACGCACGTTGGAGGCATCCGCACCGAACGAGGTTCTCCCGCACCCTGTACACAAACTGGTGGATTATAAGTACATTGAATGCACTGATGGAGAAGCTACTCGCCGCTCGACAAATCCAAACACGTAATATAAGTTTCGTGCACCAGCTATTAATTTGTCTTTCTAGTTGCCTTAGGATCAGTTTCATGCAAACATTGGATAGCCTAACGTGTCGGACAGTGCGCCGTACAACATGAGAGGAAACACAGCGAGACTTACCAACTTACCATCTCCTTCCCTGTCCAAGGCAAACATTGAGGCAAACGTTGTTAATTCAAGCACGGGCAAGTATAAACATTCAGGGGCATAGCATACGCAAACACGAGAATCATTTTAACATGATCGTTCAGGTGTTCAGTTGTTCATTGATGCGATGCAGTGACTCGTACGCGGATAGCCGCTAAGCGAGGATGACTTATCTATATGAACGTTAGTCGCTGGCATAGCCATAAAGGACCATAGTCAATTGGCGGGGTAGAGAATGCAACGAAAGCACGTGAGGCGCTGCAAACCATCCCGTCAATCACGTGAGCGACTATTACGTTATGTTCCATCCAGATCGGGTCGGTCCCAGTGCCCCGGCGACCGCCCGTGGAACGGTGCCTCGTTTCCGAGTTGTCCGCGACATGCAGGTCAGGGTCAGTTTCAAATCCACAACTTGAATAATAATCCATGATTCGTGATCTTAATGAGCGTTTGCTCCAAGAGCTGAGATTCGTTCGTTACATGACGTGATTCTCGTTCAGATATAAACTTGATGTGATTATCATTCAGTTGTCACGTTATAGGATTTCACGTTCAGTATTCATTACCCAGATGCGTGGCCCTGGTTCGGGGATTACCTTGGAGACCCAACGGTCCCGAATACTTGCAGGTTCATTCAGGCACGGAACGACTACGTAGTAGTCTTCTGAGGTTTGGATGAAAACATGGCAATATTACAATCAGACAAGCATGCGTTTCTAAGGAACATAAGTAGCACATTAGCTCGGACCCGAAGGTAAGCCGAGAGATGAAACCGTTAAGGGACTTAGCTGTCACGCCCCGGTCCCGCCCGGGCCGCCGCTCCGCCCTGCCCTGTCACGCCCCAATCTCCCGCAAGCTCGATAGTCCCCGCTGAACGTGAATCACCACGTTTACAGCTCTCTCGCAGGACCATCGTTCTCATCGGGACGTGATGCCGTACGAGCCTGGAGTTGCGCTCGTACAAGGCGATGTTGTCAAACACTAAATGTTATCATTGAAATAACCAAGTTACAGCAGAAGTCAAGTATTGTGTACCTAGCACACAATCAGAGTAATACGCAGCGAAGCTCACATCTGGGTCCAAATGAAATGCCTCATCGAAGACAATGCCACAAAGGCGATGCCCCGAAGGCGATGAAATGCTCTTGTTCTTTTCTCTAGCCCACAAAGGTACTTACAGTTCATACATCATGTCCCGTATATCCAAGCAGCGCCACTACGCCTGCGTACCTGAAATAATGCCCACAAACGTGGGTCAGTACACAACCGTACTGGTGAGCGGGGTAACCCACTCGCCTAAGCCGACACTAAGTAAAAATAGTGAATGCAAACAGTTATATGGTGATCTTTCTAGTTGAATCCTATATTCATTTCATGGCATAGGGATGACATGTTAAGGAAAGCTGTAAAACAGTTTAAGCATGCAAGCACTCAACTCAAACCAAACGACAAGCAAATATATAAGCAACTATTGGGAAACTAGCATGCAAACCGTCCTGCTCAAGTCCAAGCAACACGATAACATGTCGAACCATCAACCAAGCCTCAATATCCATCCTCAACCAACACTTATAATCCAAATCTCACAGTGCACACTCTTGCCGAGGCAAGGTGGCCGCGCCTACACGAAAGCCAAACCAACAAAAGAAAAGCAAGCCAACACTAATCTATATGAAGTCACTGGCAAAGCCATAAAGGACATATTCCAAGCATTAACGGTGCGCCCTATCAGCCCGGGATGCAAGCCCCGCTGGAGGTCCCGCAATGCATCGTGACTAGCACGAATCAATATTTCCCTCCGGATCGATACGGTCCTAGTGCCCCGGGAAGCCGTTTCGAGGAAATGTCAAACCCTGTGTACACAGGTTGTCCGTGACATGCAGAAAGTAGGTATGACGAGAGGATCGAACATTCTCGCCCCACCAAGCGATCCTAGACTCGTTCAACCGAATATCCAACCGAAGCACCCATAACCAAATATCCAACCAAAATATCCATAACCAAATATCCAACATATTGCCCAAGGCACCAATTATCAAGTTATCCCATATTCACAATGCCGCTTCTCAGCAATGTATTTAACTTGGTGCAACACCCATGCTCAAAGCTAACCCATGGCACAATGTCGTTTCAGTGACACAATGCCCCATTCGTGGCACAATGCCCCATCAAGCGGCACAACACCCTCGCTGATGCAGTTGTTCGGTTTCGAACCACAACTGCTCGCTTTGCAAGACAAAGCGACCAAGTGATACTCGTACACGGATGCACGCTCGCTCGCCCATATTCCCGATATTCCCAATACATCAATGACTCAATCCACTGTCCAAGCATAATCCCAATCATTCAACCAACTGCCTCAAATGAAATATTCCAACTCTAGCTCCAACTATCCAACGCGCAAACCAAATCAAGCCACAATCCTACCAAGCCAACGATGCACACTCTATGCACGCCTCAGTGTAGTGTTTCTCAATGTTTTAGCCCAAGTGTTCAAGCCATTTACGTGTTTTCCATATTATTAGGCATGAAGGAGTAGAGGAGAAGGGAAAGAGCCCACTCACAATGTTTGATTCCGTTAAGCATCATGTCCTGCCGATACGGCCAATCCCTTGAACCCGTGGTCCGATGCAAGCGCGATCTACTCAACTGGTATGACCGTGCGAGCAGGCCGTGCTCTACAAATCATCCGACCGATCGGACTAAGGAAGATGGCATTATCATTCCAACTCAGCTATCTCAGTACTGCTCTGAACGAACACCTGATTTCCATCGAACCCGCTAGCCATCTGCACATGAAACAACTCAATCAATACTTCTTCCCAAAATCCAACAAATCAAATGTAACCAGCATTTGTTTGATTCAATCCGACTCAGCGTAACGCTCCGAGCGGTTGTGGGTGTTACATAATATACCACTTAGAATCAGGTTCGTCCACGAACCGTGCTGGTACTCATTCCTATCACATGCCACAATCCAATTCCATGGATCTGCTCTATGCAACTCTCATATTCACTATTCTGACTCAACATCTCGCTCTGCTGAACGCTCGTACAAGTTCCATATTCCCACATCCTCCTTGCAGCTCAATACGAATTCTTCGTATCGCTTAGTTTTGGATCGTACACATATTTAAGGCGTCCCTAAAATACATGTATTTCAGTCGAGCTTTGCGATAGCGAATTTGGACAAGTTACAAGGGTATCTTTATGTCCGAGGCATCCATAGCTTCACTCCCAAATCGAACCAATCCTGATTTCCATTCCAACATAATCGCTTAGGCACTATTCTCAATTATGAAGATCATCCAACGACTCAATCAGTTCGTGTTCCAACTCAATCCATCCAACTATTTCTGAATCCGCACTAGCAACATCTCCAAATATAACTCATGCACCGAACGATCAACTCAAATGATACTACCCCAGCTAGGCGACTTACCCAAATATCAACTTTGCTTTCATCAGCTCAGTCCAACACCTCTTCCTCAATCTCAATACCTCACTGGGTGAACATCTATATTGAGGTTCGTGTGATCCACGAAGATCTCGCCGCCACGCCAAAGGGATAGTGCCGCCATGATTTCAACGTGGACACACTCGCCACAATTACTAGGTTGCGCATGGAATAGTTCATCGTGCTGCTTCCACTGCCTCGAAGCATAGAATATCACCTTTGCCTTCCGAACGAGCACGCTTCCCAGACTAAGTTCCGAGACATCTTGTAAATCTGAGGCAAATCTGTCCCTTCCAGTATTCGCAAGAATTTGATCTGAACGAGCCGCCACAGTCGTCCATTCATATAAATGCTATTTCTTTCCAGGGCACGATGAGTCAGAGGCGATGCCATCGTCAAAAATCTGCGACTCTGAATCTCATCAGTTGACTTAGGCCAATCACACCATCGCTTCGGTCTTCCGGCTGCATCTTCAGCTGAAGGCTATCCCAAGGATCTCTCAAATCCAACACTCAGTCAATAAGCCAAATCTCATTGCTCACATCTGCCCTCGACGTATTCCCAAATACGCCGCCTCAAGGGTCATTCTATGGGTCAACCATATTCAATCTCTGATCTGCGGGCAAGTCACTAGGGTCAGCTGTCCCGAAGCTACGCTCGATAATTGTAATCATCACGATGGACAGTTACTATGAGCCATGCTATATCTCATCTGCAAATCCGAATCAAAATCCAACCATTCCATCCGAGCGAACTTCCGAATCCCAGAACTCATGCACTACCTCTGCTGATCTGTCAACCAATGCCGCTTAACCACCTAGAGTCTTGCTATCTATCCGAGCCACAATTCGAGAACTGTGCTCGTTGAAACCGTCTTCCATCAATCCATCGTTCTGCCCTGAATCTATCAAATTTCTGAATTGCCATGTTCGTCTTCTCGCACTGCCACTGCATTGATTCTCGAAACTCCAGACTTGCTCCAATTCCTATCCGTTTGCTGCGTCCCACAATTGCATGTCCAACTTGCTCAAACCGCACAGTGATTTGCTCCGACGTTGCTCCCACGTTTAGCTATCTTCAAAAGTTTATCCGCCATAATCTCTGCCTTTAGTTGTTGCCTCAATCCGTTCACGTCTTTCCTAGAAAATTCATTTACCATTTTGCACCATTTGCCCAAACTTCCACTTCCGCTAAACCTGAGTCGACTTCTCGAGCAGCAATATCCAAAATCTTCCAAGTTTGTGTGAATCCATCTCATTGTCCCTCCAAACTAAATCGTGTTTCATTGCTCAACCAACAGCTCAAATGTGTTGTCCAAAATTGTAGTCCGTGCTCGCTATCATTCGATTCACCCATCGCTTCGCTCAAGCGTATCCCAACTGTTCGTTCCGATCTCGTCCAACTCTCAAGTCCAACGATACTTCCATTTGCACCAGTCCGTTCTCGATATACTCAACTCAATATTCGCTTGCTCCATTTTTATTCTTCCCAACTCAATCGACTTGCACCAACCAACCTGTATTCTCAATACCTTGCTCAATATGTGGTATCCCATATACCACTCCGAATCGAGTCGCTACTCGCATTACGATTCCATGAACTGATCCAAGATCCGTTCGAACCATCCCTTATACGTGATCCTGCCATTCACAACTCAAGTCTGACACAAAAACTTAGCCAATTCTTTAACCATCAATCTCGTTAGGCAACTTGTGCTATATCCCATTCTCAATGCTTCCAGCTATTCTCAAAGCCGTCTGATACTTTCGCAACACGAGCAATCCCATGCAACGATCGTATTTCCAAGTAGTCCAGCCCAAATACCCAACTGTTCCTCACATTTGTTTTACGAGCAACTCGTGCAACGATCCATTCCCATCGAATGCTCCTACTCAAAATATGCCACATAACCAAATCTCGTCTGCCAGCCAACAGATCCACTGATGCAATCAGAAACTCCCGAACGACAAGCCAAGCCAACCCAACGAAAGCTCTCAACTTGTTGTACAAATGCAACAACGCCACCCAACTTGCTGCACGAATGCAACAACGCCTAACGAGGCTAAACGATCCTACGAAAACCAACCAAGGCAACATAACCAAAAAATAACATGCAGCCACAACCAGCAATATATAGACTTATTGCATGAAACATCCAATGCGGCACCGAGTAGAGTCAAGAGCTAGACGACACGCGGAAGCTATTTAGAGTTTGTGATGAAGCGAAGGACCAAGTCCGAGAAAATAAACCAGGCGCTCTGATACCAATCTGTCACGCCCCAATCTCCCGCAAGCTCGATAGTCCCCGCTGAACGTGAATCACCACGTTTACAGCTCTCCCGCAGGACCATCGTTCTCATCGGGACGTGATGCCGTACGAGCCTGGAGTTGCGCTCGTACAAGGCGATGTTGTCAAACACCAAATGTTATCATTAAAACAACCAAGTTGCAGCAGAAGTCAAGTATTGTGTACCTAGCACACAATCAGAGTAATACGCAGCGAAGCTCACATCTGGGCCCAAATGAAATGCCTCATCGAAGGCAATGCCACAAAGGCGATGCCCCGAAGGCGATGAAATGCTCTTGCTCTTTTCTCTAGCCCACAAAGGTACTTACAGTTCATACATCATGTCCCGTATATCCAAACAGCACCACTACGCCTGCGTACCTGAAATAATGCCCACAAACGTGGGTCAGTACACAACCGTACTGGTGAGCGGGATAACCCACTCGCCTAAGCCGACACTAAGTAAAAATAGTGAATGCAAACAGTTATATGGTGATCTTTCTAGTTGAATCCTATATTCATTTCATGGCATAGGGATGACATGTTAAGGAAAGCTGTAAAACAGTTTAAGCATGCAAGCACTCAACTCAAACCAAACGACAAGCAAATATATAAGCAACTATTGGGAAACTAGCATGCAAACCGTCCTGCTCAAGTCCAAGCAACACGATAACATGTCGAACCATCAACCAAGCCTCAATATCCATCCTCAACCAACACTTACAATCCAAATCTCACAGTGCACACTCTTGCCGAGGCAAGGTGGCCGCGCCTACACGAAAGCCAAACCAACAAAAGAAAAGCAAGCCAACACTAATCTATATGAAGTCACTGGCAAAGCCATAAAGGACATATTCCAAGCATTAACGGTGCGCCCTATCAGCCCGGGATGCAAGCCCCGCTGGAGGTCCCGCAATGCATCGTGACTAGCACGAATCAATATTTCCCTCCGGATCGATACGGTCCTAGTGCCCCGGGAAGTCGTTTCGAGGAAATGTCAAACCATGTGTACACAGGTTGTCCGTGACATGCAGAAAGTAGGTATGACGAGAGGAACGAACATTCTCGCCCCACCAAGCGATCCTAGACTCGTTCAACCGAATATCCAACCGAAGCACCCATAACCAAATATCCAACCAAAACATCCATAACCAAATATCCAACATATTGCCCAAGGCACCAATTATCAAGTTATCCCATATTCACAATGCCGCTTCTCAGCAATGTATTTAACTTGGTGCAACACCCATGCTCAAAGCTAACCCATGGCACAATGTCGTTTCAGTGACACAATGCCCCATTCGTGGCACAATGCCCCATCAAGTGGCACAACACCCTCGCTGATGCAGTTGTTCGGTTTTGAACCACAACTGCTCGCTTTGCAAGACAAAGCGACCAAGTGATACTCGTACACGGATGCACGCTCGCTCGCCCAGATTCCCGATATTCCCAATACATCAATGACTCAATCCACTGTCCAAGCATAATCCCAATCATTCAACCAACTGCCTCAAATGAAATATTCCAACTCTAGCTCCAACTATCCAACGCGCAAACCAAATCAAGCCACAATCCTACCAAGCCAACGACGCACACTCTATGCACGCCTCAGTGTAGTGTTTCTCAATGTTTCAGCCCAAGTGTTCAAGCCATTTACGTGTTTTCCATATTATTAGACATGAAGGAGTAGAGGAGAAGGGAAAGAGCCCACTCACAATGTTTGATTCCGTTAAGCATCATGTCCTGCCAATACGGCCAATCCCTTGAACCCGTGGTCTGATGCAAGCGCGATCTACTCAACTGGTATGACCGTGCGAGCAGGCCGTGCTCTACAAATCATCCGACCGATCGGACTAAGGAAGATGGCATTATCATTCCAACTCAGCTATCTCAGTACTGCTCTGAACGAACACCTAATTTCCATCGAACCCGCTAGCCATCTGCACATGAAACAACTCAATCAATACTTCTTCCCAAAATCCAACAAATCAAATGTAACCAGCATTTGTTTGATTCAATCCGACTCAGCGTAACGCTCCGAGCGGTTGCGGGCGTTACATGCCCCGCCCTGTGCGGCCGAGAATTAACGAACCGGACACGTATCACCGTGCCTCGGTGCGCCGGACGCGAATTACCGCGCCCGTCCCGCGGGTGCGAGGGAGGAAGGGAGCCAAGCGAATGGCCCGTTCGAGCTTTCGGGGGACGTGATGCCGCACGGGCCTGGGGTTGCGCCCGTGCAAGGCCAATCGTTTAAGTTGATAGTTGGCTATCATCGCATCAATCGAGTAAGCAGCGGAAAGGGACTTGTTGCAATGCAATGCATTAGCCAACTGAGTGTTCGGGACAATCGAGGCAACTTGGGTTTCCTTTAGCAAAGGCACACGTTCGTTCCATACATTATGCCCCCTTATACGATAGCATTCTCGGGGCATCAATCGAAACCAGGATTCCGGGTCTTCGGGACTGTGGCACGCCTATCGCTTCCTCGGACGATCCAGTACCTGCGAACAAGTAAACTGTTGGTGGGTCAGCACTTTATACAAGTACTGGTGAGATAAATCAACTGAACAGAAATAAGCATTCACTCAAACAGGCACTAAGTAATCATGTTATAAAATATTACATTACTAGTGATCTTTCTAGTTTTACCTTGGTTCGTTTCATGCAGTTCTAGCAGAGTCGATTTACTTGTTTAGAAACATGTTTGGAAACAGAGTTTCATATTGAATATGCAAGCAAGCAAACCGTTCATGTTTCAGGGTGTGCGTAGCGTGTCTCGTGCGACTCGAGGGTCTGATGCATAGCTAGACGCACGATGCACATTCTTAGGGGCAGTCACTATCCAAGCCAACACAATGACTTAGCTATATGCAGGGCGGTCCCCGAGTATCTCAGGATCGGCAGCTGGTGGAACAGCATACCAATGACTCTTTCTCTGATGCTAGAGGCAGCTGTGACTCATGGTTGCTTTGCACTATCATGGTAGCAGCCATGACACATGCAGTTCAGCTCTCCACCAATAGCCATTGTCCGACCGCGTGCGAATGCATGGAACACTATCAAATAAACTCTAGTATGCAGACGAGACGAACCATCAGAATACACTCATTGTTGCGGGGCAATCCGACTTATCACTTGAACACGTTCAGGCACAGTATGGTTCTCTCGAAGCATAGACGATAGTGAACATATTCATGCACTCTAAGCAGGCGATTCAGGATTCTCGTTAAGCAGGCATTGTTTCAAAGACAAGCTAGGTGAGTTCGTTAATTAACATGTAAGGCAGGTTCTATCATTCTCTTAAGAAAACATTGCAAGCAAAAACTCAGGTTATTATTAAGGCGTGCAAGAATCAGAGAACGAAGTTCTGCCCACTCACCTTGATATATAACGCCGGCGCAGAGCGGGGCGTTACATACTTACCAACCAACAAAAAGTTTCGTCCTCGAAACTTCAAGGATAAACTTCTCGATATCCCGAGTAGCGATAGTGCCGTCCCTCGCCGTACTCAATCGAAACAATCAAGCAATTCAAGTTCAGGAAACATTTTGCACTTTGAGAATATCTATGGACTTATTGTATGGAACGCTCTTTGCAAAACCATATCGATAATATCTCAGAGTCATAGCAACGGTTTGGGCCAGAGAATCGATTCCGCTCTGATACCATTCTGTCACGCCCCGGTCCCGCCCGGGCCGCCGCTCCGCCCTGCCCCGCCCCGTGCGGCCGAGAATTAACGAACCGGACACTTATCACCGTGCCTCGGCGCGCCGGACGTGAATCATCGCGCCCGTCCCGCGGGTGCGAGGGAGGAAGGGAGCCAAGCGAATGGCCCGTTCGAGCTTTCGGGGGACGTGATGCCGCACGGGCCTGGGGTTGCGCCCGTGCAAGGCCAATCGTTTAAGTTGATAGTTGGCTATCATCGCATCAATCGAGTAAGCAGCGGAAAGGGACTTATTGCAATGCAATGCATTAGCCAACTGAGTGTTCGGGACAATTGAGGCAACTTGGGTTTCCTTTAGCAAAGGCACACGTTCGTTCCATACATTATGCCCCCTTATACGATAGCATTCTCGGGGCATCAATCGAAACCAGGATTCTGGGTCTTCGGTACTGTGGCACGCCTATCGCTTCCTCGGACGATCCAGTACCTGCGAACAAGTAAACTGTTGGTGGGTCAGCACTTTATACAAGTACTGGTGAGATAAATCAACTGAACAGAAACAAGCATTCACTCAAACAGGCACTAAGTAATCATGTTATAAAACATTACATTACTAGTGATCTTTCTAGTTTTACCTTGGTTCGTTTCATGCAGTTCTAGCAGAGTCGATTTACTTGTTTAGAAACATGTTTGGAAACAGAGTTTCATATTGAATATGCAAGCAAGCAAACCGTTCATGTTTCAGGGTGTGCGTAGCGTGTCTCGTGCGACTCGAGGGTCTGATGCATAGCTAGACGCACGATGCACATTCTTAGGGGCAGTCACTATCCAAGCCAACACAATGACTTAGCTATATGCAGGGCGGTCCCCGAGTATCTCAGGATCGGCAGCTGGTGGAACAGCATACCAATGACTCTTTCTCTGATGCTAGAGGCAGCTGTGACTCATGGTTGCTTTGCACTATCATGGTAGCAGCCGTGACACATGCAGTTCAGCTCTCCACCAATAGCCATTGTCCGACCGCGTGCGAATGCATGGAACACTATCAAATAAACTCTAGTATGCAGACGAGACGAACCATCAGAATACACTCATTGTTGCGGGGCAATCCGACTTATCACTTGAACACGTTCAGGCACAGTATGGTTCTCTCGAAGCATAGACGATAGTGAACATATTCATGCACTCTAAGCAGGCGATTCAGGATTCTCGTTAAGCAGGCATTGTTCCAAAGACAAGCTAGGTGAGTTCGTTAATTAACATGCAAGGCAGGTTCTATCATTCTCTTAAGAAAACATTGCAAGCAAAAACTCAGGTTATTATTAAGGCGTGCAAGAATCAGAGAACGAAGTTCTGCCCACTCACCTTGATATATAATGCCGGCGCGGAGCGGGGCGTTACATTAGCATGCGAGGGTCTGAATATAAGCAGTATTTCATTTTCATGTTCTAGCAAGCAAAATAAGTTAGGATTATTACCTTAGCTAGGCATTGAGAGAGAGCGTGCACATAACCCACGAACGAGCTTTCGAAACAGAGATATCGAATTGAAGTCCAAGGGCGTAGAAGCCAGGCTTTGATACCACTATGTCACGCCCCGATCTCCCGCAGGCAATCGGCCGTTCCCGCTAGGCGGGAATCACCCTCGCCAGCGCTCCCACGGAACGATCGCTTGACCCATCCGGGCATGATGCCGCACGAGCGTGAACCACGCCCGTGCAAGACCGTGATTCATTGGCTGGCGGTAAGAGTTCTAAGCCACAAAGTCGCATAGATTGTCCGAGTGCAGCGGAGTCATGAACGCATAGCGATTTGGTAACAGGTTCACTGAGTCGACAATATAGCGGAAGCATTGAAACATAAGTTTGAAGTAAAGCAACTCTTTTATTGATATAAACATGTGTTACAGGCGGCGTATAGCCGAGATTATAAGTCGCTCAAGCCTCTCTATGAAATAGTAAAAGCGTGCCAAGTGGCTACAACTGTGGAATAATTGTACAGGCGATGTCCAGGCGAGTTCGGGCTATGTTCCAACATTATGTCTTGTATATGTGCTTCTATTCCGGACGCACCGCTGCTTCGGAGTGATATTCACGCCTAAGCACGCACGTTGGAGGCATCCACACCGAACGAGGTTCTCCCGCACCCTGCACACAAACTGGTGGATTATCAGTACATTGAATGCACTAGTGGGGAAGCTACTCGCCCGCTCGACAAATCCAAACACGTAATATAAGTTCCGTGCACCAACTATTAAGTTGTCTTTCTAGTTGCCTTAGGATCAGTTTCATGCAAACATTGAATAGCCTAACGTGTCGGGCAGTGCACCGTGCAACATGAGAGGAAACACGGTGAGACTTACCAACTTACCATCTCCTTCCCTGTCCAAGGCAAACATTGAGGCAAACGTTGTTAATTCAAGCACGGGCAAGTATAAACATTCAGGGGCATAGCATATGCAAACACGAGGGTCGTTTTAACATGATCGTTCAGGTGTTCAGTTGTTTATTGATGCGATGCAGTGACTCGCACGCGGATAGCCGCTAAGCGAGGATGACTTATCTATATGAACGTTAGTCGCTGGCATAGCCATAAATGACCATAGTCAATTGGCGGGGTAGAGAATGCAACGAAAGCACGTGAGGCGCTGCAAACCATCACGTCAATCACGTGAGCAACTATTACGTTATGTTCCATCCGGATCGGGTCGGTCCCAGTGCCCCGACAACCGCCCGTGGAACGGTGCCTCGTTTCCGAGTTATCCGCGACATGCAGGTCAGGGTCAGTTTCAAATCCACAACTTGAATGATAATCCATGATTCGTGATCTGAACGAGCGTTTGCTCCAAGAGCTGAGATTCGTTCATTACATGACGTGATTCTCATTCAGATATAAACTTGACGTGATTATCATTCAGTTGTCACGTTATAGGATTTCACGTTCAGTATTCATTACGCTGATGCGTGCCCCTGGTTCGGGGATTGCCTTGGAGATCCAACGGTCCCGGATACTTGCAGGTTCATTCAGGCACGGAACGACTACGTAGTAGTCTTCCGGAGTTTGGATGAAAATATGGCAACATTACAAGCAAACAAGCATGCGTTTCTAAGGAATATAAGCAGCATATTAGCTCGGACCCGAAGGTAAGCCGAGAGATGAAATCGTTAAGGGACTTAGCATGTGAGGGTCTGAATATAAGCAGTATTTCATTTCCATGTTCTAGCAAGCAAAACAAGTTGGGATTATTCCCTTAGCTAGGTGCGTTGGATTTATTAGCATGCAGGGGTGAATCACCTAGCGACTAGCATGTAATCATTCCAGATTTTATGTGTGCTGGCTAAGCAAAGACAAGTTCACCGTAGCCACCCACCTTAGCGATGATTCGCCTCGGTAGAGCGATACACCGAGCGAGCCTCTGAAATCCTAAGCTGGATTCCTGTAGGGACAAGTCTGGATATCCTTTGCATTCTCTTTGAGGCAAAGCGGGTCGGGACAGCTGCACTATTGCCGTTTGAGACGGCAGTCCGCTTGAGCGGAACGGGGTATAACAATAGGCACCTATGTCGGCTCGGCAAGAACGATGAGCAGATGTGTATAAAGTGTGCGGACCCTAGCCTTTCTTCTTTACTCCTTAATGCTTAACAATGCGTGCTAGCGATATCATAGATTTAACAAGCATAGTTCGGAGAAACAGACTAGTAACATATGTTGAATACTAGAACATTGAAACAAAGTATATCGAGACGTGCATAAAGCGCACAAGTATCGAACGAGAATCATAAGAATGCTTCATAAGTGAATCCTGCAGTTGTAGTTCAAGACCACAAAACTGTCAAGATAGGGACAAGATATCTCAAGAAGGGATACGATATCTAAAAAAATCGGAAAGGCAATGGTGCCACGAAACTATCGATCAGGGATAAGGTTCCATAGAATACTGTGTCGAGAAGCGGCAAGGTGACTTAGTTGTTAGGACCTACGGGTCATCCAACCAGACCATCAATCGAAAGAGCAGCGATGCCACGAGTATGATATAGTAGGACGAGTCGACACGTACCTCGCCATACTTATATTTTGATATTCGGACGAGTAGACACGTACCTCGTCGTAATTACAAAGTAAAGCGATGCTAGTATTGAGTATAACTACCTCGTCATACTTACAAACAAAATATTGCATGGATAAATGATCATGGGCTACCTGTGCACGGACTTGGTTTTCCTCAAGCAAGATGTACTACAACTACCCGGTAAAAGACAGGCAGTGTGGCCAAAATCGTTCGACCTAGGAGAAAATTTGAGAGTGCTCTTCTAGAACGGTATAGCAGGGCTTTTGGGCAGGCTTGCTACCTAGCGCTAAAATGATTATCGCATATCAAGAGAATGTGCTTCGGCACGAGACATTTGGGGACCTTAGGTCGACTCAGAATGAGAGGATGCGCCCAAATATCATGGCATTGTGGGACCTCAGCGGGACCCACACTCCTGAATATAGGGTGTACTGTTTAATGTAAAGAGATGCCTAATATGACATTTGGGGACCTCAGGTCGACTCGGACTGAGAGGATGCACCCAAATACGACAGGCTATCAAATGTTTCATCCAGGAGGATGAATGTCGTCTTGCCTCGAGCAAGAGTGTGCACATCGGCTATATATTCAGAGTCGATATTTGAGCGAGGTGATTCAACTAGTTTTATGTATTTTGCATGTTATACAAGCATGGCTTGCTTATTTATCGTTGCGACTAAGAATAACATGCTTAGCGATCGAGGAATTAGAATATAACTTGCTTAGTTACCGAACGAGATTCGAGTATAACAAGTTTAGTTGTCTATGCGATCGAGTATAACATTTTTGCCTACTTAAGTGATTCAAAGAATAACATGTTTACATGCTTGCGTACTACAATATCTACCATGCGAATATGCTTTATTGCTTTCAAATGCATGTCTCAAACCTGGACTAAAATTCATCTAAGTTCTAAATGTCACGTCATGATCTCCCGCAGGAATCAGCCGTCCCCGCTAAGCGTGAATCACCGCACCAGCGCTCCCGCTGGACGAACATTTCCATCTGGACGTGATGCCGCACGAGCACAAGTAGCGCCGTGCAAGGCCATGATTCGAACAGACGGTGAAATAACTAAGCCACAGAGTCGCACAGATAGTCCGAATACAACGGAATAAGAAACGAACAGGCGATTGGGAACAAGTTCATAGAGCCGTCAATAGCGAAAGCATTAAATAGCACAAATATGGAAGTAAAACAAGCACTTTATTGATATTGGACAAGTATTACAAGCGATGCTAGGCCGAGATTACAAGTCGCTCAAGTCCCTCTCTCGAAACAATAAAAGCGTGCCATGTGGCTACATTTATGGAATGATACATAGGCAATGTTCCAATATTATGTCTTATATATGTGTATCAGCTCCGGACGTAACGTTCCAATGCTCCAGAGCGAACTCCATGTCTTAGCTCGCAAGAAGGGGGTTTTTGCACCAAACGAGGTTCTTCCGCACCCTCTAAGCAATCTGGTAGATTATTATTACATGAATGCACTGTTGGGGAGGCTTCTCGCCCGCTCGACAAATCCAAACATGTTATATAGGTTTCGTGCACCATATATTAAGTTATCTTTCTAGTCTTACCTTAGGATGAGTTTTATGGCATTATAAGAAGCCTAACTCGTGTGGCAGTGTGTCGTGCGATATAAGAGTAACACGGCGAGACTTACCAACTTACCATTCGTCCTTTCCTGTCCAAGGATAAAACCAAGTTACACCAAGCACAAATATATATATATATATATGTATATATATATATATATATATATATATATATATATATATATATATATATATATAATCTAAGTCAAATTGCATAAGCAGACATGAGTGTCATGAGCGGGGTTCTGATTCGGGTGCATGAGTTACAAGAATTACTTAGATGTGTTATACTCAGAAGTTTCATGTTTTTAGATGCAGAAACAGATACAGATGTGTTACATAGAGCAGTTCCCTACAATGCAAATGGATCGCACGCGGGGGATGCCGCAATCGAGCCAACTTAATCTATATGACCGAGGGTCACTAGCATAATTTCCATAGTGGACAATGTAATCACGAGGCAAAGATGGCATGCAAGCAAGTATACAACGGTGGCATTAAATCCATCCCGCCCCAAACAGACGACTACTTAATTGTTCCTTCTAGATCGGATCAGCCAGAGTGCCCCGACGACCGTCTGCAGAACTTGGATTCGAGAATCCCCTTGTGCACTAGTTGTCCGTGACCGCGCATATCCTCAAGTTTTCCAGATTCTCGAAGGTATGGATACAGTTACAGATTCAGTCAGGATCTATCAGGTACAATATCAACTCCCCGAGCCATCAGATTCAGTACAGAACGAGTATTAATTTTCAGAGATGTTGTGATGTTATCTTGCTTAACTGTCCATGATGTAGTCCCGTAGTTCGGGAAATTCCTTGGCGACCTTACAGTCTCGAATACTTTCAATGTTCTATACTTGGTTCGTAATGACTATCTTGATAGCCTTCTTGCCTCAACTGAGCGAATTATAGATGGTGAAGTGCAATAATTTGTGGCATGCATATAAGTGACAAGCATTAAAATGAGGCAAACGAGTATAAGTTAGCATGTAAGCAGACAAGCTTTAAAATGAGGCAAACGAGTACAAGTTAGCTCTAACTCGGTCTCTACTACACCTTAGCGCGGAATATATATCGCTTAATGCGGGGTACGGTATGATCCATCGTGACTGATGATCTAGGGATGAGGCAAATTTATCCAAGTCGATAAAATCGTCCAAGCGTATCTAGCATATTCACTTATAACATTATTCGATTTCAGCACATCACCGAGTTTGGATAGTACACATATTCCAAGCGTCCCTGAAATACATGTATTTCAACCAACTTTGAGATAGCGGAGTCAGACGAGTTACTCAAAAAAGTGTTAAGGGTTCTCGTCTTACAATCACGATGATACCTCCAACAGGGTTAAAATAAAATCCAAGTCATTTCCAATCCAACCAGAAATCAAACATTGTACTACCGTCAAGCACGATTTATTCCATCTACCGACTAGCATCCATTTTCTTTCGTCCATTTTGTTCGTGTCAAACATAGCACACATTTATCGTTCCAAGTCTAACTCCAAGTCTTACTGCCCCAGTTCTATGGTTTGCTTAAGCAATACTCTAAAGTCGATTATACAAGTTCTTTCACTCCACACAGGGTCGTTTGCCTAATTACTAGGTCAGCTCACAAGGTCATAGGTACAAGTTCAAGCACAAAACTCATCGTACAAATTAGTCGCACGATGCTCACCCTAATTCCTAAGGTCAAACCATTATTCATTTGCACGAAATATTCTATCCAAGCTTGTTTCATTCAGATTTCAAAACATCGAGCATAGATCATTCTACTCACATTAACATGTTCGTTTGTACAGGGTTGAGTCCGTTTAGTCAAATCCATGATATATCTATGTCGCATGTCAAGCCTAGCAATTCACATAGTCTATCGCTTGAAACATATTTTGATAGAAATTATATATCCATTCTAAGTCTAGACCACCAAATCATGATTCAATTTCCAATCACCGATCTCAATCATAAACTCTAAGTCGTCCGACAAGATTCATGTATCCGTTCACAAAACCATCAAGCGTGTCTTACTCCAGGTTCTAGACTATTTCATCCAGAAAATACTTTCGATTCACTTGTATTCTCAAACTCATTTTTATCGTATCGAATCACTAGTCAAGACGATCCTTCAATTTACACGCTCCGGTCTCCCGCAAGTTCGATCATCCTTGCTGGATGTGAGATCACCACTTCAACTCTCTTGCTGGATAATCGTCCTAATCAGGACGTGACGCATATACGAGCATGGAGTTACGCTCGCACAAGACAAAGTTATAGATGATATATAGATATATTCAAAGACTCATGAGGAGCATGAGCAACACCTGAGGATTATTCTGAAGATATTATGACAAGAGAAGTTATATGACAAGTTATCAATGTATGAGTTTTTCTTGGACAAAGTTAGTTTCCTTGGGCATATTGTGACATAAGATGAGATATTAGTAGAACCAAAGAAGATATGAGATGTTAAGTCATGGACCATGCCAGATTCTATAGCTGAGGTGAGAAGTTTCTTGGGTCTAGAAGGTTGTTATCGGAAGTTCGTGAAGGATATTGCAAGGATTGCCAAGTCGATAACGAAGCTCATAAGGAAGAACAAAGTTTTTTTTTGTTTGGACAAAGGAGTTCCATGATGCTTTTAAAAAATTAAAGAAGAGGTTGATCATGGCTCCAGTTTTGACCTTACCATCGGGAACATGAGGATTTTTATTTTCAATAATGCCTTGGGTAAGGTTTTGGTTGCATTTTGGAGTAGAACAAGAAGGTGGTGGCGTCTGCCTCCAGACATTTATGATTTTATAAGAAATACTATCCCAGCTACGATCTCGAGTTGGCATCAATAGTATTTGCTTTGAATCTTTAGAAGCACTACCTTAATGGTGAGAGAGTGGAGTTGATTACAGATCACAAGAGCCTCCACAAGAGCCTCAAGTACGTGTTCAGCTCGAGGGAACTTAATATGAGGCAGAGAAGATGGCTCGAGTTAATAAAGGATTTCAATCTCAGATTGTAGTATCACCCTGAAAAGGCAAACATAACAGCTGATGCATTGAGCAGATATACAATGGCAATGAACTTTACTATGGATAGATATCTATTGGAGGACTTAGAGAGCTTGGGTATCGAGATATTTATGAGTTGAGGGGCAAATAATGAGTTTATAGATCAAATCTACTTTGATGGAAAATATTAGAGCGGCACAAGCAGGAGATGAAGAACTTCACGGTATTAGAGTTCAAGTGCAAGAAGAATTAACCAATATTTTTATTATTCATAAGGATCGATCATCGAGGCATGGTGATGGACGTTTTGTGTCACGATCCACACCGGGATGATCGGAGCACGAGTATGTGGGTACGTCCAGCCTATACTGCAGCATCGACGGTAGAAGGATGTCTAGGTCATCTATAATCGATACATGTTCAACTAATAACTAATGTACTTAATCATAATATTCTATAGGAAGAATTAAAAGAAGATAAGATAAAACGACTAGTAAAGAAGAAACTAGAACATAATATTGAAATAGATAAGCTAGTCTAGATAGTCACCTCATGGTCCAAGACGCAGATATGGTCTCAACTAAACAATGTCCAGAAGTTTGAGAACGTGTGGCAATAAAATTCCTAAAAACGATATCCAGTCAGGATTGGAGAGAAGTACAAGTACTAACGGCAGTTCCAGTTATACTGATAAAGACTATAAAGCAGTGAGTAATGACTATACATGATAAAAATAAAATACTGAAATATAAGAGAACTAGAGAGGCATATAATCATCTCATAGAGAAATAAATAGCAGTGAGTACACTGTTAATGGTAAGCAGTGAAAGCAGATACATGTAAATGCTAGCAATTTATAAACTAAAAATCGAGGAATAGGAATACTGGCTAAATGCCTTGAAATATTAGTTTTTTATGTGATCAGTTTGGGACCAGATCAAGCTTGTTATATATGATTTGTTATGATACATGTAAGGTCAGGCTAATCATCTGGTTAGCTATGATGTGAGCAAGAGTCGGGCTAATTATATATAATAGGCTATGCGACATGTAATATGGTCAGGTTACACCCTAAGTGATATGTGCGGTGAGCTATGATGCATGTAAGGTGGGGTATGCTCACACAACTTGCTAATATTTTCCTGTCCCCGACTAATATGATGGATCCAATCACGACTACTAATGACAGGTATATATGATACTAGTCCGTGTATCCACTGTATCGAAATCAAATATACACTACAACTAGAATCATAGTAATGATAAAAAATAAAGAAAACTGTCAGAGAATGTACTCGCCTCAGTTTGGTTGAAGTCGACTTGCGCGACATGAACATATCGACACAAAATAGGTACAATGCCACACTAATCAAGATGATCCCAGATGATGTAAGGGTACATCCCAATGAGTCCGGAACAGTCCAAATAGCTATGAACGATATAAAGAAGTCCATAATCAGAATTTGACATGAGTTTTGTGACATAGATATCTAAGTTTGCAACGGTCAGCAAAAGACAGAAAATAAAATGCACAAATTAGCTAAGTTCAACAATAACCAATTTAGGCTAAGAGAATGGGTTGGTTGATTCCTACAAAACTTATTTTGAAAAATAATATAGATTTGTACAAATCGATTAAGAACTACTTATTTATAAACTTTATTTTAATATACTTTATATAAAGAGTTTATTAGAATATAAGACCACTTCTAAACATGGTAGCATTTGAAGCCCAAAAATCAAATCTATGAGCATGTTTTAAATTTCTTGTAAACAACCGTAAATCCAACTATTTATTATTTTCCAAAAATAATAAATAAATATTTTATAACAAAAACTTTATAATATAACAAAATATTTTATATGACAAAATATAAAACTATAGACCATTCTTCACAGTAATCAAAGAAGAAACGAAGTGAGAGGAAGAACTAGAGGGAGGGAGAAGAAGGGAAAGAACTTACCTCCGGAAGCTCCGACAGAGCGCTCGGCCACAGGTGAAGACCGGCAAGGCGACTGGAGGAGGAGCTGGGGGTTCAGGTGAGGAGATATCTGGGCACGACGGATCGACGAGCGGATCTGAGGTGTCAAAGTCGATCGCTAGGAAATGCTCCAAGTAGACGAAGGTCCAGGTCGGCATCAGCGACGAGATCGGAAGGCGGCGCGGGGGATCCGGTTGATCCAGATCTGACGGCAGGGCGTGGCGACGGCGTCGGCTCCGGTCAGAGGTCAAGGCGGCGGCCGGTCAAGGTTAGGGCTAGGGTTTTCTACTTGGTTTGAGTCTGGGTCGTGTGTGGATGTGACGGACACGACAAGGGTAGTCTGTGTTGAATGTGTCGTAGATTGTGTCCGACACAGGAAATAGATGTACTAGATGTAAAATGGATGGAAATGGATGATACAGACACCCGGGGTCGGACCCGAGGCTTGACACGGGCTGACACTAGGAATATGATGGTTGGACACACGGACACATGCCAACACAGGTTGGACACAGTGGTGATGGTGACATTAATGGTGGTAATGACTCGGGTTTTTTTTTTTTTTGGAATTGTGGAAGGCTTGATTAGGAAATTGGTTTGGAAATAAACAATGAGAAACCTCCTTAAAAGGGAACTTGTACCTTGCTCCTCAAGTCATAGTCATGGATGACTCAAATGTAAATACTAAAGAGGAATATGATTGAGAATAAAAGAATATCCTAGAGAAGCTTCCAAAGACTAACTAATACCTAATTAGCTACTAATTAAACTCTTAAACCAAAACCATTGAAATATTCTATATATTTAATATCTAGTCCTTTAAAAGCTTAATCGAAAATAATAATAATAACTAGTCCTTTAAAAGCTTTTCATTAAACCAGAAATAATTTTATGATTTCAAAATAATAAATTTTCGAAACTAGGATATTTATGACGTTTTTATAAAATTTCTAGTAAAGTATTTTAAAAAGTGAATCAATATTTAGGAAAATAATTTTCTAAACATGATATTTGAAAATTTGGAAACCGGAGATTACATTTTGTACCTAGCGAAGAGATATAAGAGGATTCATATCTTGGACGAGGCCCAAAAGTCTCAATATTCTTTACATTCTGTAGTGACGAAGATGTACAAGGACTGGAGTAACCATGTTTGGTAGTATGGAATGAAGAGAAAGAGAGGGGTCGCCCATTTTATTTTGAGATGTTTGGTATATCAGCAGGTTAAAGAAGAGAGGCAAAGACCCGAAGGATTATAACAGCTATTGCCCATTCCAGAGTGGAAGTGGAAACACATTACGATGAATTTTGTGACTGGGTTGCCGAGGATGCAGAGTGGGAAGGATGTGATATGGTTCATCTTAAATAGGTTGACCAAATTGGCACACTTTATACTTTTTAAGGTTGGATTGTTTACCAAAGGTCTGACAGAGTTACATATTTGACAGATAGTGTGATTGGATGGAGTACCGGTGAGTATTGTCTCCAACAATGATTCTCGATTTACATCATACTTTTGGAGGAGTTCGCAAGAAAAGCATTGGAACATAGCTAAGTTCAGTAGGACTTATCACCCACAAACTGATGGATAGTCATGACGTACTATTCATACGCTCAAGAACATGGATTTTTGGAGGTCATGGGATGATCACTTGCATTTGGTGGAGTTTTCTTACAATAAAATTTATCAAGTAAGTATAATGATGTCACCTATTAAGGCGCTATATGGACGAATGTGTCATACTCCCGTCATGGGACGACGTTGGAGAGAGATCCTTGTTAAGATTGGAGATGGTCGTGGAGGCTAGGGTGAAGGTGAAGAAGATTTGTGAGCAACTCAGAGTAGCACAAGACAGACAAAGGCATTGGACAGATACCCATCGGAGGACATTAACATTCGAAGTTGGCAACTTGGTATTCTTGAAGATTTTACCGACACGTGGTACCATCAGATTTGGTAGAAGTAGGAAGCTTAGTCCGAGGGCATTCTTGCGAGAGTTGGAAATATGGCTCATAGATTGGCCTTATCACCTACATTGGAGAGTGCATAATGTATTTCACGTTTTACAGTTGAGTAAGTATATAGAGAATCCTAGCCATATATCGGACCATTCAGTAATCGAAGTGGGACCGAGCCTACCCTACCAAGAGCAACTGGTGGAGATTTTGGATCATCGTGAGAAGACCTTGAGGTATCAGACTATACCCTTGATTCGAGCAGCATCAGAGGCTTTGGGTTCGATGGCTAAAACCATTTTTGGAACCCTTTCCTCTTAACGAAATTCTTTGATAGGAAACCCTCTTTTAAACCCTGCTCTCAGGGAATTGGGGAAGAAACCTTAAAATAATCTCCGCGTAAGATACTTCTTGTCATTTATTTATTTAATCAATTTAATTTATTATGATAAATAAAATTTTAACCCTATAACTTTGTTCAAAAAAAATTTAAGTGAAGGAAAAAAATGGTTTTTTTATTTTTATTAAGTGACAAAATATATCTTAATTAACAAGTATTTTTACTTGTCACATAAATTATCTTTGATGACAAAATTTGAAATTTATTTCAATGACAAGACATACAATAATTGTTACATAATGAAATTGTGAATGAGAACAAAAATTACTTATCACAAAAATATTTCTTTCAGTGACAAGTTATTTGTCACAAACACTTATCACGAAAAGTCAATTTTTTTAGTGTACAAAACCGACGTCTTGTCTCAATTCTACAATCGTATGATTAAAAATAAGTAAATATTGGTGCAGAGAAACCGATGAAAATCAGGTATTCGTGCGATAAAATTCGGAAGCTATGGATCAATTTCGTTGTGAACGATCAACCAAACTTGATTACGTCGAATTTTACGTGTCGAAAAATCCTTATGCGCGTTTCAATCCGCTGCATGTATGGCGAGGTGGCAAGGTGGTTCGTATTGATGTGGGCGTGTTCTGGTCGGTTTGATTGATCAGCTGATGTCGGGGCTTCTCCGGCGAATAACGGTGGGTCATGGGCTGACGGGAAGATGATGTGGTCTGACTGCCGGGGATTTGAAATATTTAGTCAGGGGAACTATTTTGTTTAAGTTTGAATTATTCTGTTTGGAATCGAATTACTTGGGTGAAGTTGGATCGGGATGAAAGAATTTGGAGTTGAGTTCAGTTATTGAAGATGGAGTAGGACTTTGAATAGGATTTTGAAAGTAATGATAAGGATCAGAATTATTAGCAGGAGAGGATTTGAATGTATATATATGATTTATTTTTGGCTCTGAGGATTGATTTATTATCATTATTATTTTAAATGGATAAGATTGGTATAAGATGGAGATTTGAAGGGTGGAATGGGTGTGGCGGGATTATAATCGGATGTATTGGATTTGATACTGTGAGGTGGGGGATTTAGTTACAACAATTCAATTGAGTTCCTAATTCTACTATGTTTCTGAATTATTAGTTCGTATTTTGAATATCCCTATTATCAATTTATTACCATATAAATCACTAGTTAATGTAAGATTAGGTTTCCTAATTCTACTATGTTTCTTATTTAATTACTAACTCACTATTATGTATATATATATATATAAAAGAAGGTGGTATCTGTGAATTCTGAAAGGAACCCATCTAAAAGATCTCTATCCTGCTATTATTCTCCTTGCTCTGCTTCGTTATTATTAGAAGGTATGTTGATTTTCTTGGGTACATTACATGAAACAGTTCGACTACAAAAACTTGCAATATATTTGTGACAGGTAGACTTAATTATCTGTTGATCCATAATTAGGTGGTATATCGCAGCGCAACTCGATCCGATTAGTAGTGCTACCAAAATGTGCGAAACATCTGAGGATGCGTTGAAGGAAGCCGGTCGTTGCTTGGGACAAATGGACGCACTCGGAGAAGCGTTGGAATCGACTCTGTTGACAAGTACCAACCCATCGGTGGACGACCGCGTGGAGCTTCTCCACAAGATTTGGCTCGAGTGGCAGCAAGAGTGGAAACAGTGCCTGGAGGCTCTGCGGTCTGTTGCCGACGACATTATTGTCAGCAACGACGAGTATGAATATGTCGATGATGATGTCGTAGAAGAAGATGATAAGGAAGATGATGCAGAATCAATTGTACTGGCTCGTGATGAGGAAAGTGCAGACATCAATGATGATTATAATGCAGTCGCAATCGAACCTGAATTTGATACTCCTTCGATGGAGATTGTACCCGATACCGATACCGATGATTCCTTCGAGGTTGTTCCGTTGGATTCAGAAGTGGATGGTGAATTGAGCATGCTTGGAAACGAAGATCCTTCCGAGTTACGGTAAATAAGATGTAGTCACACAATTTTTTGTTGGAGTAAAAAAACTTAAGGAAGCTTTTTCAATTTTTTCCATAATGTTTTTCTTGTTCTGCTCTTACGAATGTTAATTGGTTATTTTAATTTCTTCAAAGAGTATTAATTATTTTTGATTTTTGGTTACTATAATTGTTTAAGTGACAATGTATATATTGGCAACACAGGGATTTTCTAAGTGTTATGTGCCAAAAAATTAGCTTTGATCGCTCTAGTATAATTTCCAACATGTTTTATGAAATTATCAAAGATATGTTGATTGCAAGATTTTTTTTATTTTTTAAAGAATGATTGGTTCAAGGAGATTTCATCCAAAATTTATTAAAGTGCTGTTTGATTGTCTATAAATGAATTGTTTTTTGTGTGTAGTTTTTGTTGTTGGGTGTTGCAATTACTTTGACTACCACAAATACCTGCAATATATGAAAAAAAAAATCCTTTATTCATAATAAGAAAAAATGATAATAAATTATCTTACAAGTTACAACAAGGGTAGGTACAAAAAAAATAATTCTTTTGAATTTTTGTTGATGTTGTTACGGTATCCTTGATCATAGGGACGCGACAATGAAATAAAAATGAGATCTATTGTTAATGCGTGAAGAGAAAGGCACAAAGGATCAAAGCCATTCACTAAATAAAGAGATCCGAAAGAAAAATGAGCTTATGCGACGATTACGTCTCGCTTATGCGTCCACCTAAAATTGCACAAATAGTTGATCAGCATACTTCTTCCTTCCTTTCTCTTAAGATTTGAAATGGATACGAGAGTCGATAAAAGCAAACACTGAAACAAATCATCAAAAACAATATACGAAGACACATTCATCAAAATCAAACAACGAAACTTCCAACAAAACAACAATAAAAATGATGGGAAGAAGCTCTTATATAGAGTTCGATTCATTGTATTTTGTGACTGAAAGCCATTAGAGTCAATCCATGAGTTGGAAATGGTCTCAATTACTAGTTCCGATCAATTGAAATTAGCACTCTTTTTCCAAGATAATTTCTATTATGACTGGCTTGATCTAGCCTCCTGTAGTACCCCGCTCCGCGTTGGCAATATGTACAAGAGATATCGGTTTGCTGACTCAAAAAGAAAAACTTTCTGAAGAGCTACTTGTTGAACCAGAAGATGACTGATCTAGGTGAGTGGACAGAACTTCATTATCTGATTTTTGAATGCCTTAACAATGAATCTGAGTTTTTGTAATGCTTGTTTGCTAAATAGATAATATTCGCATTAATTGAGAATGATAGAACGAGAACTTGCATGCTTAATAAGAGACCTTATATGTTTGCCTAAAAGAGATGGAACTATTGCCATACTAAGTATAAAAATGAATGTTGCATGATAATTACACTGACACCGCTATCGAACGAATCATTGCCATGCTAATAAGAAGAGTAATCGACTTCCTGAACGGAATTGAATGCTTAGTAAAAAGAGATAAACGAACTACTTCCATACTTGCTTAAATAGAGATTTTGCATGTTCCATATCGTACTGAAAGAGATAGAAATTGCATGCTAGACTTATAGAATCATTATCGTACTCGCTTATAATATGTTTTGCTTGCATGTTTCCTTATATCGAACTACTAAAGATAGAACTGTTTGAATAACTTTTATTGTATGCTATTGCACCTATCGATTGATTGAAAGAAAAAATCTTGAACCTGTTGAAATGATTGAACCTATCAAATTGATTGAAAAGAAGAGAATTGAGAGCTCTGGCTCTATCGCTTGATTGAATGTTTGCTTGTTCATGGGCATGTGCATCATATAGTCTTTATCTGATAGAATTGTATTCATGCATTGGTCTAACAACTTGTGCACAAGGTATCGGGTCCCTTGAGCGGTGTCCTGGGGCATTGGAAACCATTCGTCCTGGAAGAGACTAATCGAATACCCTGAGGCTTGGAATCTTCATGATTAGGGTGGTGTGACTTTTAGTGTAGTACTGAACCATGAGCCCCGACTGCTATTTTGAGTGTATTTTAGTGCATATAAACCATGTGTCACAGCAGCTATTATTCAATCTGTCATTAGTGAGAAGGGCTTGTACGTCCCAATTGCGAATCCCGGGGATCTACACTCGGGGGCTATCATATGGTTAGGGCCCATGCTAGGGTAGCCTTCTTGCATACCTAATTGTTTGATGCAGAGACTGACATAGAATAGAACCATATATGCAATTGTTAAAAACTTGTATGTCTGTTGTAGAGATAACCGTTCGGCGATAGGTAACGATCACTAAATAAGTGATCACTTGTATTCCTTATGTTCCTTATCCTGAATGCTAAATGAGATGTGTCTGTTTTACTGGAATATGTTGCTATCCATTGAACTAAATTGAATAGTCCACTAGAGATAGCTTGTTTATAAAAAAATTGATTATGGTTCACGATACATGCTGTGCACTGCACGATAAAACACTGTCCCTGCTGTATGCTTAGTTGTATTGAACTGAACTCTGATTTCAAAGAGGTTTCCAAAAGAAGTAATATGACTCTGCTCATGTACTGCATGTAACGAACCTAGGTAAAACTAGAAAGATCACTAGTAATAAAATATTTTATCACATGCTTACTTAGTGTTGGTTTTAGTGAATGTTGCTTCTGTTCGTTGATTTATACTCACCAGTACTTTTTCCAAAGTACTGACCCACCAACAGTTTGCTTGTTCGCAGGTGCTGGATCGTCCGATGAAGCGATAACCGTGCCGCATCCCCAGGACTAAAAAATCTGGTGTCGATGCCTTGTACCGTATCGAGATATTTTGAGCATCTTTTGTATAGAGGGACATAATGTATGGAATGATGACATTGTATTCAGAGAACCTCGTGCCTTGAGCTTTTTCTCGTATACTTAGATGGAATATTGTTTGTAACACTGCTCCTCCGCTGCAAACTCGATCAGTTCGATGATAAACAAGATGACTTATGTTGTTGCCTTGTGCGAGAGCATCTCTAGGCTCGCACGACATCACGTCCCGAGGGGAACGACCGTCCCGCGGGAGCGCTGGCGCGGTGATTCGTGTCCGGCAGAGGCGATCTAGACCACGGGAGATCGGGGCATGACACCTCCAGTCACGCAACACATCGCCAAGATAGGAACACTATATAAAACATAAGAATATGCATAAATGCATCAAATGCTTTTCAAGGTTTTAAAAATAATTTATTTTTATTTGTTCGGTATTCTGATACAAAGAACTCGAAACTATATTGCTACCAGATACTCATAAAATGAGTCTGAAATACCAAGAACCATGGGATAAAGATGAGGAATATGTCTAATATAATTAAGTAGATGCTAGACTCGTTTGTAACAATAAGGAATTGGATATTGATTGTTGGTAAAATGGTCAATTTATACTTTGATGTACTATAACCTAATTCATACATCTATTTCGTAAACAGAAGCAGTTCAAACATTCATCATGCGCTTATGACATATTTATCTAGCGCTCAAGTTGTAGGAGATGTTTGTTTTTTCCCTAACTTATTGCGCTAGCATTTTAAATTAAGTATAAATATTGCTTGTTTTTCATAACTATATACACATTCATTAGCAGAAACAAAAAAAAAGGATAAGGTTCTAAATGCTTTTATCAACACAACATACAAAATATTTCTTCTTCAATTTTACCTTTAAATAACAATAAATCTAAAATTATTTAATAATTTAAAAAATAATTTTTTTGGTACTTAAAATTATTTAACTGTTAATTTTTAAGCCAAATATCCATTTTGATCACTGTAAATTAATTGATAATTGGGAAAGATTAAGGACATCATTGTATTGTAATGAACACTTTTAAGCGTAAAAATAAAAACTTAAGTTGGAAACTAGATTTTTTGATACTTAAAATTATTTATAATTATCTTGATTTTAGTCAATGTGTGTTCTGTTACACTAGAAATCCTCTCATCCAACCATACAAACCATCTCAGTGACTTTAAAAGTGAACTTCCACTTTTTCAAATTGCAAACGGAGGATCAACATTATTACCTTAGAATCCTATGCATCTTAGCAGAATGATATCATCCATCTAAACAAAACCTTAAGGAACCAAATTAATTCATCCTTTTGTCAATAAAGAAAGGCCAATGGCAATGGATGTTTGTGATCTATGTACTCTCTTGACCATAAACATATCGACTGAGATACAGGAATGTTAAGGTTAGCAAGATCTAATGAAACTTTAGTACCCCATAGCCATATTTGTGATGTACATGCTTCAGAGTTGCGAGGGATCGATTCCAGTAGCCCAATATAAAGGCTTTAACAGCTCAATTAATCTGGGAAGAGAGGTCATTTGATACATATTGGCTACTTGAGTACTATTTAGGGCTTTAGATGAAAATATGACGTGTTATTTACAATAAAATGTAAAATAATAAACATAACAAAATGACTATTGCTGATTCACAATTCTTAACCCTTGAGTAGTCTATCATGGGAGTAATGGAACAAGGCTGATGATAGATACTTTCCATGACAATGCGTTATGAAACTGGAATCAAGTTAATGGTTCAATCCATATGCCATATAAATTGTGCTAGTTTATAGGGAACAAGTCATTTCCTAGCAAAAGCCCATGACAGAGTGATAGAACCAATTCAGAGTACACACAATAAGCCAAATTTTTATTATAGTAAATGGTGTGAGAATTCGAGTTCAAGCAATATTTCTGTAAGTTAAATTGTGCTAGTTTGATCATGCATGCAGAAAAAACTTAGGCACAGGATGATTTTGTTCTCTGAATTCTATATTGACTCAAAAAGAAGAATGTCAAATATACTGTGATGTTTAGTTAACTAAACAGATATTATCTTTCACTATAAACCTTCAGTTGTAAAATAAATATAAGAAGACGGATAGAACGAAATCGAGCTACTTTGTTGAGTCTAGTCCAACTGGAAATATGTGAGCTACTTTCCCGAGCGTTGAAGTCCTTGCTGCTGTACCAAATCTCTAGAGTTATGATGAGGGTTAAATGTTTAGATTATTTTCACATACCACGACAGATCGAAGGTCCATTTTGGACAAAGAACTGCATTCGGGTAACAGTATATAAAATGCATGCCAAAGGATTCACTGGTGTTGTTTTGATACCATTTTAAAGTCCTGCCATCAAACCTCTAGAATTATGATGATTGTTCATTGTTAAATATTTAGATTATTCCAACAGAGAGAAAGGCTAGTAAGAAACAATTTAAGAATACATATTATATCTTCTTATGGACAAGAAAGAAACAAATTTGGGAAGCATGTTGTAGATAACCTGAAAAAGGCTTTTAATGGACCTACCTAATAATATAAGATCTATGTTGTTAGTATCATACAATACAATACAATACAATACAATACAATACAATACAATACAATACGGTATACTACCATTCGTTACGTATCGGTAAATCGGATACGATATGTATAGGCTGATAGTTAGTTTCGGTTTTTAGTTGAGTCATCTAATATATACTTAAGCAATTAGATTTTGGAACAAGATACATCCTTAGAAGTCAGAAGCGGAAGCGAAAACGAAAGCGGGGACGAAAGCAGGAGTGGTGTAACATGACTACTTAGAAGAGTTTAATTAAAGCTGGAAGCGTGCGCTAAAAATATTTATTAATTATTTTTATCAAAACATATAAATATCTTAATATTCATTAGAATTTAGAAAGTTCGTTACAAAGTTACAGAGAGATCATTCGCATGTTAATTTTTTATGATATCAAGGTAAGTATTATTTAGTTTCTTGGTACTTGGATAAATTTGTATTAAAAAGTTTCTAACTTTCTTCCCAAAATTTATGACCTTTTTTAAAATTATAGTCATATTATATAAAATGCTCATGTTGCCAGGAAAACACACTTCTATTGTCGGAGAAACAAGCTTCCGTCATCTGGAAAACGAGCTCCCATGTAAGAACCGTCGAATCGAGGTTCTTACTTTGATTCATTGACCTCCTAGGAGTTTGTGGGTTCTAAGATAAAGATGAAAAACAAATATTATGAGAAAATAATTTTAAATCAAGTTCCTATATGGATTTAGAAATATAAATCTAAACTCTAGAGTTATTGTATCACGATACACGATACTATGTGTGGTACACGATACAACACACAAGTAAATCGATACACAATACATATTGCGAGTTGACAACCTAGTATAAGATACTACAATTGACAAAAAAAAAAAAAAATCATATGTTTCTCTCTCGATAAGAGATTATGGACCAAGTAAACTATAGATAAACGTGCTTGGGATCAAGTTTATATGAATGCTGAAAACTAGTTCAGTTCATCTCATTTCTTGTGTGTTATTCCAGTACTCTGCTCTATTAACTACCTCAACTTAGAAATGCATCAAGATGAGCATAAGTCTGGCTAGAAAAGTAGAAATACAATTTTTTATCATTATGATCCCCATAAAAATTCCACAGCAGAATGTTCCCTTAATTGGTCTTCAACACCACCATTCTCTTTAATTAGGAACTTCCTTACATTTTTTAGCTTTATCACTACGATCCCCAAAAAAATTCAGCAAATTCTCGCTCTTCCATTGCATAAACCCCAAGATGCAGCGCTTCTCAAGTCGGACTTAACACTTGGACTTAACACTTAGCTATATTATGAAGCCTCCTTCTCTAACAATTCCTGCTTAGGACTTTGGAGTTTCTATTTTCACAATGTATTATTAATTTATTACCATATAAATAAATCACTGGTTAACGTAAGATGAGGTATCCTAATTCTACTATGTTTCTTACTTATTAGTTCATATTTTGAATATCGTATTATCAATTTATTATCATATAAATCACAAGTCAATGTAAGATTATGTTTCCTAATTATACTATGTTTCTGAATAATTTGTTCATATTTTTAATATATCATATAAATCACTAGTTAATGTACGACTAGGTTTCCTATTTCTACTATGTTTCAGATTTACTAACTCAATATTATGTATATATAAGAAGGTGGTATCCTGTGAATTCTTAAAGAAAACATCTCTGTCAACGTATTTGGCATCAGACAACCCTCTAAAGGTTCTTCCAGCTACCAGTCTGATAGGTAACTTATCGACTCGTTATAATTCGAAGGTATGATTGATTTTTTTGGTTACATTACATGAAACAATTCAACTTAGAGAAACTCAAAGAAGAACTCAAAATAAGAATTTGCAATATGTTTATAACGTGGACTTATTTTTTTGTTCAAATCCTTAAAAGTGTACTAACTTTTTCAGACCATCCTTGTTGGTGCTGATCCAGGTGCATCGCAGTGCAACTTGATTGGATTTGTCCTATATAACAAAATGTATGCCAAACTTCAGAGGATGCGTTGAAGGAAGCAGGTCGTTGCATCGGCCAAACGGACGTTCTTGGATAAGCGTTGGATTCGACTATGTCGACAAGTGCCAACCCATCGGTGGTCGACCGAGGGGAGGTTCTGCACAAGATTTGGCTCCAGTGGCAGCAAGAAAGGAAACAGTGCCTGGAAGGCCAGCGGTCGGTTGCCAATGACATTATTATCAACTACGATGAGTATGAATATGTCGATGATGATATCGTTGAAGATGATGATAAGGAAGCAATTGTACCGGCTCGTGACGATGAAAATGCAGACATCAATGATGATAATTATAATGCAGTCGCAGTCGAACCTCAATTTGCTACTCCTTCGGTGGAGATTGTACCCTATACTGATATTGATTCCGATGATTCCTTCGAGGTTCCGTTGGATTCAGAAGTGGATGGTGAATTGAGCATGCTTGAAAACGAAGATCCTTACAAGATACTGTAAATAAGATGTAGTCATACAAATACATTGCTGGCTCAATCCACAATCTTAAAACTATGTTGGATAAACTATATTTGGTTTAATTTTTCGACACTGATATGATTTTATAGCTTAATTAATTGTTTGCTTTAATTTCTTCAAAGTGTATTATGTGTTTTCTTCATCAAATGTTACTAGTATAATTGTTTAGATGATAATGTATATATTCGCAACTTGGTGTTATGTAGCTTTGAGCTGAGTCTAATTTTAAACATGGTTCAGTGAGATTATCAAGGATCCATTGGTTGCAGGATAATTTTTGAGATAAAGGAAGGATGGGATCGAGGAGATCTCATCTAAATTTTGTTAAATGACTGTTTGGTGGTTTGTAAATATAAGTTCATTGTAGGTTTTGATGTTGTAACGAGAGTTGCAATTACTTTTGACTATAACAAAAACATCATAAATTTGGATATTTGTTGCAGCTTAATTTTGTTGCAAAAAATACACTATTTATTGCAAGATCAATGTTGCAATTGATATAACCGATTACAACAGCAACACTAACAGCCAACTTAATAATGGTCGTCCGGTTGTGCTTGGACTTCTATGTTCCAATGGAGACCAAGTTCAATTATAAATCAAGATATAATTGTTCCCAAGTAATAATGGTTTCAAAGTAATATTATTGTACATATTTTGAAAGAACTTGTTATTTTCGAAGGTTACAAAGATCGTACAGATGTACGTGAAGATCGAAGATCACGATTGATTGCAACACTTTCTCTTATGTAACAAGTTATAACTCCTTGCTTCCAACCACAACTTGAACAGAAATTAAGATTACCGACTCTTTGAAACAGAAAGCTTTCAACCACAAGATGAAAATTGAAAGTAATAAAAAAAAAAACTAGATCACCGTTGCTCAAAGCAATATTAGATCCATTCCGTCGATCAGCTTTCAGGAACTAGTAAGTTCATAGAATAGAACTTCTGCAATGCTCATTGTCACCCTAACCATCAAAGCACCACTTTTTTTCTCTTCTAGTTCGAGTCGCTAAGTCCCCTTCGGGGATTAGCTCCTAAGTAAAATCTCAAAGAAATAAATAAAAAAACTTAAATATTCTTTAGAGGTCTTCATCCTTGTCCTCTAAAAAAATATTCCACCATCTCAATTACATGGACTATAACACTATTTGCACAAGTAAAAAAAAAGAAAGAATCTTATATTGAAATGCACACTTGGAATTGCTACAAATATAAGTGTAGAGCTCAAAATCAAAAACTCCAATAATCCTCCACATATTTCAATATATGGGCTGGGTGTTTCCGATGGTGACTGGATATCATTCATTAGGATAGATGTCGCTTACAATTTGAATCTTTTTGCATGGGTCAAACAAAAGTATGATACAAAATAAACTATGCCTTGAATTCAGTACCATATCTGTTATCATTTTCACTCATATAAAGACATCAATTGTGCCTCTGGTTGCATGTATAAAGGCACTGTGCTGACTGGATTCTATGTATGTATCTTGGGTGTCTACAAGCTTATTTTTAAGAGATGACCAACGTCTATGTTTGTGTAAACCCTCTCGACCAAATTTAGGTATACTTGGCTTGGAGAGAGATTATGGTTAGTTTGGAGACATTTAGAATTAGATCATGGTGTTTTAATTAACTGTGCAAAAATTTGTATCACTTGGTGCACCTTACCGTTGTTTCGATATTTGGAGAACTACTCTAGCTTTTGACTCCAACAAATTTTACACCTTTGACCTAGACATGTCAGTCTTCCATTTTGACCTTTGTGTCACTCATAAATAACCTCCCTTGTGCTTTATTTTAATTGCACAACAATCGTTAATTAATATCTAATTTTGAACCTAGACTTTGCACCTGTGCCCGTTTCAATCAAAATTGGAGACACAACCTTGACCTGTTTCTTACAACCCAATATATGACGATAATCTATTCCGAGTCTACTATGTCCATGGCACTTGTGTCCTACCCAATTTAAATTCTATGCACTTCCAATTTATTAAAGAACACTAATGACACAATTATTATTTATTTTGGGGGCAACCGACTCAACCTAACCCAAAACTAGACCAAACACCAACCCAAACTGACACTCAACCCTCATGGTTCATACAAAATATCACACACACCAATTTCTTCCACTACAACACACCAAATATGGATTTCCCCACATCCAATCCAATATTCCTTCTTTTGTGCAATTCTCAAACTATTAAGGACTTGTATGGAAATAGTGGCTAGGTGTCCACCTCACATTGGAGCAAAATAATAGAGAAAACCCATTTAAAAGAGCCATCATCGGTCATGTGCTCTTCCTCTCTCTTTTGCATGGTACTATGCTTACTTAAAATTCTTACCCTCCATTCAAACTTTCACACATCTCCACCACCCATTTTCTTCATGACAAACTACACAACATTGGAAACCTAGCCGACACTAATCCCCAAGCACTCTCTCTCTCTTCCCTCATTAAGTACATTCTCTTTCTCTCTCTCTCTCTCTATCTCTCTTTTATTTTATTACATCTCTTTCTCCCTCCCCCTCAAAAATCGAAACCCACACCATCACTACCGTGAACCACCACCATCACCACCGTTAAATACCACCACCACCACCGTTAATGCCACTGCCACCTCCTCCTCTTCCTCACAGCCGAGCACCACCCTCCCACACCCTAGCTGACAAGAAGGAGCCCCTCCAAATTGAGCCCTCTCACCCTCTCATTGTGTTCTTGGAAAACTATTCTCCTCTTTCCTTCATCATCTTTTTCTTCTTCCTTTATATATATATATAAACATAATTTTTATTCTTGTTCTTCTCCTCCATGTTCTTCACCATTCCTCATCCTTCATCTTGTGTATCATTGAACACCATGGACACTTGCACAACTCCTTAATAACCCATTGTGAAACACTTATTAAATATGAATTAAACTCACATTTAGGACATTTTTATTCTCATATTTTGATATATTAAAAGATAGGGTTATATACCATGAGTTTTGAAGGGGTGCTGTGAATGAGATTTAACTAGTTTTGGTTAATGTTGTGCGAGTTTGTAAAATTCAGCATCTAGGAGAGGGAAAGTTGATTGTATAACATGTTTTAACAACATGTAAATGAAGGGTATAGTACCTAGATGAGTTGTGATGATGCTTAGGTTCTAATACATGGTATAACATAGTTTATATAGTATTTCACACTTAGAATACTTAATGTCCAGATTTGACAACATTGGGGACATTTGACATTTGGTATGATGAATGGGTAATACAAGAAAATATTGTGGAAGTTTTGACAATTGAACTTGAGGGCATCGTATGTGACATCTTCATGATTATGGTGGACCCCACCCTAATACAAGATCAATGAATCTAAAGTTGTGACACTACGTTATGAAATATAAGACTTGTCACTTGTGCACTTTTTAGACTCTTGCCTATTTAACCCTCCAAGTTGACCTAGTTAAAATCTCTTGTGTTAGTTCTAAGTAGGGTGTATTAGATGCACTCTTGTACTTTATTAATATATCTTAGCGTAATGACTAATGTATATATTATTATATTATATATATGCCTGTTTGATCGTTTGGACTAGGCTTCGGGAGCAGGACTTTGGCATTCGCAGCTTCAGGATTCAGGCAAGTATACCTTGCCTTATTTAATATTTAATTTAAGTTATTAAATGTTGCATGAGTTATTATTGCAAATATTATTTATAACTATGCACGTTCGAGAATGACTCGGGTGCAGTCGACGATTGCGTTGATGAGTAGTGTAGCGACTTAGTCTCTAGCAGACTCACCTAATATTGTGGAGATATTCTGATATCTTCCAAGATCCTGACACTTTTTACACTCATCACGATAACAAACTCATATTGGGATGCGAGTTGATGTACCCGACTAGCTATCGGTGCGTGCGACATGCATCACAGTTTTGTGTGTAGTCAGGTTAGTCTAGTTATTTGAGACCTGGCATGTCAGTTACGAAGTGTGCACGTTGCGTATTCGACTTGTATATTTGCATTGGATAGGGAGGATAATTGGTAGGCGCATGGGATACACACATTAGTATCCATAGTGTCCAGAGGATCCACAGATCCAATGACCACCTTTAATCAGATACCATATTATTCAGAGCGTTATATATATATATATATATATATATATATATATATATATATATATATATATATATATATTTGCAGATACCACACTCTTCGGAGCGTTGGACGTTATGCCTACACCTACCCATACGTACCAAGGTTGTCCTCAAGATTGTATTCACTTAGATGGTTAGCATACCCTATTTTACTTATTCAATATTTATATTTGGCATGTATCACTTGTATCTTGTTATGTCCCTCTAAGGACCTGGTTTCCTTCCAGATTTTGATGAGGCGTACTACCCGACCGTATACGGGCCCGGGCAGGAGACGAGGTACGCGATTGAGGAGGAGCTTGAGGTATTACCTTCGTAGTTTTCCTGATCACTGGTAGGCCTTCGGTCTAGGGCTGGAGTATCTTTATCTAGTTAGTCGATGTTCTAGTCTAGTTATCTTATATGCTTACTGTACTTTTATTCCATTATTGTATTTTAGTGGGTTTGTCCCCATCAGACTTATTTGGGTTGTATTTTGACATTCAGACTCCGTACTTTATTTAGTATTTATTTCAGCACTTCTTATTTATATTCTATGGATGAGATTAGATATTTACCTACTATATGTTTAGTATTAGTTATGGACTTAGTCCCTTTATACATCATAGTACATATAGATAAGGCCATTAAATTGGGAACCTAATCTAGTTTGCATTAGCTGGCCTAGTCGCGTGTCGATCCAATTATATTTTGGGACTAGAGCATGACATGATTTTAGTAGTGGCCCATGCAAGTCATAATTATTCGCTTGTGGTATGTATCATGCCTAGCGAGCCTGCTATAGGATAAAAAATTTTAGATTCTCATCCACATTGATTATTAACTTTGATCCTCTTTGAATAACTGTATCATGTTTGTTTGTTTTTATACTCTTTTAATTTAGTTCTATCTCGTGCAGAGAGATGAACTTGCATAGCGGACGTGCGACATACGGTGCCATTGTGCCATCTGACATCGTGCAGAGGGAGGATAGATCTTCAGGACCACCTAGAGAGCAGCCACCACCACAGGTTCCGGTCAAACCTCAGACCCTATTGATACACTGGTACCAGACTTAGTAGGCAGATCCGACATAGCAGCATGAGGGGTAGACTTTACAGGCTGTTCTAACACAGTAGTACGAGGGCTAGACTTCGAAGGACACGATGATGCCGCAGCCCGAGAGACCGATGTTTCAGCAGGCACCAACATCATAGCCGGAGGTTTTGTTGCCACATCCTCTACCCTTTCCACCTTAGATGTTGTATGGACCATACTCACAACAGATGCCGTACGTAGCCTTCTCACCTCAGATGCCGCAGCCGGAGGGCCAGCCACAGATATTTTAGTTTTTTTAGGCTATGATGCAGGTGTAGTGGCATTAGGCCGAGACTATGAGACAAAGCTTAATGGAAGTTCTGGAGAGGCCACCTACACCAGCACCCACACCAGCACCTACACCTACTCAACCAGCGGCCACGGTTCAAGGGTTTTGTCAGATGGGCCCGGATACCTTTTCGGGCAGCGAGACCGCATAGAAGATCTCCGATTGGATCACCAACACAGAGATATTGCTGGAGGCTTCTCAACTACTATCAGACCTATAGATGACTGTGGTGAGGGCCTAGTTAAAAGGAAATACCTATCACTTGTAGGACTCTATGGAGCGTAGCGTCGACAAAAAGCAGGCGTGGGAGTAGTTTCTGGAATACTTCAATATGAAGTACTTCCCGGCTATAATTAGGAATGTACTCTACTCTAAGTTTCTGCACCTGGAATAAGGGAACATGACTGTAGACTCATATGACGTGGAGTTTAGTCATCTTAGCATGTAACGACCTGTACCCGGTGTAATGGTACAAGTTGAAAACAACGCCCAGCCTACGCCGCAGAATCGGCGGTAGAACGTGGTTTGGATAATCTATCTAGTAATATAAAGAACCACCAATAATAGCAATATACTCAATCACAGATCTAAGATGGAATGAGTACGAATATGATAAAGAAATAGAATAGTCACATACAACTCATGAGTCTGAATTTGTAAACACCCGGATTTTTCAGAATAATTTTAATACAATTTTCCCCATATTTTTGGTAATTTTCTGGATGAAGAACCAAGGTAATTATGATTAAAAAGATTTTTAAATGCTATTAATTGATGTTAAATTATTATGAAAATAATAATTTATGGTGTAAAATGGAAAACCGGACATAGGGTAATTTTCGGTGAATTTATTGGACTCCGGAATCATTTTTTAAAGCCCTAAAACTATTGAATATTTAAACCAAACCAAACCAAACCTGACTGAACCGAACCGCTAACTGAATTGAACCAGGCCAACCCAGCATAGCGGGTCGGGTCGGGTCGGATCCGAGTCAAACCCAAACCGGACCCGAAACCCACAGAACCCTAATTCTAATCGGGTCGGAAATACTGTTCCGACCCGGCGGCGCCGTATAAAACCCCCCTTCGACGTTCGTGCCCAGCGCCGCAACCGTAATAATTCTTCCTGCCGCCACCGTCGTCTTTCTCTTATCTCCGCCGCTTCCTGCTCGAACCCGACGCCGCCGACCTCTCCTCCACTCAGCCGATCATCACCTCCCCGCTCGACCCCTCGCCTCGCCGTCGACCTCCTGTCGACCAGCTCCGATGCCTCACGACCACCGCCTTCATTCCATCACCCCTCTTCCTCTCCCGACCATCTCCGCTGACGTCCTCCACCAATCAGAACCCCTAGCCGGCCGCCTACTCGTTGCCCTAACCCACTGTCGGCACCGCCTCCCTCCTCAGCCCACAGCCACCGACACTCGAAGCCCTCGAGAGCCCCCGCTCCGCCTTGCTCGACAACAAACCCAAACGTTGCCACCGCCTCCGCTCGCATTGACACGTCCGGCGAATCCAACCACGGCCAACGCAGTCTCCGGCGTGTCACCCCGCTATCTCCGGATCAGAACCCTAGAGCAGCAGACACCCGGACACAGGAGCTCTCAACCAGGACACGAGCAGGACACGGATACGAGAATTTAGACTTCTCGGAGCCCTGTTCTGGTAACATTTTCTCTCTCCTCATAATTATATTTTCGATTTCGTCTGTTGCAACGCGTAGACTGTGTAACCCTCTCGATGTCCGTGCAACCCGTTCGGTGCGTCGCGTCCTGTGGTGATCGCACACCGCGATAAAAAAACAGGAAAACCAACGCCCTATTTTACCCCAGAACTGAGTGCGCCCCGCTAAATGGGACAACTTGGTCGTACGCGGTCTTTACCGAAATATGCGCATCGTTGATACGGACGTGTAGGATTTTGCAGAAGTTGATTTGGATGTGCGTGCACACCGGAATTAACGCGTATCCGCCGACAATGCCCCGTATCTGCCTGTTTTGGAACATATTATAACTTTGTGTACACACGTCGGATCGAGGCAAAACTTGTGCCATCGGACTCATAGCAATACGCTGGTCCTGTGACCCAAGTTTGGTTCGATTCTGAGAACGTTGACAAAATCGCGTATCGTGGGCCCTACAGGCTCCACTTGACGGGCGACTTTGTGATCGGCTCATCGGAATCCAATTCTGGAAGTTTTATTGGGTTCGTATCATCGTTCCTGACTTGTAGACACTGAGTTTGAGGAATTTGGAGACCTTTGACCCTGACACACTTTTTGGTGCAAAGTGGCCCACTTATGGACCCCACTTTAGCCCGAAAATGTTATTTTTGCCCTTGTGTCCAAATTGGACTTAAGGACAGGCGTTTCTAGGTATTTGATATTTTCTGAGACTGTTGGTGATGTTTATTGCAGCTTTTGGAGGAGTACCTACAGGATCCACTGATACAGGGACGACTGTTGGTATTCAAACCCCAGGCAAGTGTACCTTGACAAACCCTACAGCTTTGCTACTTATTTCCTTGACTTAGTTATACATCAGTGGGCAAGTATACCTTGCCAACTTTACAGTTCTTGTTGCATATTTTCTTGCTTTATGTATGTTGCTGCGCATGCTTAACCTAGGACCGTGTGACTTACTTAGCGTCCGATTATTAGTCGGGTGCCAACACCGTACGCGATGTTGTGTATGTCATCTAGAGATGGACATTCGTGACCCCTTTACATTCTCGTACTTGTCTTATCAAGTACATTATACCCAGGACACTTGACACTATTCATGACAGGATCCTTCTGAGATATTCATGGTAATTCTGTATAGGATACAGACTTCTGATAAAGACATTATACTCTTGGATACTCTATGACTTATTGCATTAGCTATGATCTTGCGTGCCATGTACATGAGACGTTATGGATATAAGATGTGTGATTACATTGGGTGGGGAGAGACACACAAGCTACACGCAATCCTCTTAAGGGGGGTAGATTGTAAACACCCTAATTTTTCAGAATAATTTTAATATAATTTTCCCCATATTTTTGGTATTTTTCTGGATGAAGAACCAAGGTAATTATGATTAAAAATATTTTTAAATGCTATTAATTGATGTTAAATTATTATGGAAATAATAATTTATGGTGTAAAATGGAAAACCGGATATAGGATAATTTTTGGTGAATTTATTGGACTCCGGAATCATTTTTTAAAGCCCTAAAACTATTGGATATTTAAACCAAACCAAACCTGACTGAACCGAACTGCTAACTGAACCGAACCAGGCCAACCCAGCATAGCGGGTCGGGTCGGGTCGGATCCGAGTCAAACCCGACCTGGACCCAAAACCCACAGAACCCTAATTCTAATCGGGTCGGAAACACTGTTCTGACCCGGCGGCGCCGTATAAAACCCCCCTCGACGTTCGTGCCCAGCGCCGCAACCCTAATAATTCTTCCTACCGCCGCCGCCGTCTTTCTCTTATCTCCGCCGCTTCCCGCTCGAACCCGATGCCGCCGACCTCTCCTCTGCTCAGCCGATCATCACCTCCCCGCTCGACCCCTCGCCTCGCCGTCGACCTCCTGTCGACCAGCTCCGACGCCTCACGACCACCGCCTTCATCCCCATCACCCCTCTTCCTCTCCCGACCATCTCCGCCGACGTCCTCCACCGATCAGAACCCTTAGCCGGCCGCCCACTCGCTGCCCTAACCCACTGCCGGCACCGCCTCCCTTCTCAGCCCGCAGCCACCGACACTCGAAGCCCTCGAGAGCCCCTGCTCCGCCTTGCTCGACAGCAAACCCAAACGTCGCCACCGCCTCCGCTCGCGTCGACACGTCCGGCGAAGCCAACCACGGCCAGCGCAGTCTCCGGCGCATCACCCCGCTGTCTCCGGATTAGAACCCTAGAGCAGCAGGCACCCGGACACAGGAGCTCTCAACCAGGACACGAGCAAGACACGGATACGAGAATTCAGACTTCTCGGAGCCCTGTTCAGGTAACGTTTCCTCTCTCCTAGTAATTCCATTTTTGATTCCGTCTATTGCAGTGCGTAGACTGTGTAACCCTCTCGATGCCCGTGCAACCCGCTCGGCGCGTCGCGTCCTATGGTGATCGCATACCGCGATCCAAAAACATGAAAACCAACGCCTTATTTCACCCTGGAACTGTGTGCGCCCCGCTAAACGGGACGACTTGGTCGCATGCAGTCTTTACCGAAATGTGCGCGTCGTTGATACAGACGTGTGGAATTTCGCAGAAGTTGATTTGGATGTGCGTGCACACCGGAATCAACGCGTATCCGCCGACAACGTCCCGTATTTGCCTGTTCTAGAATATGCTGTAACTTTGTGTACACACGTCGGATCGAGACGAAACTTGCGCCATCGGACTCGTAGCAATACACTGGTCCTGTGACCCAAGTTTGGTTCGATTCTGAGAACGTTGACAAAATCGCGTATCGTGGGCCCCACTAGCTCCACTTGACGGACGACTTTGTGATCGGCTCATCGGAATCCAATTCTGGAAGTTCCGTTGGGTTCATATCATCGTTCCTGACTTGTATACACCGAGTTTGAGGAATTTGGAGACCTTTGACCCTAACACGCTTTTCGGTGCAAAGTGGCCCACTTATGGACCCCGCTTTGGCCCGAAAATGTCATTTTTGCCCTTGTGTCCAAATTGGACTTAAGGACAGGCGTTTCTAGCTATTTAATATTTTTTGAGACTATTTGTGATGTTTATTACAGCTTTTTGAGGAGTACCTACAGGATCCACTGATACAGGGACGATTGTTGGTATTCAAACCCCAGACAAGTGTACCTTGCCAAACCCTGCAGCTTTGCTACTTATTTCCTTGACTTAGTTATACATCAGTGGGCAAGTATACCTTGCCAACTTTACAGTTCTTGTTGCATATTTTCTTGCTTTATTTATATTATTGTGTATGCTTAACCTAGGACCGTGTGACTTACTTAGCGTCCGATTATTAGTCGGGTGCCAATACCGTACGCGATGTTGTGTATGTCATCTAGAGATGGACATTCATGACCCCTTTACATTCTCGTACTTGTCTTATCAAGTACATTATACCCAGGATACTTGACACTATTCATGACAGGATCCTTCTGAGATATTCATGGTAATTCTGTATAGGATGCAGACTTCTGGTAGAGACATTATACTCTTGGATACTCTATGACTTACTGCATTAGCTATGATCTTGCGTGCCATGTACATGAGACGTTATGGACATGAGACGTGTGATTACATTGGGTGGGGAGAGACACACAGGCTACAGGCTGATTACATATATATCCCCTACTACTGTAAGGCACAAGACTCTGAAACCCGAGCTTGGCCCATTACTCATTATTACCGCTACTGGCTCCCTGACACAGAGCTTGTAGTGGCTCATCCTGAGTACTCGTGATGCTCTTATCTTGCATTTCACATAGATGGTTATATAGCTTACCCTATTTATTTTATTATTACTGCACTGCATTTATTTTGGCTTGTATTATCTGTACCTTGCTATGTCCCCTGAGCACCTGGATCCGGATTATGTCCCCAGGAGTTGCAGACGAGATCTATCCCAAGGTATACGGGACAGCAGCAGGAGCTGATACAGGAGCTGTACCGACACCCGAGGATGAGGTGTTAGCTGAAGACTTTTCCTGAGCATCCATGTTATATGCTCAATATTTATTTTATTCAGTCATTTATATTTTGGTCAGTTGAACCATTGTATCAGATTTTATCGGGTTGTTCCCCGAAGCACTTTGTTGAGACTGTTTGATGATTTACATTTCTTATATCTGTGGATCATATTTTATCTTGTGTGGATAAGATTAGTTGTGCCATGTTGTCGTAAACTTTGTTTTACAGCTTAAGTATGCCCTGATGGATCCATTAAATTGGGTTTGTCTATCGGTGCGTGCTGCTGGCCATTGCCACATGTCTGGTCCCTCGGTATTTTGGGACTAGGGTGTGACAGAATTAATACATCAATGAGTCTAAAAGAAGTACTAACAAATAAGCTGGAGATAAATCCAGTACAAGGAAAACTAAGAAACTACTAAACTCGGGTTATCTGTCTCAGTCGGGATAAGTCCCTCCTGAACCAAGGTCTCTGACTCTAAACCCACAACATCCTATGGTCCATAATGTGTAGGGTACCAGTCCTTAGTGTCATCTAAGAAAAATATATCCAGTCAGAAAAGAAGCAGTGTACATCTCTAACAACAGTTCTAATCAATAATAAAAACTATGTAACAGTAAATAGATGTAAATATACAAGATGCACAATAGATACAAAAGATATACAATAAGAAAATACTGAAATGAATACAATAATAAAAAATATGTCAATGAACAAGAATACTAATGTCTAAGTGTGTGAGTACAAGCTTTAACATGTGATCGACTTAGAAACATGATACAAGATATATGGCCTGACTAATCATACGTGCGGTGTATGATTAACACTATTCAATGCAAGACTTAATACAAAGAGGGTATGATCACATATCTACACTAAAATACTCTCCACCCTCGACTGGTATAATAGATCCAACTATGGTACGCTATGGCATGAGATTCCCCAAGAAGATAGCTATTCTTTTCGAGAATCAGTGTCTATACATGTACAAGATAATCAATAAAACAAGGCTTGCACAAGATACACCATATACCAAGGAATAACATCTCATGAAGAGATCCAGATATACCAATCTATGTAACCATCGTATAAAGAGAACAAGGATATCTACACTAGATACAATAAACATAGAGGATATCATAAATGAGAAACTATCAGATAATGTACTCGCTTGAATCCGGGTGAATAGTCTCACAGATGTCTGATATGGTGCCTCGAAGACCTAGATATGGAATACAACATCAATACAAGGTTCCAGAAAGAAAATAAGTTAAACTAGTCAACTTCTAGGTCAACAAGTCAATTCTAAGGTCAACTATGGTCAAACTATGGTCAACTACCTATTGCTAGGTTGCAAAGGTCTAACACAAGGATATTGGGTTCAAATACTAAAAATCTAGGTCACAAAACCCATCTCTTAAATACTAGGATATCGTATCTCTGGATACATAAATCCAAAAAGGAACATCACATACAAATGCCAAAATAATATTATTAAATAAAATCTTAAAGACAAACATTAATTAGGTACTTTGGTTTTGAACCAACTTGATATCACAATATTAATCCATAATCTAGATACCCCAAACCCAATACCTTGGGTATCCCCCAAACCTTGGTACTTACCTTGGTATCTCAAGATAATACCCAAATACTTGTTATACTAACTACCCGTAATATATATATATGCTATACTAATTATACATATACTATAATGGAATTAGCAATTTAGGAATATATTTACTTATATATATTAAATACCAAATATATATATATATATATATATATATATATATATATATATATATATATATATATATCTAATATAGAAAATATGCCAAACTGTCACTAAAAACAGATGTTGACTGTCGCTGAAATCTCTGATACTCTAATACGCCGCCGATTTAGCAACGGTTCTGCTCCGTTGTTAAACTGTTGTCGCTGCTGCTGCTGTATGTTCATGCTGCTGCTATTTTGGCGATGGTTTCTGCCATCGCTAAACTGCTATCACTGTTGCTGTTGAACGCTACTGCTGTTGTGCTGCTCTGTTGCGACGGTGTTGCTGCTATCGCCTTTGCTGCTGCTGCTGCTTGCTACAGCGGCTGCTGCTGTTGTTGTGACTTCGCTAATATCGCCTTTGCTGTTGTTTTCTTAAAACTATTATTGTATTCCCCCTGATTTTTCAAGAAATTTTAATTTGGATTTTTCATAATTTTTTGGAATTTTTCAGTATTTTTCAGTAATTAAAACCTAGGCATTTGGTAATTAAATAATTTTTAATTGCTGTTAAATAGTATTAAAATATTATAGAAATAATATTTTATGGTGTAAAATGGAAAACCGGACATAGGGTAATTTTTGGTGAATTTATTGGACTCCGAAAATCCGTTTAAAGCCCTAAAAACTATTAAATAAATAAACCGAATTAAACCCCTAAATAAACCCGATTCAACTGAACCAAACCAACTTAAACCGAACCGTAGCAAAAATTGACCCGAACCAAACTAATTTCTTAAACGGGTTGGGTCAGGTCGGATCCGAATCGAACCCGACCCGAAACCCGTTAACCCACACCGTAACCCTAATCCTAACCCGGCCTCGACTCCGTAGCGGCGCACCTATATAAGGACGCCTCGACTTCTGTGCCACCGCCGCAAACCCTAATTCTCCTCGCCTCGACCTCGCTCCACCCGTCCTCGCCGTCGTCGGTCATCTCCTCCGACGAACCCGGCCTCTCCGCCCAGCCCTAGCCCGCTGCGCCGTTCTCGCTCATCCTCCCCAGCCTGCAGCCTCCGCCGCCCGGACACCCCCGTAGCCCCACGCCGGTCACAGTCTCCCCTACCCGAGCCTCCGCGTCGCCCTCTCCTCTGCTCGCCTCTCCCAGCCCCTCGCCGTGCCCTAGACTCCCGCCCCCGCTGCTCGACATCCTCCCCAGCCGTCATCTCCCCAAAACCTCCCCTCGCCTGTCACCGTTCCTCCGCCACGAGCCCGCTCGACATCCCCCGACCTCGCCGCCCATGGTTGCTCTCGTCTGAACCCTAGGCTCAGACCCTCGATGTTTCCCTCCTCCACCTGACCCGCTCTGCCACGACAGCCGAAACCCATCATGCCCTCGCCTCCTCCACATATCTCCACGCCGCCGCTCCACCCAAGCCCGCCGCCCGCTGCAACATCCTCCACCCTCGACGACCACCTCTGCCCTCCCCGCGCCGCACCGCCCTAGGCCACCTCCGACCCCGGCCCTAGCCGCAGCGCCTCCAAGCTCCGGCCAGCAGCCCGAATCCCTAACCCTAGGGCAGACACAGTCAGGATTCGGACACTTCGTGTCGTGTCGGACACGAGGAAACACAGTTTTTTGAGCCCTATTCAGGTACCTGTTTCTCTCTCCTCGTAACTCCGTTTTTGATTCCGTCAGTTACTACGCGTAGACTGTATAACCCTCTCGGTGCCCGTGCAACCCGCTCGGTGCATCGCGTCCTGTGGTGATCGCACACCGCGATCCAAAAAAAGGAAAAATAATGCCCTATTTTACCCCGGAACTGAGTGTGCCCCGCCAAACGGGACAACTTGGTCGCACGCGGTCTTCACCGATGCGTGCGCGATGTTGATACGGTCGTGTGGGATTTTGCAGAAGTCGATTCGGATGTGCGTGCATACCGGAATCAACGCGTATCCGCCGACAACGCCCCTTATCCGTCTATTCTGAAATATGCTGTAACTTTGTGTACACACGTCGGATCGAGACAAAACTTGTGCCATCGGACTCGTAGCAATACGCTGGTCCTATGAGCCAAGTTTGGTTCGATTCTGAGAACGTTGACAAAATTGCGTATCGTGGGCCCCATAGGCTCCACTTGACAGGCGATTTTGTGATCGGCTCATCAGAATCCAATTCTGGAAGTTCCGTTGGGTTTGTATCATCGTTTCTGACTTGTTGACACTAAGTTTGACGAATTTAGAGACCTTTGACCCTGACACGCTTTTTGGTGCAAAGTGGCCTACATGTGGACCTCGCTTTGACCCGAAAATGTCATTTTTGCCCCTGTGTCCAAATTGGACGTAAGGACAGGCGTTTCTAGCTATTTGATATTTTCTGAACCTAATGGTGATGTTTATTTCAGCAACCGGAGTGGTACCAGCAGATCACACTGAGACCAGAGCTACAGTTGGTGCCAGGACCCCAGGCAAGTGTACCTTGCCAAACTTTGCTGTCTTGTTACATATTTTCCTTGATTCTTTTACATTGTTATGCATGCTTAACCTAGGACCGTGTGACTTACTTAGCGTCCGATTATAGTCGGGTGTCAACATCGTACGCGGTGTTGTATATTGTCATCTAGAGATGGACATTCGTGACCCTTTACATCCTCGTACTTGTCTTACCAAGTACATTATAACCAGGACACTTGACACTGTTCATGAGACAGAATCTTCCTGAGATATTCATGGTAATTCTGTATAGGATACAGGTTTATGACATACACAATTACATGCTTAGATTATATCCTGACTTGTTGCATTAGTTTTGATCCTGCGTGTCATGGACATGAGACGTGAGATTTCATTGGATGGGGAGAGTATTACCATATCAAGGCTGATTATATTATATATATTGTAATCTGGATGTGTCTTAGTCTCTGACACAGAGCTATGGCACCAGTTCTGGCCCTTCGAGAAAATACTGCTATGGGTTTCTCCGATACTGATCCTGTAGTGGTCTCAGCCCGAGTATGACTAACACTCTCACTTGTATATCACTTAGCTGGTTATTTATTTACCCTATTATTTCATTTATTGCTGCACTGTATTTATTTTTGCATGAGATTTCTTGTACCTTGCTATGTCCCCCGAGGACCTGGATCCGGATTATGTCCCCAGGATTAGCTGACGAGACCTATCCCGAGGTATACGGGACCGGGGCATTAGCATTAGCAGGAGCAAGTGCCTACCTTGGAGCAGAACCAGGATCTGAGGACGAGATTGTACCAGAGGACTTCTCTTGAGTATTGGCTTGAGATACTCATTTATTTCAGTTTATAGTTATTTCATTTCCAGTCTATTTCATTGATGTACCAGACTTGTACTCGGATTATTCTCTGAGATACTTTTATTGAGACTCGTTAGTTTATATTTATTTCTATTAATCTGACATTTGATCTGTGATTATCTGTTGTGGATGAGATTAGTATAGACTGTGACTTGGATCATTAGACCTACTTATTGTTGTATTATAGCTTAAGTATGCCCCGATGGATCCATTAAATTGGGTTTGTCCATCGGTGTGTGCTGCTGGCCATTATCACGCGTCCGGTCCCTCGGTATTTTGGGACTGGGGCGTGACAATTATATATATATATATATATATATATATATATATATATATATATATATATATATATATATACTATACATACCATTATATAATATATACTTACACAACACTAGCCCCAAACACATTATATTGATACATGGATCTAAAACACAATATTACCTAATTATAATTACACAATAATATATATATATATATATATATATATATATATATATATATATATATATATATATATATATATATATATATAATTTTATATCACAAAGATAAGAGAAATAGATGTACAATTTAAATTACACAAACATATGGATCGTATCACCCCGTATCCCAATAGATCTAGGATACGCATGCGACACGTGTCCACCACATATCCAAACGTACCCCGAAGGACACTAACAAGTCATATATATTATTTATAAACAATACGAAGAGTCAAATATAAATCTACATGTCCGTGTCAAAATATAACATGTACAAAATCCCGTGTCGGAGGAAAAACCCCCAAATTAATACGTATCACCAAATTATTGGAATACGACCTACACGTACCCAATTATGGACATGACACACACCAAGCACACAAGCATATGCCAAATTGATCTATAGACCAATTGATACACACAACAAATGTCAATATCGGAATTTTCCTAAAATTGACACAAAAAGTACCATAACTTTCTCAATAGGCCTCCTATGAATACAAAACCAAATCCTATGGGTAGCCTATGCATATGAGTTAATTTCTCATGGTTAAATATCATATTTAGAACCTAATTTAAGGTGAAAAACTGAATTATATCTATTGGAAGATGAATTCCCAATGAAACCTCCAAATGTGATAAAATTGGCCTCCAACTTGTAGATCCTTGCTCCTCTTTGTAGATCCTTGCTTCCTCCTTCTAGATACTTGTTCCACTAGCCTCCAATGGTGATTTAGGAAAGAATTAGGATAAAATTTATTAAAAAATGAAGTGGGAATGAAGGAATTTGGCTGAGGGAAATTCTAGATCTAGTTTCCAAATGAAAGGAGGAGAGAAAAATTAATTCCCCCTCTCTATATAGGCCAGACCCTCTTTTCCCTCCCTCAAGCTACTATGAGTTATCTAATATATCCCTTAGGGCCTCTCATGAAGAAATAATTAAGAAGGGAAGCTTCTAGGCTAATGGTTTAATTAATTTAATCCATCTTCTTAACAATGAGCTTTCTAAATGGGCTAAATTCTATCAATTAATACATGTTGGTCCATGAGTCTAAACTAAACTAGTTAGGTCCACTAACATGAGTCCAAAATAAATAACTAACATCTAACAATAATTAAATAATATAATAAATAATTATTTATTATGCACAAAATTTAATTAAATATAAAATTACTAAAATATCCTTTTCTAGAAAATATGGTAGTGACAAGTCTACCCTCCTTAAAATAATTTTGTCTTCGAAATTCAAAGATGAAAACTACCCTCAGAAAATAACATAACATAATCACATAACAGAACTAAAGAACAGAACTAACTATGAAAGAACATAACTAGGAAAGAACATACCTCAAAGCACAAACAAATATGGATAACGCTCTCGTATTTTATCCTCTCTCTCCCAGGTAGACTCCCCCAGAGAGTGATGCCTCCATGCGACATGCACCAAAGGAATAGTTTGGTTTCTTAGCACCTTCTCTCTCCGATCCAGAATCTCAACTGGCTGCTCTGGATAGCTAAGAGTAGGGTCTATCTCTATCTTCGAGTGATCCAATACATGACAAGGATCTACCATGTACCGTCTCAACTGTGATACGTGAAATACGTTGTGCACTCCCTCCAATGTAGTTAGAAAATCTAGTCTATAAGCAACTGTACCGACCCTCTCTAGAATAGTGAAAGGTCCGACAAATCGTGAACTAATCTTTCCGCCTTCACCAAAGCAAATTGTGCCTCATGTCAGAAAAATCCTCAGAAATACCAAACCACCCACCTAAAATAAACACCACCTTAAGAATTTAATCTATAACAAACAACCAATAACAAGCACAAAACAAAAATCTAAACTATACTTCGAACTCCAAAGGTCTCCGGTGGCTATTGGCCCAATATCGTTGTCTGTCCTGAGCCACATGAAGTCTGTCTCTGATCAACTGAACCTTCTCTGCTGCATCCACAACCATCTCTAGCCTAAGCTAAACTCTCTCTCCAATATCGTACCATGACAAGGGAGTACGATACCTCCGACCATACAAAGCTTCAAATGGTGACATCTCTATACTAGCCTGGTAGATGTTGTTATAAGCAAACTCTACCAAATAGAGATGGTCCTCCCAAGAACCCCCGAAATCTAGTACACAAGTGTGCAACATATCCTCGAGAGTCTGAATAGTCCTCTCTGACTGCCCATTTGTCTGGGGATGATATGTAGTACTGAACTTGAGCTGAGTGCCCAAACTCTCCTACAAACTTCTCAAAAAATGAGAAGTGAAACGACTATCCTGATCCGAGACTATACTGACAGAAACTCCATGTATCCTAACGATCTGCCTCACATACATCTCTGTCAACTTTTCCGTAGACAAACCCACCTTGAAAGGCAAAAGTTGGCCGACTTGGTCAACCTTTCAATAATGACCCAAATTACGTCTTTCCCTCCTGGAGATCGTGGAAGTCTGAACACAAAATCCATAGTAATGTGCTCCCACTTCCACTCTGGAATAGGTAATAGCTGAAGTAAACCTCCTGACCTCCTAGAGTAACTTTCTGATCCTTGCAAATATCAATAAACAGGATAATACCTCCCCAGATCATGATCTTGCAAGTCCTAAGCAAAGACTCAACTACCAAACCATGCTTTAGAGCAAAAGAAATAGAAATAAAACTATGTGAAGCACTACTATCAAATAGAGCAAAAGCTGGAATGGAATCAAGAAGAATAGAACCTGCGATGACATCTCCGGTAGGTTCATCCTCCTCGACGGTCATAGCAAATGCTCATCCCTGACGTGCACCTTCCTGCTGCTAATGCTGGACATAATACTGCTGCTGTGTCAGAAGTGGTCCCCTCGGCTGTACAGTAGGTAGTCTGGCCTGTGCCCTCGGAGCTGAAGCTGCTCCCTGAAATGCATGACGAGAATTAAAAGACACTCCCTCAGCTGATGCCCTTCAGTACCATAATACAAACATACTCCTAGACTTCTCCTACAAACTTCCCAGATATGGTCGAGCTTCTTGTAGTAGTGGCAAAAAGTTTGCTGTAACTGTCTCTGCTATTGTGGTGCCTGGTAAAAAGGCGCCCTAGCTAGAGTCTGGTGCTGTTGTAGCTGCTAGAAAGGTCTGAACTGAAAATAAGGATGTTTGGCAGATACTGTACTGTTGTTTGCTCCCAGGAAAGAATGACGGTCTCTCTTGGGCTTCAAACCCAACTCCTGCTCAACCTTGCGCACCTCCGCAAGTATCTTCGAGTATGTCTCATAAAAAGATGGAATGAGGATCTTCACTTCCTAGTTTAGACTCTCACAGAAATGAATAGCCTGAACCTCTTGCTCTGTCACCAAATACTCTGTAAAATAGCTCAACCTGCCGAACTCCGTAGCGTACTCCTCCACGGACATGCTCCCCTAAAAGAGACTCTCAAACTGCCTTCCCAAGTCTAACCTGTCAGCCCGAGCGAAAAACTTCTTCTTGAAGAGGTCCTTGAATACCTCCCAAGAATGTCCTGCGTCAACAAGAATCGGTTCATTTCTGAACCAAGTGCGAGGAACGTCGAACAGTTAAAGTCCTACCGCCTCAACCTTCCGATCCTCAGAAAGATAGGACACCCTCATAAGACGCTCAATGTCCTCGAGCCAATCATCAGCATAGATGATGTCCTCCGTCCCCTTGAAGACCCTAGGCTCCAGCTTCTTGAAGTCCTGAATATTGCCTGGCCGAAGCTGAGCAACCTGAAGAACAACTTGCTGCTGGACCAGAACTCCTCTCTCGACTATAGCACGAGCAAGATGATGAGCACTCTCAATGCCCTACCGTAGAATATCGGTCTGCCTCTGATGTGCCTCAGACTGAGCTCTCTGTGCCTCGAGCATCTCATGAAACAGTGTAAATATCTGTGTCGGCTTTGCTGGCACAGGAGCTAGAGGTGGAAGCCCCTCAGATACAGCTGGCACAGTCCTCTGAGTAGGTGGTGGACCTCTGAAAGCAGTAGATATTCCAATCACCAGAGAAGTGACTGGTACAGGCCCTCGGGATGTCGCAGACCTCTCAGATGCTGCTCTCCCCTACTGCAATCTAGTCTTAGGCGGCATCCTGAGACAAAGCGAAAGAAAGAATCAATATGGCACAAGATATAAGATACTCAAGGAAAGGACAGTTTAAAAGATCAAGTATCAATATCAAAGGAGAATAGTTGAATCAAAATAATTTTTCCTAGATGTGATTGAGTATCTCAGCCTATATCCAATCGCAGGCTCGCAGTAGTACAACTAAATTGTCGCACTACCACGATATCGCATAACTTGCAAAGCTAGACCTGCATGGGCCACCACTAAAAATATGTCACGACCCACACCCGGCGTAAGGGTACAAGTCGGAAACAACGCCCAGCCTATGCCGCAGAATCGGTGGTAGAACGCTGTCTGGGTAATCTATCTAGCAATATAAAGAACCACCAACATAGCAATATACTCAATCACAAATCTAAGATAGAATGAGCACGAATATGATAAAGAAATAGAATAGTCACATAGAACTCATGAGTCTGAATTAATACATCAATGAGTCTGGAAAATTTACTAACAAATAAGCTGGAGACAAATCTAGTACAAGGAATACTAAGAAACTACTAAACTCGGGTCATCTGTCTCAGTCGGGATAAGTCCCTCCTGAACCAGGGTCTCTAACTCTAAACCCACAATATCCTGTAGTCCATAATGTGTAGGGTACCAGTCCTCAGTATCATCTGGGAAAATATATCCAGTCAGGAAAGGAGTAGAGTACATCTCTAACAGCAGTTCTAATCAATGATAAAAACTATATAACAGTAAATAGATGAGAATATATAAAATGCACAATAGATACGAGAGATATACAATAAAAAAATACTAAAATGAATACAATAATAAATAATATGTCAATGAACAAGAATACTAATGTCTAAGTGTGTGAGTACTAGCTTTAACATATGATCGGCTTGGGAACATGATATAAGATATATGGTCTGGCTAATCATACGTACAATGTATGGTTAATACTATTCAATGCAAGACTTGATACAAGGAGGGTATGATCACATATCTACACTAAAATACTCCCCACCCTCGACTGGTATAAAAGATTCAACCATGGTACGTTATGGCACGAGATTCCCCAAGAAGATAGCTAGTCTTCCCGAGAATCAGTGTTTGTACATGTATAAGATAATCAATAAAATAAGGCTTGCACAAGATACACCATATACCAAGGAATAACATCTCATGATGAGATCCAGATATACCAATCCGTGTAACCATCGTGTCAAAAGAACAAGGATATCTATACTAGATACAATGAACATAGAGGATATCATAAATTTGAAACTATCAGAGAATGTACTCACCTGAATCCGGGTGAATAGTCTCACAGATGTCTGATACGGTGCCTCGAAGACCTAGATATGGAATACAACATCAATACAAGGTTCCAGAAAGAAAATAAGTTAAACTAGTCAACTTCTTGGTCAATAAGTCAATTCTAAGGTCAACTATGGTCAAACTATGGTCAACTACCTATTGCTAGGTTGCAAAAGTCTAACACAAGGATATTGGGTTCAAATACTAAAAGTCTAGGTCATAAAAACCATCTCTTAAATACTAGGATATCGTATCTCGGGATATGTAAATCCAAAAAGGAATATCACATACAAATGCCAAAACAATATTATTAAATAAAATCTTAAAGATAAACATTAATTAGGTAATTAGGTTTTGAACCAACTTGGTATCAAAATATTAATCCATAATCTAGATGCCCCAAACCTAATACCTTGGGTATCCCCCAAACCTTAGTACTTACCTTGGTATCTCAAGGTAATATCCAAATACTTGTTATATTAACTACCCGTAATATATATATGCTATACTAATTATACATATACTATAATGGAATTAGCAATTTAGGAATATATTTACTTATATATATTAAATTCCAAATATATATATATATATATCTATCTATCTATATATATATAAATATCTAATATAGAAAATATGCTAAACTGTCTCTAAAAATAGATGTTGACTGTCGCTGAAATCTCTGATACTTTGATACGCTGCCGATTTAGCGACGGTTCTGCTCCGTTGCTAAACTGTTATCGCTGCTGCTATTGTATGTTCCTGCTACTGCTGCTGTTTTGGCGACAGTTTCTGCCGTCGCTAAACTGCTATCGCTGCTGTTGCTGAACGCTCCTGCTGCTGTGCTGCACTGTTGCAACGCTGTTGCTGCTATCGCCTTTGCTGCTGTTGCTTGCTACAGCGGCTGCTGCTGCTGTTGCGACTCCGCTACTGTCGCCTTTGCTGATGTCGCCTTAAAACTATTATATATATATATATACTATACATACCACTATATAATATATACTTACATCTAATACATGCAATTATTATATAGGAATATACATACATTCATACTCCTCACATACATATATATATATATATATATATGTAGTAACATATGTATATACATAACACCATATCTAATTACATATACATATAGCTTACAACTTATAAGATATACATATATGTACATAATATTACATGTTATAATATAGTATCATATATATATACATAGTTACCACTATATAAAATATGCACCTAATAAATACATAGTAACATACACACATACATTATAATATATATATATAACTCTACATATATTTTTACCTATATATAATCATATAAAAATATGTAACACATATTATATAAATAGAAATATAACAACATATAATTATCTATTAGACATATACATATATATACATACACATATATATAATTATACTTACATATAGAAGAATAGCCACCTAACAATATATAAACATATAGTATATACATTGATACATGGATCTAAAACACAATATTATCTAATTATAATTACATAACAATATATATATATATATATATATGTATATATATATATATATATATATATATATATATAATTTTGTATCACAAAGACAAGAGAAATAGATCTATAATTTAAATTACACAAACACATGGATCGTATCACCCCATATCCCACTAGATCTAGGATACACATGCGACACGAGTCCACCACACATCCAAACATACCCCAAAGGACACGAACAAGTCATATATATTATTTATGAATAATATGGAGAGTCAAATATAAATCTACGTGTCCATATCAAAATATGACATGTACAGTCCCGTGTCGGGAGAAAACCCCCCAAATCAATACGTATCACCAAATTGTTGGGATACGACATATACGTACCCAATTGTGGATACGACACTAGCCCCAAACACACAAGCACATGCCAAATTGATCTATAGGACCAATTGACACACACAACGAATGTCAATCTCGGAATTCCCTAAAATTGACACAAAAAGTACCATAACTTTCTCAATAGGCCTCCTATGAACACAAAACCAAATCCTATGGGTAGCCTATACATATAGGTTAATTTTTCATGGTTAAATCTCAGATTTAGAATCTAATATAAGTAGAAAAACTGAATTGTATCTATTGGGAGATGGATTCCCAATAAAACCTCAAAATATGATAAAATTGGCCTCCAACTTGTAGATCCTTGCTCCTCTTTATAGATCATTGCTTTCTCCTTCTAGATCCTTACTCCACTAGCCTCAATGGTAATTTGGAAAAGAATTAGGATGAAATTTGGTAGAAAAATAAAGTGGAAATGAAGAAATTTGGTTGAGAAAAATTCTATATCTAGTTTCCAAATGAAAGAAGGAGAGAAATATTAATTCCCCCTCTCTATATAGGCCGACCCCTCTTTCCCCTCCCTCAAGCTACTATAAATTATCCAATATATCCCTTGGGGCGTCTCATGAAAAAATAATTAAGGAGGTAAGATTCTAGGCTAATGGTTTAATTAATTTAATCCATCTCCTTAACAATGGGCTTTCTAAATGGGCTAAATTCTATCAATTAATATATGTTGGTCTATGAGTCTAAACTAAACTAGTTTGGTCCACTAACATAAGTCCAAAAGAAATAACTAACATCTAACAATAATTAATTAATACAACAAATAATTATTTATCATGCACAAAATTTAATTAAATATGAAATTACTAAAATACTCTTTCCTAGAAAATGTGGTAGTGACATAGCAGATTTGGTACCATCCTGATACCAAATAATTTAGAGAAGGCCAAGACATTCCATACCGAACTGACTTGCGAGCTCCAGAGGTTTACTAGCTTACAGGCGAGGATCTCTTACAAGGTGGTTTTGATAGAGGCCAGGATCTAGGAGGCTATTGGCAGAGGATCGAGGCATCCCAGTGTGGCCGCACCAGCCAGAGCTCGGCCTAGAGTGAGAGGACCGATCCGTCATCCAGGAGTGCAGACACAGCAGAGGCCAACACCATACAAACATAAGGAGCTCCCGACTTATCACTATTGTGGCAAGAAGGGACATGTTATTAGAGATCACCGAAAGAAGCTGGGATTGTGCATGATCTGTGGGATGAGTCAACACCTTACCTGAGATTGCCCATATCGTAGGGATAAAGTACCACAGACAGGACAAAGGCTAGCATCACCAGCCCAGAGAGCACCATTCCAGGCGGAAGGCCAACATCCACCTGCACCTGATGGATACAAATTCAGACCACCATTAGCCCTACAGGAGAGAAAGTTTGATAGAGCCTGACAACAGGCAGGAGGTAAGAGACACGGGCTGGCCTTTGCACTAGTGGTGTCAGAGGAGGAACCAAAAGAGGAAGTGATCACATATACTATTCTAGTTGCTTCATTACCTGAGACCACATTATTTGATTCTGGTTCTACATTGTCTTTTATATCTAGTAGTTTTGTAGCAATGCATTGAGTAGCTATTTGGAAGATTCTTATCGGAGGAGGTATCATGCCTGTTACCAGTACTATTAGAACCTACTCGGTAGTCATGTGCGGTCGGGAGATGAGAGCTTGACTTTTGGTATTCCCGATGCCAAACTTCGACGTTGTGCTTAGGATGGAGTGGTTGAGCTAGTACCATGCCATACTGGATTGCCGGAGGGGTAAATAATTTTTAGACCACCATATCGCCCAGAGTTTGAATTTATGCGGGGACCATCGAGCAAGGAGTAGGCCAGACAGTTGGAGTTTATATGGCTATAGAGACAACACCCCCGCCAATAGTTACAGATTTTGAGGATGTCTTTCCGGAGGCATTGCCAGGTCTACCACCAGATAAAGAGGTAGAGTTTACCATTAAGTTGGTACCTGGAGCAGCATCGATATCTTCTAATGTGTACCAGTTCGCAAAGAAGGAACTGGATGAGCTAAATCTACAATTGGAGGAATTACAGAAAAAAGAATTTACCCGTCTGAGTGTATCGCCCTGGGGAGCACCAATGCTGTTCCTACCAAAAAAAGATGGGACAGTCCACATGTGTATTAATTATAGATCTCTAAATGCTTTGACTATCAAGAACAAGTACCCATTACCATGGATTGATGACTTGTTCGACCAGCTGACAAGAGACAGGGTATTCTCGAATATTGACTTAAGGTCGGGATACCATCAGGTAAAGGTGCAAAAAAAAAAATTCCAAAAAAAGTATTCAAGACTCGTTATGATCATTACAAGTTCTTGGTGATGTCTTTTGGATTGACGAATGCAACTTCTGTGTTCATGAACCTGATGAATAGAGTCTTCCAATAGTACTTGGACCAGTTTATAGTAGTCTTCATCGATGACATTTTGGTGTATTCGAAGAGCCACGAGTAGCATGAGGAGCACTTGAGGACAATATTAGAGACGCTGAGGCGTGAGAGAATCTACTCCAAGTTGAGTAAATATGAGTTCTTTCTGGTTTATGTATCTTTTATTGGATATGTAATATATGGAGATGGTATCTCAGTTGATCCAGGCAAGATCTTAGCAATAGAGACGTGGCCGACCCCTACCAACGTCTCAGAGGTAAGAAGTTTTCTAGGACTTGCCGGATATTACCGAAGGTTCATAGAGAACTTTGTGAGGATCGCAGAGTCGATGAACCGCATGACCCGCAAGGAGCAGGAGTTTATTTGGTCAGATGAGTATCAGATGGCGTTCGATGAGCTGAAGAAGCGTCTGACTACGACACCTATTTTGACTATAGCTTATGTACTGGAAGGATTTATGATCTACAGTGATGCATCCTAGAAAGGACTTGGAGGTGTCATGATGCAGCATGGGAAGGTTGTTGCTATGCCTCTAGGCAGTTGAAGATCCATAGAAAGAACTAACCTACACATGATTTGGAGCCCGCTGTAATGATCTTTGCCCTAAAGCTTTGGAGGCACTACCTATACTCTGAGCGGGTGAAGATCTTCACAGATCACAAAAGCCTGAAGTACATCTATATTCAAAAGGACCTGAACCTAAGACAAAGATGTTGGCTTGAGGCGATGGCAAACTTTGAGATTGAGCTACAGTACCACCCGGGGAAGGCGAATGTGTATCTGACGCATTGAGCAGGAGTCCCATGGCATTTTTTTGACTACCCAGCAACACCTATTAAGAGATCTGGAGAAGTTAGGTATAGAGGTTTTCATGCCAGGAGTAGACACCTAGTTGTCAAGTCTTCAAGTATAGTTGACATTGGTTGAGAGGATCAAGGCTGCCTTGCTGACAGAATGCCAGATTCCAGAGACTCCGATAGAGGACAGAGGCCGGGATGCAGACCGGATTACGCATACATGAGGATGAGACTTTGAGATATAGAGATTATCTCTATGTTCTGAACGGAGAGCTTTGTCAGGAGCTGATGACGGAGATGCACAGTTCAACATACTCTATCCATCTAGGTGGCATAAAAATGTATGGTGACATGGAATAAAGGGGGAGATAGCCCGCTTTATAGCAAATTACTTGGTGTGCCAGTAGGTCAAGGCTGAGCATCAGAGATCTATCAGCTTATTTCAGCCTCTCTCGATACCTGAGTGGAAATGGGAGCACATCACTGTGGACTTTGTTACAGGTTTCCTGATGAGTCCTAGTGGTCACAATAAGGTATGGATTATCGTGGACCGACTCACCCAGACCGCTAACTTTATACCCTTTAGAGTTGGACAATTTACAGAGGTCTTAGCAAAGATATATATGAGGAAGATCATGCGACTGCATAGGGTGCTAGTCAGTATAGTTTCTGACAGGGATACAAGGTTCATATCATACTTTGGGCGGAGTATGCAAGAGAGTCTCGGGACCTGCCTGAAGTTTAGCATATCATATCACTCTCAGACGGATGGCCAGTCCGAGCCACCATTCAGATATTGGAGGACATGTTAAGGGAATATATGCTTAATTTAGGTGGCTCATGGGAGGACCATTTATATTTGGTCAAGTTTTTCTACAATAACAGCTATCATACTAGCATTCATATGGCTTCTTTTGAGGTGTTTTTTGGCAGAAAGTATTGTTTCCCAGTATGCTAGAGTAATATAGGCGAGAGGCAGATTCTTGGACCAAAGTTGGTTATTCGTATAGTAGAGAAGGTAAAGAAGATCCAGAGGCACCTGCAAGAAGCACAGGACAGGCAAAAGTATTGGGCAGACACTCACCAAAGACCCCCTAGAGTTCTAGGCTGGGGATCTTGTATTTATAAAAATCTTACCTACCAGAGGGACCATTAGGTTTGGAGGCAGAGAAAAGCTGAGTCCGAGGTACATTGGACCATTCAACGTATTAGAGCGCATCAGAGAGGTTGCCTACATGTTAGCATTACCACAGACATTATAGGAGTTCATAACGTCTTCCATGTATCTCAGTTGAGAAGGTATGTATCAGATCTGAGTTATGTGCTTGACCACTCAGAGATCACTATCTGGCCGAGTTTGTCATATCAGGAGAAGCCTGTAGAGATTCTGGACAGTAGTGAAAAGGTGTTGCGAGGTCAGACTATCCCTCTAGTTCATATCGCATGGAGGCATCATGCACAGGCAAGTTGACCTTGGAATGAGAGGATGATATTCGACAACGTTTCTCCCATCTCTTTGAGGGCCTAGGTATGTAGTAGCATTTATTTTTAGTCAATAGTTTATACCGTATGTCTGTTTTAATTTTGAGGACAAAATACTCTAAAGAGGGTAGATTGTGAACCCTCTTGGCCAAATTTAGGTATATTTGGCTTAGAGAGAGATTATGATTAGTTTGGAGACATTAAGAATTAGAACATGATATTTTAATTAATAGTGCAAACATTTGTATCACTTGGTGCACCTTGCCGTTGCTTCGATATTTGGAGCACTAATCTAGCTTTTGACTTCTAACAAATTTTATACTTTTGACCTAGACATGTTAGTCTTCTATTCCGACTATTGTGTTACTTATGGTTACCCACCCTTGTGCTTTATTTTAATCGCACAATAATCGTTAATTAATATCTAATTTTTAACCTAGACTTTGCACATGTGTCCATTCCAATCAAAATTGGAGACACAACCTTGATCCATTTCTTGTAACCCAATATATGACGATAATCTATTCCAAGTCTACTACATCCATGACACTTGTATCCCACCCAATTTAAATTCTATGTACTTTTAATTATTAAAGAACACCAATAACATATTTTTTATTTATTTTTTGGGGCAACCGACTCAACCTAACCTAAAACTAGACCAAATATCAACCCGAACCCACACTCAACCCTCATGGTTCATACAAAATATCATACACCAATTTATCCCACTACAACACAACAAACATAGATTTTTCCCACATCCAATCCAACATTACTTCTTTCGTGCAAATCCTAAACTATTAAGGACTTGTTTAAAAATATTGGCTAGGTGTCCACCTCCTATTGGAGAAAAATAAAGGAAAAACCCCATTTTAAAGAGCCTTGACCAGTCATGTGCTCTCCCTCTCTATTTTGAATGGTACTATGCTTACTTAAAACTCTCACCCTCTATTCAAACCCTCACACATCTCCACGACCCATTTCCTTCATGACAAACTATACAACATTGGGAACCTAGCCGGCCATAATTCCCAAGCAGTCTCTCTCCTTCCTCATTAAATACTCTCTCTCTCTCTCTCTCTCTCTCTCTCTCTCTCTCTCTTATTTCATTACATCTCTTTCTCCTTCCCCCTCAAAACCGAAACCCACACCATCACCACCATGAACCACAACCATCACCACCGTTAACCACCACCATTACCACCATTAATGCCATTGCCACCTCCTCCTCCTCCTAATAGCCGAGCACCATCCTCCCCCACCGGTTGGACCACCCTAAGCCGGCAGAAACAACTCTGCCCGACAAGGAACAACCCCCCAACCGAGCCCCCTCACCCTCTCATTGTGTTTTTGGTAAACTCTTCTCCTCTTTCCTTCATCATCTTGTTCTTATTCCTTTATATATATATATATATATATATATATATATATATATATATATATATATATATACATACATATATATATATACATATATATATATATATATATATATATATATATATATATATATAAACATGATTTTTATTCTTGTTCTTCTCCTCCATATTCTTTACCATTCCTCATCCGTCATCTTGTGTATCTTTGAACACCATGGACGCTTGTACCACTCCTTAATAACTCATTGTGAAACACTTATTAAATATGAATTGAACTCACATTTAGGACACTTTTATTCTCATATTTTGATATATTAGAAGATAAAGTTATATACCATGAGTTTTGAAGTGGTGTTGTGAATGAGATTGAACTATTTTTGGTTAATGTTGTACGAGTTTGTAAAATTTAGCATCTAGAAGAGGGGAAGTTGATTGTATAACATGTTTTAACACCATGTAAATAAAGGGTATAGTAACTAGATAAGTTATGATGATGCTTAGGTTCTAATACATGGTATACCATAGTATATATAGTATTTCACACTTAGAATACTTAATGTCCAGATTTGACAATATTGGGGATATTTGACATTTGGTATGACGAATGGGTAATACATGAAAATATTGTGAAGGTTTTGACTAGTGAACTTGAGGGCATCGTATGTGACATCTTCATGATTATGGTGGACCATACCCTAACATGAGATTAATGAATCTAAAGTTGTGACACTATGTTATAAAATATAAGACTTGTCACTTGTGCACTTTTTAGACTCTTGCCTACTTACCCCTCCTAGTTGACCTAGTTAGAACCCCTTGTGTTAGTTTTAAGTAGGGTATATTAGATGCACTCTTGAACGTGTTCAGTGTATCTTAGCGTAATAACTAATGTATATATTATTATATTATATATAGGCCCATTGAATCGTTCGAGCGAGGCTTTGGGAGCAGAACTTTGACCTTCGCAGCTTGAGGATATAGGAAAGTACACCTGACCTTACTTACTGTTTAATTCAAGTTATTAAATATTGTATGAGTTGTTGTTGAAAATAATATTTATAACTATGTGCGTCCTGTCATGCCCCAATCTTTCGCAAGCTCGATCGTCCCCCCTGAACGTGAATCACCACGTTATAGTGCTCCCGTAGGACAATCATTCTCATTGGGACGTGATATCGTACGAGTCTGGAGTTGCGCTCGCACAAGGAGATGTTGTTAAATATCAAAGTTATCATTAAAATGACCAAGTTACAATGAAAGTCAAGTATTATGTGCCAAGCACACATCAGAGTATACGCAGCGAAGCTCTCGATAGGGTCCAAATAAAATGCCACAAAGGAGAATACAATACTCTTGCTCTTTCTCTAGCCCACAAAGGTACTAACCGTTCATATATTATATCCCGTATATCCAAGCAGCGCCACTACACCTACGTACCTGAAATAATGCCCACAAATGTGGGTCAGTACACAGCCGTACCGGTGAGCGGGATAACCCACTCGTCTAAACTGACACTAAATAAAATAGTGAATATAAACAGTTATATGGTGATCTTTCTACTTGAATCCTAGATTCTTTTCATGGCAGAGGTATGACATGTTAAGAAAAACTGTAAAGCAGGTTAAGCATGCAAGCATTCAACTCAAGCCAATATACAAACAAATATATCCAACTCAAAGGAAAATAACATGCAAACCATCCTACTAAAACCCAAGCAACGCGTGAACCTATTGAACCACAATCCAAGCCTCAATATCCATCCTTAATCTAAGCCTTATTGATCCAATCATTGATATGCACACTCTTGCCGAGGCAAGGTGGCTGCCGCCTACACGAAAAGCATAAACCAAAGAAAGCAAAGCAAACCAACTCTTATTTATATGAAGTCACTGGCCAAGCCATAAAGTACTACTCAATTGTAATTCTACTCAATCCAACGCTGAGTAGCTAGCCCTCTTGGATGGCATCAAACAGTAGGCACCGAGCCCAAGGCACATTACCAATTTGCTTCCTCCATGGACGAACGATCCCGGTGTTCCAGAGCCTTTTCGTTCGAGAAAACCAAATCCTATGCGCACCAGGTTGTCTGTGATCGATGAAAACTCCAAGTAGGTATGACGAGAGAATCGAGCATTCTCGTCCCACCAAACTATCTAGCCTCAATCCAACCGACTATCCATAACCATTCTCCAACTATATCCTAAGGCTCCTAGAAATCCCCAGATCGGGGAGGAGGGGGTTCGTGCACGGTGTCGAGTCCGACGACGGGCTTGGGTCTCCGGTAGACTGGCTGAAGGGAGGAAGGAGATGGAGAAGGGAGCAGGGACAACGGGTCGAGGTGGCTTGGTGCAGCAGCTCGGGACACCGGGGATGAGGTCGGGTTGAGGGAGGTTGAAGAAGGAGATGGTGGTGGTATTAACGGGAACGATGGCTGTGCTGTACGACAGTGGTGGAGGGGTTACAGGCTGCTCCGGTGAGGGTGGCCGGAGTTGAGAGTGAAGGTGAGGGTGATGAATAGGGTTGGGTTAGGGTTTTCGGTTTGATGTTTGGCTAATGGTGGTAATGTAAAATAATAATAGAGAGGGAGAGTTTTGTATGAGGAAGAAGATGGCTACCTAGGGATTAGGGCCGGCCAAGTACACATGGGGATGGGGTTTTCATTGGGAGAGGGGCTATGAGGAATATATATATATATATATATATATATATATATATATATATATATATATATATATATGTATATATATATATATACATATATATATATATATACATAGGGAAGGTATTGTGTGGAAGACATGGCTCCATTTGCATGAGTGGTCTAGATTCAACATGAGGGGAATATCAAACCAAAGGAGGAGAGAGGAGGGAGAGTGGAACGGTCAAAGGGAGGGGATTTGGTTCTTCATTTGGTTTAAGCCAATATGATGGTGACACCTCGCTGCACTTTTGTAAATAAGTCCCCAAAATTTAGAAATTTGTACAGACAGTGGATTTGGGATTTAATGAGGGAAAATACCATGTTTGGTATAATGCATTGGATGAAAGGGATGTTTGGTGTTTAGTATGAAGCTTGAGGGTGTGCATAGGAGTTGGTTTGGTGTTGGGTATAACTTTGGGCCAAGTTGGGTCCTTACATCAATTTAATTAAAATTGGTGTAAATGGTGTTCTAAAATTTATTGGAAGTACATGGGAATAAAATTAGGTGGGACACAAGTGTCAGGAACGTAGAGGATATAATGCAGAATATTAATAAATTTTGGGTTGTATAAAACGGTCAAGATTGTGCCTCCAATTTTGATTGGAATGCACAAGGGTAAAGAGTCGTGTTTGTTTTTAGAATTAGAAAATAATGTCCGCGACGTTTATTGTGTGACTAAAATATCGCACCAGAAAGCATAATTATAAATTATACAAAGGTCAGAATAGATGGTGGTCATGTCTAGGATAATGTTGTGAAATTTGTAGACAGACAATGGCAAGTGAGGTGCTCCATTTATCGAGGCAACGGTAAGGTGTGCTAAGTATTATAAAGTATTGCATGATTAAATAATTGCCGTGTTCTAGTTCCAATTGGTTCAAACTAGCCCTAATTTCACTATCTAAGCCAAGTAGGCCTAATTTTGGGTGAGGGGGTTTACAATCTACCCAACTTAAAATAATTTTGTCCTCGAAATTAAAATAAGGCATAGTCTGTTATTCCTTTACCTACATAAGGCAAGTTAATCGTAATATCTTTGCGATAACTAAAATTCTAATCAATCCTTCGTAATCACTTCAAAATTAAGATGGTCACTGTTCAAATCAAATTTCAACCTATCGTACTTCCTCATTAACATCCAAATTTATTTTTAATCCATATAACATCTTCGCATATCAAATTTTATATCGCGATCTCCGATTAACAAAATCTCTTTTAGAAATAATTCTAATCAAATTTTTTTCCTCCTATTTTTCAACTTATGAACTTTTGTACTCTTCAAATTTAAATTCAATTTATATCCTCAATAGTTCAAATAGGTAATCCTGCAATCAAAAATTTCTTTTAATTTAATCCTTAAATTTGAAATTTAATCCGTCCATGTCCATGTTTAGAGTTCTATCTATTTTCCTCGAGGTTTAAATCGTTGATTCAACCTTCAATTTTAAAATTTTAAATTTTAAATTATATGCTCACGTATCGGTATTTGGTTTGCCATATCCCGATTTTTAAAATTCATCAATCCTTTATCATATTAATCATTCTTCTAGAATTCTCAATTTTATAATGACTTGAACCTCTACATCCAATTTTTCTCGATCACAATCTAAGAGAAGTTTATCTTGAGTTGACAATGCAACTGCTACCCAACTTAGGATCTACCCCTCTATCACATAAGGCTCTTACATTTCAGAAATCTCATTCCTTAATTTTACTTAATCCTGTTACTCAATCCTCAAAAGTTTTAACACCAAATATATTACATGGGATATGCCCTTGGTTACAAAATAATTATCAAATAATGTATTCGGCCCATAGGGTACATCTAATACTATCTGTGTATCAACTTATGCTAAGCACGAGGTTTTGTCTTTCCGAAATAAGGGAAGACGGAAAACAATAATAAAGAGTTCAAGGGGAGGTAATAGATTAGGAGTATGGGGGTCAAGGCGTTTAAATAATTCAATAAGAATTGTCAAGGCAGTTGTGGATTAAAATCTTATTTTGGGTAATTCCTATTCACATGCTCGCATCGGTATAGTTATATAACGGATATGATATGCTCAGACATATCTAGAGGGCAAGTACATTCATCTTACTAATCACTATATATCTCAATCCACGTAAAGTAGTTATACGAAGGGTGAACCAAGCGTACTATGGTTGATCAGACCGTAGTACACTGATTCTAAAATGTATTAGTGTACGCGTCCAATAATACATATGTCATGAACAAGCTTGATAAAAGGATGAGCTTGTAAAACTAGGCTGTAACAGCAGCATAAGTCGAGGTAGTACAAAAATATAAGTACGCTAGATTATGATGAAAGGAGGAACAAAAATAATTTAAGTTCACAAAACCAAACAAGATACAAAATTAAGGTTCTATAATCTCTACAGTTGTCATACTCACTCCATCTCTAAGTTGCTAGTCGACCAGATAGGGGTATGGACCTTTAATTTCTACAGTCTGAATAAACACTATCTTCTTACGCAAGTCTAAAGTTGTGTCATCCTATTATACTTCATCAATGGGTCAATAGGGCTAGGTGATACTATGTTGTGAGGCATACTACTCAACTTAAAAATAATAAACTAGTACTGTGACAGTCTAAAGGGGATCCTACAAATTAATAAAGTTCTTATAAATAACGTACAAATTCTTATTGGGCTATACGAGGAACGAATCTCCGTATTTGAGGTGTGACCAAGGGGAATATCATACTCATTGCTCTGGGCTTCCTGAGGTACTGTCTGCTAATATCAAGACAAGGATCTATATCCTAACATTATCTCACTATGTAAATTAGGTTCATTCCCTACATTCGATCTCGGATTTCCTATTGGTTCCTCAATACTAGGGTCAATATTAGGGTCAAATCTCTATCTAGCTCTAGTAGTGCCTATACTACCCTTTGGTCATTCATAATTGTATCAAGGAATAATGGTAAGCCATTCTTTAGATAAGGATACTAGGGTTTACTTAAATATTCTAAACTTAGTGATGTGTCAGGGTTCTAGTTACTCTAACTAGGAAGTTTACCCTACATATTATCTAACAACAGGGACTTCTATATTCTAGGAGAAGGCTACACTCAAGGAACTATCAGGGATGCACATGAATCAAGCAGGATACATTCGTTCAAATAGAATGGATTGGAAAGAAGAGTCATAGTCAGATGTGGATAAGATCCTATACTCTAATCCTATATGCAGGCTTGCTCGATACAGTAACGTAACCGACACAATATGCTCTGACCTGTATGGGCTACCACAAAAACATGTCACGCCCCAGTCCCAATATACGTAGGACCATGACACGTAAGCATGCCAGCCGTATGAATATAGCCCTCCAATATATAAAAACTATAACACATGTACGCTGTAATATAAATAATAATTCACAAGTGATAAACTTATAAATCATAGGGCATAACTAAATCTCATCCACAGAAAATTGAATATAATTGAATAACCAATATCTATAACTATAACTCAAAATAAAGCATCTAATGGTGATAGTCGGATGGACACAAATCCACTACCGAACTAAAATATAGAATAGTCAAGATACATACACATAAGAATATCAACTACCAATCATGGGCTCGACGAGAAGACCTTATCGCAAATGCGTAGCAAGTTCGGATCTGTGCTACTACGAATACTCATGAACAATACACCTAGAAAGGGACCAGGTCCTCAGAGGGACATAACAAGATACATAAAAGCATGCCATAAAGTAAATACTGAATAAATAACTCCCGGGTGACCTAACCATCTAAGTAAAATGCAATTTGAGGACAACTTGAGTGCATGGGAATGTGTAGGCTAGACATATGCTGACGTAATTCACTAATCGTGACAATCGGCTAGTATATGCCACATATGCCCCCTATAACATGGGCGCATGAATATAATAACGTCCAACGTTCTCTAGAGTGTGGTATTTGCAATGTCCATCATTCCGAAGAATGATGTATCTGTAAAATCAACAAGTAACATCCAACACTCTAGGGAACGTGGTATCTGCATAAATAATAACGTTTGTATCACTCCGTCGAGTACGGTATCTGTATAAAGGAGGTGGTGTCCCATACAACTACTAGTCATCCTCCCCGCCCAATGATCTAAGCATGTTGTATCCACAACACGCGTCAGCTACTACCCCTCGACGTCGTAACTCTGGCTCATAGACTATCGTTAGAGCAAGGGTCTATCCTTACAACCAAACAAGGACAGGGATGGGACCATCGTACTACGCTAGTCTATGCTCCACCTACTAATAACTGCTAAGTCTTCTAACATGCATCACTATTAGCAGTTATACCCTATCCGTCGTACGCCTACACGTACAGGTGGCCAACCACATATTCAGGACCGTGACCTACATGAGACTCACAATACGTATAAGAAATGTGTCAAGGCTTGGGAGTCATACCAATAACTCCACAACTTTAGGTGGGTCTACTAGACACTAGTCCTAACGTCAACGCATTCGTTGACTGCACCCGAGTCTCTCTCGGATGCACACAATTAAATAATAAATATGCAGCTAATAATACAGAATTTAAACAGTACAATAAGGCAAGGTATACTTTCCTGGCAAGAGAGCTGCGTAGTACCAATAATCTATTCCTGAAGTTGCATAGATAAATCGAACAGGTCTCTGGGGTCAGCGTGCACAGGTACGGGAATTGGAGGTAACTGCTGCGGTTTGTCTGGTAATGGTGACGGGTTTATGATATCGATGAGGACGAGAGTGACGATGATTGAGGTTGCTAAGGGTAATGGTTAAGGGTGATACTGATCATGGTGATTTGGTGATGAGGTGAGGAGGATGCTGTAGAGGGTGACTGGGATGATAGTGATGATGATGGTGAAGGTGATGACTATGACGACGATGATGATAATGATATAGATGACGATGATGATGGAAGCGATGATGATGATTACAGATAACGAAGATGGTGATGTGTTTGATGGTGATGACGAGGATGATGGTGGTAATAAAGATGACGAGGCAATGATTAGGGTTTTATGTGTTGAGAATGGATGATGATGATGATGCCAAGAACGATGATGATGACGACTAGGATGATGATGACGAGGATAATGACGTGGATGATGGTGATGACGATGTTAGGGTCGATAACAACGACGATGATGGCAATGATGATGGTGAAGATAGTAGAGGTGGGGATGATGGTCGTGGATGATGTTGACGACTGACCGGAGGGTTCCTGCCGGAGTTTGGCCAGGGGGAACTTCTTCGGCGAGTTGAGGGGAAGACAGGAAGGTGGAAGAGGAGGAGGAGTTCAGGGTGGTGGTTTGTGTATGGAGAAGGACGGAGCCGGAAGGTCCGGCGAGATGGGGAGATGGTGGTGGGGGTGCTGTCGACTCCGTCGGCGGGGAGTCGCCTGTGCTGTATCGTCGGGATCGATGGCCGTCTCCAGGCAGGTCAAGTCGAGGGAGGAGAAGGGATGGGTCTCCGGCCACGGGGGAGGACCATGGTGATGGTGATGGCGAGTCCGACGAGTGGCAAACGGAGAGGAGGAGAGGGAGGTCCGGCTGAGGGAGCAAGGGGAGGCCGGGGAGGATGAATGGTGGTAGAGATGGGGTCGTGGCCCGGTCGGCTTAGGGCTACGCGGTCGGGTTTACCGGAGGGGATGACAGGGAGGTGGAGAAGAGGAAGAGAGGGAGCTGTCGAGTCGGCGCGGCTGCTGTTCGACTCCGGCGATGTCGAGTCGAGCAGGGAGGAGAGGTCGACAAGGTGGAGGCTTCAGGTGGCCGGGGTCGGGACGACGGCTCCCGGCAATCCACGGCTCGGTGAGGAGGGGGTTCGTGCACGGTGTCGAGTCCGAAGATGGGCTTGGGTCTCTGGTCGGCTGGATGAAGGAAGGAAGGAGATGGAGAAGGGACCAGGGACAGCAGGTCGAGGTGGCTTGGTGCAGTAGCTCGGGACACCGGGGATGAGGTCGGGTTGAGGGAGGTTAAAGAAGGAGATGGTGGTGGTATTAACGAGAACGATGGCTGTGCTGTACGGCAGTGGTGGAGGGATTGCAGGCTGCTCCGGTGAGGGTGGCCGGAGTTGAGGGTGAAGGTGAGGGTGATGAATAGGGTTGGGTTAGGGTTTTCGGTTTGATGTTTGGCTAATGGTGGTGATGTAAAATAATAATGGAGAGGGAGATTTTTGTATGAGGAAAAAGATGGCTACCTAGGGATTAGGGCCGGCCAAGTACACATGGGGATGGAATTTTTATTGGGAAAGGGGCTATAAGGAATATATATATATATATATATATATATATATATATATATATATATATATATATATATATATATATATATATATATATATATATATACACACACATAGGGAAGGTATTGTGTGGTGGAGATGGCTCCATTTGAATGAGTGGTCTAGATTCAACATGAGGGGAATATCAAACCAAAGGAGGAGAGAGGTGGAAGAGTGGAACGGTCAAAGGGAGGGGGTTTGGTTCTTCATTTGGTTTAAGCTAATATGATGGTGACACCTCGCTGCACTTTTGCAAATAAGTCCCCAAAATTTAGAAATTTGCACAAAAAGTGGGTTTGGGATTTAATGAGGGGAAATACCATGTTTGGTGTAATACATTGGATGAAATGGATGTTTGGTGTTTAGTATGAAGCTTGAGGGTGTGCATGGGAGTTGGTTTGGTGTTGGGTATAACTTTGGGCCAAGTTGGGTCCTTACATCAATTTAATTAAAATTGGTGTAAATGGTGTTCTAAAATTTATTGGAAGTACATGGGAATAAAATTAGGTGGGACACAAGTATCAGGAACGTAGAGGTTACAATATAGAATATTAATAAATTTTGGGTTGTATAAAATGGTCAAGATTATGCCTCCAATTTCGATTGGAACGCACAAGGGTACAGAGTCGTATTTATTTTTAGAATTAGGAAATAACGTCCGCGATGTTTATTGTGCGACTAAAATATCATACCAAAAAGTATGATTATAAATTATACAAAGGTCAGAATAGATAGTGGTCATGTCTAGAACAGGGTTGTGAAATTTATAGACAGACAATGGCCAGTGAGGTGCTCCATTTATCGAGACAACGGTATGGTATGCTAAGCGTTATAAAGTATCGCATGATTAAATAATTGCCGTGTTCTAGTTCAAATTGGTTCAAACTAGCTATAATTTCACTATCTAAGCCAAGTAGGCCTAATTTTGTTGAGGGGGTTTATAGATTTCTATATTCCAGTCCAAGTGTTCAAGACATTACGTGTATTCTATATTATTAGGCATGGAGGAGTAGAGAAGAAGGGACAGAGCCCACTCACCAAGTCTGATTCTGTTAAGCATCCCGTCCTGCCGATAAAACCAATCCCTTAAACCCGTGGTATGATGCAAAGCACGATCTACTAAATTGGTATGACCGTGCGAGCAGGTTGTGCTCTCTAAATCATCCGACCGCTCGGACTAAGGAAGACGGTATTATCGCTCCAAATCCTGCTATCCCAGTACTGCTCCGAACGAACATCTGATTTCATCGAACTCTGCTTACAATCTGCACATGAAATCAACTCAATCAATACTTGTTCTCAAATCCAACATATCAAAATATAACTAGCTATAGCCTCATTCAATCTGACTAAGTGTAATATACCGTGTGATTGTAGGGCATTATATAATATATCACTTAGAAATCAGGTTCGTCCTTAAACCATACTAGTATCAATCCTCACTAGCATGCCGCTTGCCCAATTCATAACTGTGCTACATGCAACTCATATTCTCTTGATCCAGACTCAATATCTCATTTCGTGTTGAACACTCGTATAAATTCTATTTTTTTATATCCTCCTTTCAGCTCAATACAAATTTCTCATATCGCTAAGTTTTGGATCATACATATATTTAAGGTATCCCTGAAAAATATTCATTTCAGTCGAGCTTAGCGATAGCAAATTTAGACAAGTTATAAGGGTATCTTTTTGTCTGAGGCATTCATTCACTTTCTCCCAATTGAACCAATCTTGACATTCATTCCATAACTTAATCGCACAAGTACTATTCTCAAATACAATATTTTTTTACTCACGATCTTTCCACCTGACCTAAATCAGTACGTGTTCTAACTTAATCCATCCAACTATTTTTGAATCCACACTAGCACCATCCAAACTCAACTAACCAAACTCTAGCATGACTCCAATCATACCATGTTCTGCAAGAACTATCTCCAAATATTATCTTTTGTACTGAACGATCATTATAACTGATACTACCCCAGCTAGGTGACTTACCCAAATATTAAACTATGCTCTTAGTTTAACTCAGCCCAATACCTCTTCCTCAATCTTAATACCTTACTGGGTGAACATCTATATTGAGGTTTATGTGATCCATGAAGATTTTGCTGCCATGCCATAGGGATATTGTCACCACGATTTCAACGTGGACACACTCGCTATAATTCCTAGGTTGCGCATGGGATAGTTCTTCGTGCTGCTTCCACTTCCTCAAAGCACAGGATATCACCTTCGCCTTCTGTACGACCCAGACTAAGTTCTGATGCATCTTGTAGATCTGAGGCACATCTGTCCCTTCCAGTATCACAATGATTTGATCTGAACGAGCCGTCATTTTAACTTTTCAAGCTAGTTTCATAGTCGTCAATTCATATGAATATTATTCCTTTATGGGAACTACGAGTCAGAGGTGATGCTATCTTCAAAAATCTGTGACTCTGAATCTCATTAGTTGACTTAGGCTATTTTTACTATCACTTCGATCTTCCGGCTGGATCTTCAGCTGAAGGCTATCCCATGGATCTCTCAAATCTAACACTCAATCACTTAGGCCAATCTCCAACACATGCTACTCACATCCACCCTTGACGCATTCCCAAATACATTGTCGTAAGGATTGTTCTATGTGTCTATAATATTCATCTCTGATTTAGCAGTCAAGCCGCTAGGGTCAGCTGTCCCAAAGCTACGCTCGATAATTATGAGTTATCACAATGGACAGTTACCACGAACCATGCTATATCTTTTCTGCAAATCTTAGCCATAATTCAACCATTCCATCCGAACAAACTTTTGAATCTGAGCACTTCATGCACTACCCATGGCAAATCTGTCAACCAAACGTCGCTTAACCACCTAGAGTCTTACTATCTATCGAAGCCACAAATCAAGAACTACGCTCGTTGAAATCATCTTCCATCAATTCATTTTGTCCTGAATCCATCAAATTTTCTAAACTGCCATGTTCGACTTATCGTACTACCACTTATAACGATTCCCGAAACCAAAGACTTGCTCCAATTCTTATCTATATGCCATGTTTCACAGTGCACATCGGTAAAACCCCTAATTTTAAACATTAATTAATTATTTAATTAATTATTTATAATATCTCTTAGCCAATTAGAGAATATAATCTATTAAATTATAATTACTAGGTAAAGCTGCATCTAGAAATTATTAAACAAAACTATAATTTTTTATTTAATTTATCTTAAGGAACTTTGTAGAAGGATGAGAGAATTTTAGAAAATACTAATAACTTTTTTGGAATATATATATATATATATATATATATATATATATATATATATATATATATATATATATATATATATATATATATATAACTATATATAATAAGTAAAAGATAAGAAAAAAATAAAAACACATAAACAAAAAAATAAAAAAAATAAAAAAAAATAAAACCAAACCTTAAGCCTTAAACCTAATTCCCTATCTAAGTAATCTTCCCTGAGCAACTAACCTACCCCCCAATAACACCCCAGCCCCACCCGCTGCATTCCGGAACCAAAACCCGTAGAAGAACCCGCCAACACCTGTAACCCGCGACCTTCACACAGAGCCCTCCATCTCGCTATATATATATATATATATATATATATATATATATATATATATTCACCCATCATATAAACCCTAACCCTAACCTAGATGCTCATTCCTCACAACCCCACGTTGACCTCCACCACCAGACGACCGCGCAGCCACCAGCGCCATCGCCGAGCTCCAGCCAGCAACGTCGCATCCGTGACCGCGCGAGCAGGCCGCTCAGAGTCTGACTGCGATGACCCCGACTTCTAGCACTATTTTCCGCTCCATCTGGCGACCAAATTCTGACCCGTCTTCACCGATATGTTTACGACCTATCCCTCTTCCAACTCTGTATATTAGTTTCTGTTGAATAACATTAAACCCTAGGTAGAAATTAACGTCAAATTGGAGAAAAACTACAACTTTTAATTACAGAAAACTGTTACGACCACCCATGTTTAAGGACTGATATCTTCCACCACAGATATCCAAACTTAATTATTCTTTTTGCTATATGAAGATCATATAACCGAGATTACTTTCTATTAATTAGATTATTTTATTTGGTGATATATGCAGAACTAAATTGGGTTAAAAATTAGGAAAAATGTGTTTCTAAAACTTTAAAATTTGCGATACGGAGAGTGTCCCGCCAAACGGGACCGCCCCGTCACATACCAATTATACCAAAAGGTACGATGGTATATCCTGAAGTGTCTGCTTTCACGAAAACTGATTTGGACGTGTGTGCGTGTCGAAATCAACCCGTATCCGCAAAACATTCTCGTATCGCAACTTTTATAAATTATCGCACCATTTAGTTTATGCTCATCGGATTGCGACAAAACTTACGCCATTGGATTCGTGGTGTCATGCTGGTCCTGTGACCCAAGTTTTATGCGATTCCGAGATAGTTGACCAAACCGCCTATTTGCGGGCCCCATTGTTGACTTTTTGGGCGAATTTGTATTCTGCTTAATGAAATCCAATTGGACATACCGTTAAGTTTGTATTAACGTTTAGAATTTGTTTGACCTATAATTTGTCCTATTTAGAGATGTTTATCTTTGTCACGTATTTCGATGCAAAGTAGGCCACACGTGGATCCCTCTTTGGTCCAAAATTATTGTTTTGCACCTGTGTCAAAATTGGACGAAAGGATAGTATTTTCTAGCTATCTCGCTGATTTCGAAAATGTTGGTGATGTTTATTTCAGCATCCGGAGACGTTTATTTGGCGGCATTAGTTCCTGATCCTGTGTACGTGACATCGGGACGCTTACACTTTACAGATTGCTTGCCAGACAAGTATACCTTGCCATTGTACGGTGATTTATATTCCATATAATACATGCATTTTATTTCTGTCATTTAATTCATATATTTTAACTACTATATAAAATGCGCGTCCAAGAATAACTTGGGTGCAATGACGGTGGCGTCGTATTCTGTTTTTATTATATATATATGCATGTTAACCTAGCTTTTGAGACCACCCCATTATCATGAGGCAATTATGTTTCATTGGTCATGACACAACTATTACACGAGCATGAGTCTCATGTAGGACACGAACTTGTGTACTCAGCAGGCCACTAGTACGTATAGGTCATGCGAAGGATAGGGATAACTGCCAATAGAAATTTTGCATGCTAGAAGACCTGGCAGTTATTTAGAGGTATCATCGTATCATGGATGTGACATACTTAGAGCATGGGATAGAAAGAACAACAAGTAAGGTGTTTGGGCTCTTTTGCACTTTTTTTATGTAACCCGTACGCTCTGTCGGAGATACACGGTCATGATGACCACTATATATTATATATTATCAGGCGGCCTCTGGCGTTCAAAAGACGACATGCTTTGTAGGCCCCTGAATCTCCAAGAGAATCATGCCAATCCCATTTTAGCCAGATAGCCCACTTGTTGGAAAGTTGTTCTCAAACTGCATTCACATAGACGGTTAGGCGACCTTTTGGATGTTTATTTTTAGTACTTTATTGGCATACTTTTATGTATCTTTTTATGTTCCTCTAAGGACTGGTCCCTTTCCAGATATAGACGGACATGAATATCCACAAGAGTACGGACCCAGACCTGACGCTTCATACCAGACTGATGAGGTCTTATCTTCAGAGTACCTTTAATTTATCGCAACTGATAGATTTTCTAGTTTCTATTTCTTTTGTGGACTTTTATCTTATATTAGAGTTTGATCTCTTCTCTTATTTGATAGTTTTAGTATAATCGATTTGCAGTGGATTTATTTCCATCCGACTATCATACTTTGAGACTTCATATTGATGTTCAGTTATTTATTCCTATTTATTTACTTTTGCTGTGGATGAGATATAGATTGCGTGTAACTTATTGACAGTATATTACCACTTGTGGATTTGATATTCATGTACATCGTACGTGTGTATATGGTTTTCATATATTGGAGTTCGTATACATACGGCTGGCGTGTTACGTATTCTTAGTCATACGTATTTTGGGAATAGGTATGACATATTTTTGTGGTGGCCCATGCAGGTCAAGAATATATTGTCACAGTTACGTTACTGTACCGAGCAAGCATGCATATAGGAATAGAGTATAGGATCTCATCCATGCTTGACTAAAACTCATCTTCCTTTTTCAACTTCCTATGTAAATGCTTGTATCATGTTTGATTCCTGTAGTCCTTCTAATCATTTCGTCCACCACTTGCAGAGAGATGGATATGCGTAGTGGATGTACTGCCACTGGAGGCGACACACCTTCAGGGGTCAACGACTAGACTCAAGGAGAGGCCTCAACGATTCCTAGACTTTTGGGGACGGATAGACAAACTTACAATCCAGTTCCACCTGACCTTTCCACATCACCTAATGGGACCATTCCGACTTCATCGATGCCACAGGATGGCCAGATATAACTATTCCAATTCTTCCAAATGATAATGCAAGAACAGAGACAATAGGCAGCCATACTAGTTGCAGAACAGAGGCAACAAGCGGTAAAGCAGAGGCAAGAATTTCTAGCAGCACTTGAGAGGATGGCTGCACAGGCAACTATACCAGTTCAGGCACTAGTTCCCGTACCACGAGCTAGAGTTGGTTCGGTCAAGGACTTTATATAGATGGGTCCTAAGCCTTATAAAGGCACTGAGAGCCCAGAGAAGGCTACAAACTGGATTACCTACACCCAGAAGCTATTAGAAGCATTACAGCTACCTACCGATCTATTGATGACGGGTGTAAGGACGCAGCTAGATGGTAATTCCCATCACTGGTGGGAATTAATGGAGTGCCAGTTGGGTACGTATCAGACTTGAAAATAATTCTTGGAGTACTTTGAGAGAAAGTACTTTCCGGATATGGTAAGAGACACGTTGTGCGATCCGTTTTTTCATCGGAAGCAGGAAACAAGACAGTTGACAAGTATGATGCAGAGTTTAGTCGTCTCAGTAAATATGGTGCTGTCCTGATACCGAATAACTTGGTGAAGGCTAAGAGGTTTCATCGCGGGATGACTCAAGGCTATTCTAGGAGCACCTCGACCTCCAACAGCCGGAGGATTTTAGCGAGGACCACCGCTACCTACTCAGGAGGATCAGTACACGAGGGCCAGTCATGGTCTTCTACAGAGGAATAGACAAGCTTTTGCACTAGAATTAGATGACATGGAACAGGAGATTGATGTTATAGAAGGTATTACTCTTGCTTTTACTCTTCCTACTGTGACATTATTTGATACGGGAACCACCCACTCGTTCATATCTTCTAGTTTTATTGCCAAACACAATATTTCCACTACACCTTTACCTAGTTGTGTTTGAATTCTTACCGAAGGAGGAGTTGTATCTGTTAGTCAGATTTGTAGATCGTGTCCTATAGTAATTTATGGCAGAAAGATGAATGTCCAACTCTTAGTCCTTCCTATGCCAACTTTTGATATTGTGCTTGAAATGGACTGGCTAAGCAAGTACCATGCTTTCTTTGACTGTTTTAGCGGAAGCATTCTTTTTAAGGTACTAGGCCAGCCAAAACTTGAGTTTGCACGAGGATCCACGGAAGCCCTTGATGTTGTTCAGCTTGTAATGGACGATATTATCTATCACCCCATTATTTCAGAATTCTAAGACATCTTTCCAGAGGAATTACCAGGACTACCTCTAGACAGAGACGTAGAATTCTCAATTGAATTGACACCGGGAGCAACACCCATAGCGTCACATGTTTATAGATTGGCAAAGAAGGAGATGGATGAACTAAAGGCACAGTTGAAAGAATTAGAGGAGAAAGATTTTATCCGACCAAGTGCATCACCCTGGGGAGCACTAGTATTTTTGTACCAAAGAAGGATGGGTCAGTGCGTATGTGCATTGACTACAGAGCCTTAAATGCAGTGACCGTGAAGAATAAATACCCGTTGCCACACATTGATGACTTATTTGATCATCTTAGTAGAGCCAAGGTATTCTCGAAGATAGACTTGAGATCGGGATATCACCAGGTGAAGGTACGAAAGTAGGATATCTCGAAGACCACATCCAGGACAAGATATAGACACTACGAGTTTTTGGTCATGCCCTTTGGGTTGACCAATACTCCAGCTATCTTTATGGACTTAATGAATCGAGTATTCCATCAGTATTTGGACCAGTTTGTGGTCGTCTTCATAGATGACATACTTGTCTATTCGAAGAGCCACGAGGAGCACGAGAAGCACCTACTGATCGTCCTAGAGACATTAAGGAGAGAGCAATTATATGCGAAGCTCAGTTAGTGTAAGTTTTTCTTGGACAGAGTCTCATTTCTTGGGCATATCATTATGGGAAATGGTATTTCTGTTAACCCAGAGAAAATCTCGGCAGTCGAGACATGGCCCGTTCCTAAATCAGCATCGGAGGTGAGAAGTTTCCTTGGACTTACGGGATATTACCGACGGTTCATGGAGAATTTCTCAAGGATAGCAGCACCTAAGACTCGGTTGACGTACAAGGACCAAGATTTTATATGGACCAACGAGTGTCAAGCCACTTTCGAGGAATTGAAGAAGCGACTGACCACAGCGCCAGTATTGACTATTCCATCAGGATCAGGAGGTTGTGTGATTTACAGTAACGCATTAGGAAAAGGCTTGGGATATATGTTGATGCAACATGGCAATGTAATTTTATATGAATCTAGATAGTTATGAGTGCATGAGAAGAATTATTCAACTCATGACTTGGAGCTTGCAGCCGTTGTCTTTGCTCTGAAGCTATGGAGACATTACTTATATGGGGAACGAGTGGAGATCTATACTGACCACAAAAGCCTCAAGTATGTCTTCATGCAGAAGGAGTTAAATATAAGGCAACGTCGGTGACTTGATTTGATAAAGGATTTTGAGTTAGAACTATATTATCATCCAGGCAAGGCTAACGTAGTAGCAGACGTGTTAAGCCGAAAACCAACAGCTTACTTCTTGACATCACAGAAGGAATTATTGGAGGACTTACAAGAGCTTGGCATAGAAGTGATATTACCCGAAGCAGATAGGATATTAGCCAACTTGCAAGTATAATCATCACTAGTAGAGAAGATCAAGGCAGCTTTGCCTACAGACGCCAAATTCAGGAGATTGGAAGAAAGGATAGAGGCCGAAGAGCAAACTGGATTGCGCATTCATGATGACGGAACATTACGATGTGGTGATCGTCTATATATTTCTAATAGAGAGATTCGACAGAAGCTGATGGTAGAAGCTCATAGTTTGATATATTCTATTCATCCTGGAGGCACGAAGATATACCATGACTTACGACAATATTTTTTGGTGGCATGGGATAAAAAGAGAGATTGCTCGCTTTTAGCCAAATGCCTAGTATGTCAGCAGGTAAAGGCAGAGCATCAGAGAACATCAGGGCTACTACAACTACTTCCAATTCCTGAGTGGAAGTGGGAGCACATCACTATGGACTTTGTCACGGGTTTTCCCAAGAGTCCAAGTAGGAGAGATACAGTATGGGTAATAGTGGATCGACTCACCAAGTCAGCCTATTTCTTGCCTTTTAGAGTTGGCCACTCTACAGAAGCTTTGGCTGACTTATACATGAGGCAGATTGTACGGTTGTATGGCATTCCGGTCAACATCGTGTCAGACAGGGATTCGTATTTTATATCTCACTTTTAGAGAAGCATGCAAGAGAGTCTTAGGACTTGTCTGAAGTTCAGTACATCTTACCACCTACAGACAGATAGACAGTCCGAACGTACTATTCAAACATTGGACGTCATGTTGAGGGCTTGTATGTTAGACTTTGGAGGATCATGGAAGGATTACCTACATCTTATGGAGTTTTTTACAATAATAGCTATCAAGCGAGTATCCAGATGGCTCTGTTTGAAGCGTTATATGGAAGAAAGTATAGGTCTCCCATGTGTTGGAGTAATATGGGAGAACGTCATATTCTGGGCCCAGAGTTGTTAGTCAACATCATAGAGACAGTGAAGAAGATACAAGGATACTTGCGAGCTGCGCAAGACAAGTTGAAGCAGTGGGCTGACCTTCATCATCGTCCCTTAGAGTTTAAAGAAGGCGATCATGTCTTCTTGAGGATATCACCTACTAGAGGCAACATTCGATTCGGAGGGCGTGGCAAGTTAAGCCCAATGTATAGTGAACCATTTGTCGTGCTAGAGAGAGTGAGAGAAGTGGCGTATCGACTTGCGCTACCACCTTCACTCGAGGAAGACATGATGTATTCTACGTATCACAACTTAGACGATATATGGGAGATAGTAGTCATATTCTCGACCATTCTGAGATTACCATTGGGCCGAACTTGTCATACCAAGAGCAACCCATGGGGATCCTTGATCGTCGAGAGAAAGTGTTGAGGAACCAGTCTATTCCCTTGGTCTGCGTGGCTTGGAAGCATGGCGCGCCAGGAGAATCAACTTGGGAGTACGAGGACGATATGCACAAACATTTTCCGTACCTATTCGTAGACCAAGGTATGAATTTACTTTGTTCAGTTATACCTTATACCACCATTGATTTTCTATCTAGCTTAGTTTTAATTTCGTAGACAAAATTTTTATAAGTTGGGTAGAATATAAAACCCCTAATTTTAAACATTAATTATTTTATTTATTATTTATTGTATCGCTTAGCCAATTAGAGAATATAATCGATTAAATTTTATTTACTAGGTAAAGCTGCATCTAGAAATTATTAAAAAAACTATAATTTTTTATTTAATTTATCTTAAGGAACTTTGTAGAAGGATGAGAGAATTTTAGAAAATAGTAATAATTTTTTTTGGAATTTATACATATATATATATATATATATATATATATATATATATATATATATATATATATATATATATATATAATAAGTAAAAGAAAAGAAATAAAAAACATAAACAAAAAAAAAAAAAAAAACCTTAAGCCCTAAACCTAATTCCTTATCTAAGTAATCTTCCCTTAGCAACTAACCTACCCCCCAATAACACCCCTATTCCACCCGCTGCATTCCGGAACCAACACCCACAGAAGAACCCGCCAGCACCTGTAACCCGCGACCTTCACACGTAGCCCCTCCCTCTCGCTATATATATATATATATATATATATATATATATATATATATATATATATATATATATATATATATATATATATATATTTCACCATCATATAAACCCTAACCCTAACCTAGCCGCTCACTCCTAACAACCCCACGCCGACCTCTACCACCCGACGACTGCGCAGCCACCAACGTCGCCGTCGACCTCCAGCCAGCACCGCCGCGTCCACGACCGCGCGAGCAGGCCGCGCAGAGTCTGACTGCGATGACCCCAACTTCTAGTACTGTTTCCCGCTCTTACTTACGACCAAATTCTGACCCATCTTTACCGGTATGTTCACGACCTATCCCTCTTCCAACTCTGTGTAGTAGTTTCCGTCGAACATTGTTAAACCCTGGGTAGAAATTGATGCCAAATTGGAGAAAAACCACAACTTTTAACTGCAGAAAACTGTTGCGACCACCCATGTTTAAGGACTGATATCTTCCACCACAGACATCCAAACTTAATTATTCTTTTTGATATGTGAAGATCATATAATCGAGATTACTTCCTATTAATTAGATTATTTTATTTTATGTTATATGCAGAATTAAATTGGGTTAAAAATTAGGAAAAATGTGTTTCTAAAACTTTAAAATTTACGATACGGAGCGCGTCCCGCCAAACGGGACTGCCCCGTCATGTACCAATTGCACCAAAAGGCGCGTACGGTATATACTGACATATGGGCTTTCACAAAAATTAATTTGGACGTGTGTGCGCATCAAAACCGTACCATATAGTGTACGCTCATCGAAATGCGATAAAACTTGTAATTGGATTCATGGTATTGTCACGCCCTGATCTCCCGCAGGCAATCGGCCGTTCCCGCTAGGCGGGAATCACCCTCGCCAGCGCTCCCGCAGAACGATCGCTTAACCCATCCGGGCGTGATGCCGCACGAGCGTGAGCCACGCCCGTGCAAGGCCATGGTTCGTTGGCTGGCGGCAAGAGTTCTAAGCCACAGAGTCACACAGATTGTCCGAGTGCAGAGGAGTCATGAATGCATAGCGATCGGTAACAGGTTCACTGAGTCGACAAATATAGCGGAAGCATTGAAATACAAGTTGAAGTAAAGCAAGCTCTTTTATTGATATGAACAGTATTGCAGGCGGCGTATAGCCGAGATTACAAGTCGCTCAAGCCTCACTCTCTGAAACATAAAATCGTGCCAAGTGGCTACATTTGTGGAATGATTGTACAGGCGATGGTCAGGCGACGCTCCAACATTATGTCTTGTATATGCGCTTCAGTCCCGGATGCACCGTTGCAAGGCTTCAGAGGAAACTCCTGGCCTTAGCACGCACGAAGGAGGCATCCGCACCGAACGAGGTTCTCCCGCACCCTGCATATCAAACTGGTGGATTATCAGTACATTAAATGCACTGGTGGGGAAGCTATTCGCCCGCTCGACAAATCCAAACACGTAATACAGGTTTCGTGCACAACAACTATTAAGTTGTCTTTCTAGTTGCCTTAGGATCAGTTTCGTGCAAATATTGAATAGCCTAGTTCGTGTGGCAGTGCACCGTGCGAGATGAGAGGAAACACGGCGAGACTTACCAACTTACCATCTTCTTCCCTGTCAAAGGCAAACATTGAGGCAAACATGTTAATTCACGCACGGGCAAGTATAATATTCAGGAGGCATTGCATATGCAAACACGAGGGTCATTTTAACATGATCGTTCAGGTGTTCAGTTGTTCATTAATGCGATGCAGTGACTCGCACGCGGATAGCCGCTAAGCGAGGATGACTTATCTACATGAACATAATGTCGCTGGCATAGCCATAAAGGACAGTTTAGTCTCAGGGCGAAGTGACGTGCAACGTGGGTGGCGAGCCCCGTCATATAACACTTGCAGGGTAACATACGACTAACATACGTCCCGTCCGGATCGGTCCCAGTGCCCCGGTGACCGTGCGCGGAACTCAACATAACATATCTTGTGCACACAAGTTGTCCGCGACAATGCAGGTTAGGGTCCATCAGTACATAACACGATCCTCGTTCAGATGCATACTTAGCATGATTATCATTCAAGTGTGATTCACGTTCAGTATTCGTTCTTGCTTAATGCATTTCCCTGGTTCGGGGATATGCCTTGGTGACCTAATGGTCCCGGATACTTACAGGTTCATTCAGGCACGGAACGACTACGTAGTAGTCTCCCGGGGTTTGGATGAAAACACGGTAACATTCAAGCAGACAAGAATGCGTTTCTAAGGAACATAAACAGGCACGTTTGCTCGGACCCAAAGGTAAGACGAGAGATGAAACCGTTAAGGGACTTAGCATGCAAGGGTCTGAACATATAAGTAGTATTTTATTTATTTCCATGTTCTAGCAAGCAATACAAGTTGGGATTATTCCCTTAGCTAGGTGCGTTGGATTTATTAGCATGCAGGGGTGATTCACCTAGCAACTAGCATAAATATTCCAGATTTTATGTGTGCTGGCTAAGCAAAGACAAGTTCACCGTAGCCACCCACCTTAGCGATGATTCGCCTCGGTAGAGCGATACGCCGAGCGAGCCTCTGAAAGTCCAAGCCGGATTCCCGTAGGGGCAAGTCTGTATATCCTTTGCTTCTTCTTTGAGGCAAAGCGGGTCGGGACAGCTGCATTATTGCAGATTGAAACGGCAGTCCGCTTGAGCGGAATGGGGTATTACATCCTACCCAACTTAGAAAAAGTCTCGTCCTCGAGACTTACTAAGGACAAGCAGTATCTAGGGTTGAGGCAATCCTAGACAAGTCATTGTACTTGTTCATTTGGATATTCACTTGCACAAGCTTCAAAATCAGCATATCGCTTAGACTGGATCGTGCGCACTTTCGAAGTGCACTTCTAGCATGAACACGTCAACCAGCTCAGTGATAGCAAAGTCTTAGCACTCGAGCTTCACCTTTTTCTAAGTCTTGGATGGTGCACTAGTTCAAGGCGTCCCTCGAATGGATGCATTCAACCAAACTTAGAGTTAGTGAAAATCGGACAAGCTACTAGCGATACTCTCAAGGGTTCGCACAGGTTGGCACAAAGGCCACTCGCAGCATACAACCAGACAAGCAAGCATATCATTCAAAACGCATTTTGAAAGTATTTAGACTAATTGTTGGAATATCCCATCGAGGCATTGAGAGAGAGCGTGCACATAACCCATGAACGAGCTTTCGAAATAGAGATATCAAATTGAAGGCCAAAGGCGTAGAAGCCAGGCTCTGATACCAACATGTCATGCCCCGATCTCCCGCAGGAAATCGGCCGTTTCCGCTAGGCGAGAATCACCCTCGCCAGCGCTCCTACGGAACGATCGCTTAACCCATCCGGGCGTGATGCCGCACGAGCGTGAGCCACGCCCGTGCAAGGCCATAGTTTATTGGCTTGCGGCAAGAGTTCTAAGCCACAGAGTCGCACAGATTGTCCGAGTGCAGCGGAGTCATGAACGCATAGCGATCGGTAACAGGTTCACTGAGTCGACAAATTTAGCGGAAGCATTGAAACACAAGTTGAAGTAAAGCAAGCACTTTTATTGATATGAACAGTATTACAGGCGGCGTATAGCCGAGATTACAAGTCGCTCAAGCCTCACTCTCTGAAACATAAAATCGTGCCAAGTGGCTACATTTGTGGAATGATTGTACAGGCGATGGTCAGGCGACGCTCCAACATTATGTCTTGTATATGCGCTTCAATCCCAGACGCACCGTTGCAAGGCTTCAGAGGAAACTCCTGGCCTTAGCACGCACGAAGGAGGCATCCGCACCGAACGAGGTTCTCCCGCACCCTGCATATCAAACTGGTGGATTATCAGTACATTGAATGCACTGGTGGGGAAGCTACTCGCCCGCTCGACAAATCCAAACACATAATATAGGTTTCGTGCACAACAACTATTAAGTTGTCTTTCTAGTTGCCTTAGGATCAGTTTTGTGCAAATATTTAATAGCCTAGTTCGTATGGCAGTGTGCCGTACGAGATGAGAGGAAACACGGCGAGACTTACCAACTTACCATCTCCTTCCCTGTCCAAGGCAAACATTGAGGCAAACATGTTAATTCACGCACGGGCAAGTATAATATTCAGGAGGCATAGCATATGCAAACACGAGGGTCGTTTTAACATGATCGTTCAGGTGTTCAGTTGTTCATTAATGCGATACAGTGACTCGCACGCGGATAGCCGCTAAGCGAGGATAACTTATCTATATGAACATAATGTTGCTGGCATAGCCATAAAGGACAGTTTAGTCTCAGGGCGAAGTGACGTGCAACGCGGGTGGCGAGCCCCGTCGCATAACACTTGCCGGGTAACATACGACTAACATACGTCACGTCCGGATCGGTCCCAGTGCCCCGGTGACCGTCCGCGGAACTCAACATAGCATATCTTGTGCACACAAGTTGTCCGCGACAATGCAGGTCAGGGTCCATCAGTACATAACATGATCCTCGTTCAGATGCATACTTAGCATGATTATCATTCAAGTGTGATTCACGTTCAGTATTCGTTCTTGCTTAATGCATTCCCCTGGTTCGGGGATATGCCTTGGTGACCTAATGGTCCCGGATACTTACAGGTTCATTCAGGCACGGAACGACTACGTAGTAGTCTTTCGGGGTTTGGATGAAAACACGGTAACATTCAAGCAGACAAGCATGCGTTTCTAAGGAACATAAACAGGCACGTTTGCTCGGACCCGAAGGTAAGCCGAGAGATGAAACCGTTAAGGGACTTAGCATGCGAGGGTCTGAACATATAAGCAGTATTTCATTTATTTCCATGTTCTAGCAAGCAATACAAGTTGGGATTATTCCCTTAGCTAGGTGCGTTGGATTTATTAGCATGCAGGGGTGATTCACCTAGCAACTAGCATAAATATTCCAGATTTTATGTGTGCAGGCTAAGCAAAGACAAGTTCACCGTAGCCACCCACCTTAGCGATGATTCGCCTCGGTAGAGCGATACGCCGAGCGAGCCTCTGAAAGTCCAAGCCGGATTCCTGTAGGGGCAAGTCTGTATATCTTTTGCTTCTTCTTTCAGGCAAAGCGGGTCGGGACAGCTGCATTATTGCCGATTGAAACGGCAGTCCACTTGAGCGGAACGGGGTGTTACAGGTATCACGCTGGTCCTGTGACAGTAGACGAAGCCGCCTATTTACGGGCCCCACGGTTGACTTTTTGGGCAAATTTATGTTTGGCTCACCGGAATCTAAAATTAGACATACCGTTGAGTTTGTATTGACTTTTAGAATTTATTTGACCTATAATTTGTCCAATTTAGAGAAATTTACCTCTACCACGTATTTCGGTACAAAGTGGGTCACATGTGGATCCCGTTTTGGTCTAAAATTACTGTTTTGCCCCTGTATCCAAATTGGACGAAAGGGTAGTATTTTCTAGCTATCTTACTAATTCCGAAAATGTTGGTGATATTTATTTTAGCATCTGAAGATATTTATTCGGAGGCCTTAGTTCCTGATCCTGTGTACGTGACATCGGGACGCTTATACTTTACAGATTGCTTGCCAGGCAAGTATACCTTGCCATTGTACTGTGATTTATATTCTATATGATGCATGCATTTTATTTCTGTCATTTAGTTCATATATTTTAACTGCTATATAAAATGCGCGTCCAAGAATAACTTGGGTGCAATGACGGTGGCGTCGTATTCTGTTTTTATTATATATATGCATGTTGACCTAGCTTATGAGACCACCCTATTATCATGAGGCAATTATGTTTCATTAGCCATGACAACAGTTATTACACGAGTGTGAGTCTCATGTAGGACACAGACTTGCGTACTCGGCTGGCCACTGGTACGTATAGGTCATGCGACGGATAGGGATAACTGCCGATAGAAACTTTGAATGCTAGTAGACCTGACAGATATTTAGAGGTATCATCGTGTCATGGATGTGACATGCTTAGAGCATGGGATGGGGAGAACAACAAGTAAGGCGTTTGGGCTCCTTTGTACTTTTCTTGTGTAACCCGTACGCTCCGCCAGAGATGCGCGGTCATGATGACCACTATATATTATATATTATCAGGCGGCCTCTGGCGTTCAAAAGATGACATGCTTTGTAGGCCCCTGAATCTCCAAGAGAATAATGCCAATCCTATTTTAGCCAAATAGCCTACTTATTGGAAAGTTGTTCTCAAACTGCATTCACATATACGGTTAGGCGACCTTTTGGATGTTTATTTTTAGTACTTTATTGGCATACTTTTATTTATCTTGTTATGTACCTCTGAGGACCTGGTCCCTTTCCAGATATAAACGGACAGGAATATCCACAGGTGTACAGACCCGGACCTGATGCTTCATACCAGACTGAGGAGGTCTTATCTTTAGAGTATCTTTGATTAATCGCAACTGATTGATTTTCTAGTTGCTATTTCTTTTATGGACTTTTATCTTATATTAGAGTTTGATCTCATCTCTCATTTGGTAGTTTTAGTATAGTCGATTTGTAGTAGATTTGTTTCCATCCGACTATCATACTTTGAGACTTCATATTGATATTTAGTTATTTATTCCTATTTATTTAATTTGCTGTAGATGAGATATAGATTGCGTGTGACTTGTTGACAATATATTACCACTTGTGGATTTGATATTCATGTACAGCTTACACATGTGTATGGCTTTCCTATATTGGAGTTCGTATACATACGGCTGGAGTGTTACGTATTTTTAGTCCTATGTATTTTGGGACTGGGGCGTGACAATATCCAACTTGCTCAAGCAGCACAGTAATTTGCTCTATTGTTGCTCTCTCATTTAGCTATCTTTAAAAGTCCATCCGCCACAAACCTTTCTCTCGTTCCATTCCTTAGCCCATCTTAATTTCTCTATGTTCCGATTAGTCTACACTCTTTTAATGTCTCGTGTATCAGTTCCAACATAAATCTCAAATCCATATTGCCTTTACTTGTTGCCTCAATCTGCCTCGGTACTGCAAGTGTTAACTTCCAATCTGACTTAACATCAACTAGACTTGTCTCATGCCCGTTTATGTCTTCCAGAGAATCCGTCTACCATCATTGCACCTTTTAGCCAAATTTTACTTTCGCTAAACTATGAGTCCAACTTCTCGAGTTCCAATATTCAAAATCCTTTAAGTGCGTATGAGTCTATCGCATTACCCCTCCAAACCAGATCGTATTTTATTGCTCAACCAACAGCTCCAATATGTTTCCAAAATTTATAGTCTGTGCTCGCTATTCTTCGATTCATCGATCGCTCGCTCAAGCGTATCCCAACTATTTGTTCCTCATGCTCATCTCTCTTTTTTTATCCATGAATGCTCCACCGAACTTCTAAATCATGCAAACGAACTCTAATATTCAGCTTTCTATTTGATCGATCTCAACTTATTTCCAATATTTGGTCTGCCTCAATCCTTCAAATTTCCAAATACTCTTTCCATTGCTTATTTCGATCTCGTCCATCTCTCAAGTCCAACGATACTTCTATTTGCACAAGTCCGTTCTTGATTGCTCAACTCAACATTCGCTTGCTCTATTTTTTTATTCTTCCTAACTTAGTCGATATGCACCAACCAACTTATATTCCTGTTACCCGAGTCCATTATGGCAATTCCATTCATGTCTATCCAAAATATTCAAATGCTTTAGCTATATGGTATACCATATACCACTCAGAATCAAGTCACTCCTTATGTCATCCTTCTTTGCACTGATCTAAGATCCGTTCGAACCATCCCTTATGCGTGATCCTGCCATCTTTAACTCAAGCCAGACACAAAACTCAGCCAATGCATGAACCATCTAACTCTTTTATCAATCATGCTATGCAACGCATGCCATGTTCCATTCTTAATACCTCCAGCTATTCTCAAACCGTCCGATACTTTCGCTACACGAGCAACCCGTGCAACGATCTCTTCCAAGTAATCAAACCCAATACCCAAATGTTCCTTACATTTGTTGTACGAGCAACTCGTGCAACGCTATCCTGATATCCCTAAGCCAACTTAAATATGCTTAACCAATGCACCATATAAGCAGCTCGTGCAATGCTCTCTGTAATATACCCAGCCAAAAATTCAAACTCCTTTCAATACATTCGCTACATGAGCAACTCGTGAAACGATCCCTTCTCATCCTATGCTTCTACTCACAACATGCCACATAACCAATCTTGTTTGCCAACCAACTACTCCACTGATGCGACCAAAAACTCCCCGAACGATAAACCAAACCAACGCAATGACACCTCTCAACATACTGCACAAATGCAACAACGCCCAACGATGCTAAGCGATCTAACAAAAATCAACAAAAGTAATGCAATAAAAAATAACATGCACCCACAACCAGCAATTATGTAGACTTATTACAGGAAATATCCAATATGGCACCGAGTAAAGCAAAGAGCTAAAAGACACATGGAAGCTATTTAGAGTTTGTGATGAAGCGAAGGACCAAGTTCGAGGAAATAAATCGGGCCCTTTGATATCAATATGTCATGCCCCAATCTCCCGCAAGCTCAATTATCCCCGCTGAACATGAATCACTATATTATAGCGCTCTCGCATGACAATCGTTCTCATCGGGACGTGATACCGTACGAGCCTAGAGTTGTGTTCGCACAAGGCGATATTGTCAAGCATCAAAGTTTTCATCAAAATGACCAAGTTATAACGAAAGTCAAGTATTATGTGCCAAGAACACATCAGAGTATACGCAACGAAGCTCTCGATAGGGTCCAAATGAAATACCACAAAGAAGAATGCAACACTCTTGCTCTTTCTCTAGCCCACAAAGTTACTTACCGTTCACACATTATGTCCCGTATATCCAAGCAGTGCTACTACACCTGCGTACCTGAAATAATACCCATAAATGTGGGTCAGTACATAGCCGTACTGGTGAGCGGGGTAACCCACTTGTCTAAACCAATACTAAATAGAATAGTGAATGCAAACTGTTATATGGTGTTCTTTCTACTTGAATCCTATATTCTTTTCATGGCAGAGGTATGACATGTTAAGGAAAACTGTAAAGCAGGTTAAGCATGCAAGCATTCAACTTAAGCCAATATACAAACAAATATATCTAACTCAAAGAAAACTAGCATGCAAACCATCCTACTAAACTCCAAGCAACGCGTGAACCTATCGAACCACAATCCAAGCCTCAATATCCATCCTCAATCTAAGCCTTATTAATCCAATCATCGATATGCACACTTTTGCCGAGGCAAGGTGGCCGTCGCCTACACGAAAAGCACAAACCAAAGTAAGCAAAGCAAACCAACTCTTATCTATATAAAGTTACTGGCCAAGCCATAAAGGACTACTCAACTGCAGTTCTACTCGATCCAGCACTGAGTACCTAGCCCGCCTGGATCGTATTGAACTGCCGACACCGCGCCCAAGGCATGTTACCAATTTGCTTCCTCCATGGCCGAATGGTCCAGTGCCTCAGAGCCTTCCCGTTCGAGGAAATCAAACCCTGTGCGCAATGGGTTATCCGTGACCGATGCATATTCCAAGTAAGTATGACGAGAGAATCGAGCATTCTTGCCCCACCAAACTATCTATCCTCAATCCAACCAACTATCTATAACCATTTTCCAACTATAGTCCAAGGTACCATCTTAAATTATCTCCACAAGCACAATGCTGCTTCTCGACACAGTGTTCCAAATAGTGCAACACCCCTCGCTCGGACACATCCCCTGGCACAATGCCCCAACAGTGGCACAATATCCTCACCGATGCAGTTGTTCGATTTTGAACCACAACTGTACGTTTTGCTTGACAAAGCGCCCAAGTGATACTCGTGCACGGATGCACGCTCGCTCGCCCGCCCAAATTGCCTGATGTTCCAACCAAGATGTTCCAACAGTGCAAGCATAATTCTAATTATTTCTCTAACTTCCCAAATATAATCCAACTCTAGCTCCAACTGCCCAACGCAAAAACCAACTTAAGCCATAAATCTATCCAAGCAAATGTTGCACACTCTATACGCGCTACAGTATAGTAATTTCCAAGTTCCAGTCTAAATGTTTAAGTCATTATGTGTGTTCCATATTATTAGGCATGAAGGAGTAGAGGAGAAAGGACAAAGCCCACTTACCAAGTCTGATTCCGTCAAGCATCCTGCCCTACCGATACGGTCGATCCCTTGAACCCGTGGTCCGATGCAAAGTACAATCTACTCAATTGGTATGACCGTACGAGCAGGCTGTGCTCTCTAAATCATTCGACGGTTCGGACTAAGAAAGATGATATTATCGCTCCAAATCCTGCTATCCGAGTATTGCTCTGAACGAACATCTGATTCTATCGTACTCCGCTTATGACCTGCACATAAAACCAACTCAATCAATACTTGTTACCAAATCCAGCAAATCAAAATATATCTAGCTATAGTCTCATTCAATCCGACTTAGCGTAATGCACCATGCGATTGCGGGGTATTAGACGTCCAAGAATGACCCGGGTGCTGTCGATGATTGCGTTGATGAGTAGTGTAGCGACTTAACCTCTAACAGACTCACCTAATATTGTAGAGATATTTTGATATCTTCTAAGACCCTGAAACTTCTTACACTCATCATGATAACAAACTCATATTGGGACACAAGTTGGCGTACCCGACTAGCTATCGGTGCATGCGACATATATCATGGTTTAGTACGTAGTCAGGTTAGTTTAGTTATTTAAGACATGACATTTTAGTTGTAAAGTGTGCACAACGTGTATTTGACTTATATATTTGTATTGGGCGGAGAGAACGGCTGGTAGATGTATGGGATATACACATTGGTATCGTAGTGTCCAGAGGAACCACGGATCCAATGACCACCTTAATTCAGATACCGCATTCTTTGGAGCATTACGAACACACACACACACACACACACACACACACACACACATATATATATATATATATATATATATATATATATATATATATATATATATATATATATATATATATATATATATACAGATACTTCATTCTTCAGAATGATGGACATTATATGTGCAGATACCACACTCTTCAGAGCATTGGATGTTATGCCTACACCTACCCATACGTACCAAGGTTGTCCTCAAGATTGCATTCACGTAGATGGTTAGTACACCCATTTTTACTTATTCAGTATTTACATTTGGCATGTATCATTTGTATCTTGTTATGTCCCTCTCAGGACCCGGTTTTCTTTCATATTTGGACCAGGCGTACTACCCGACCGTGTATGGGCCAAGGCAGGAGATGGGGTACGTGACTGAGGAGGAGCTTGAGGTGTTACCTTCAGAGTTTCCCTGATCACTTATAGGCCTTCCGCCAGGGCTGGAGCATCTTTATCTAGTTAGTCGATGTTCTAGTCTAGTTATCTTACCTGCCTTTTGTACTTTATTCCATTATTTTATTTTAGTGGGTTTATCCCCATCAGACTTATTTGGGTTATATTATGACATTCAGACTCCGTATATTATTTTAGTATTTATTTCAGCACTTCTTATTTATATTCTGTTGATGCGATTAGATATTTACCTGCTGCATGTTTAGTATTAGTTATGGACTTAGTCCACTTATACAACATAGTACATCTAGATAAGGCTATTAAATTGGGAACCTATTCTAGTTTCTATCAACTGGTCTAGTCGGTGTCGGTCTCATTATATTTTGGGACTGGGGCATGACAGTTTATGAGACTCATCTCACAATATCTGTATTTGTATATGGATACATATTTTGTATTATATATATTATATTTTATTAGATCTCATAGAATCTCAAAATTTTCTCAAAAGTAAAATTTACTCACTGACCGGATTACCGTCGGCATACCGACGAAAAATTCGTCCGACAGATATTCTTTTACTTTTGAAATAATTTTGAGATTTTTTTTGCATAATATTTGATACTTTCAATTATCCATTAGTTTTTTAGTTTTATTTTGAGCGATCAAGATTGATTTAACTCATGACGTGGATCGCTGACGAGGAAAATCGGACGGTCACGATTAAATTACCTCTTCTATATATATGAATAAATTTTCTCTCTCCTCTCTTTTCTTTCTTTTTTCACTTATTCATTTCCTTTCCAATTCCCATGGGAGCTAGGAGCTTGGTCTTGAGGCCTAAGAGTGTGGTTTCTAAACCCCTCTTGGTGGTTGAGTTGAAGGTTTAGGCTCGGAGCTTGACTTTAGGCAACTACATCTTGCCAAATTCTAGAACAAGAATATTTTATTGCCGTTTTCGTTTTCCTTGATATTTTATAATTGAATTTCATGAAAATAGTTTTGTTAAATTTATTTTTTTAGTAATTTTCAACCATATACATGTTTTAGAAATTAATTTAGGCTAGGTTAGATTTTTCTACTTAGTCTAGATTTAACCTTAGTAGTCTGGACTCGATGTCAAGAGAGATATTAGAGTTTTCATCTTAGAGTATATATTTATATGATACTTGAGACCCGTGCCTAGCTTCTATTCTGGTAGTTTTGAGTTTTGCGAGATCCGAACAAGTTTTAATTTTTCCCGTAAAATTACTTTTACGGTATTTTTCGGAAATGATCTATCAAATCTCAAAGTTGGTAAAATCAAATGCTCTTCGATTGTTGGAAATTTGGTCCTATATAATTTTGACCTTTGAAAATCTAAATTTTGAGTTAGAACGGAGTTTTTACGGCCCGAACAAGTCTTAAAATTATTCCAAGTCTAGGTTTCTGTGACCGCTCAGATAGTAATCCGTGGCGGCCCGATGGATTGTCTAATTTTAAGGCGCATAATCTTTATGTGACCAATCAGATGATTCGACGGTGATCCACGACAGTCCGACGGATGATCCAAATTGTGTCCCATTAACTTGCTATGACAGATCAGATGATCCGATAGTGATCCAAGGAGATCCGACGGATGATCCGAATTGCCCGAATTTTTCCTATTTTGTCTTTTCCTGATCTTTTGCTTGGTTATGATACTTTCTTAGCGTGACCATGATTTTTGTAACCATTCTCTTATATATCTAGTAAATGATTTATACCCTAGATGTATTTGCCATAATTTTCGTAACTAGTCTCTTGTATAGCTAAGGGATGACTTATACCCTAGATGCACTTGACAAGGTGACCTGGTATGTTAGGGGATTTATTTATACCCTATATACTCGTAATAATGACTCATAGCAGTTTACTCATGGTCATTGTATATAATATGCATGATAGTGACTCTTAGCAGTTCACTCGTAGTCATTGTATATAACATGCATGATAGTGACTCGCAGTAGTAAACTCATGTTCATTGTCCCTAATATGCGTGATAGTGACTCCTAGTAGTGCACTCGTGATACTTTATCATTATATTATCTATTGTGGCTTGTTATAGCGCATGCTAGTCATATTCATTGTCCCTTACATGTGTGACAATAACTCCTAGTAGTGCACTCATGATACTCTTTTCTTACTTTGTGGGTGTGTTAGTTAAAATAATGTCTTGTTTCGTATATCCCTACTGGGAGCATCATGTCTAGGATAGATTTTGCGGAATGACATACCCAAAATCCTGAAATAAAATCTTAAGGATTATAACTAGCGTGAATAACTAGATCATTGGGAGGGAAGAATCTCTAGGTTGTATGCAGTCTACTTGTCTAACCACCTTGCTTCGTGGACTTGTAGCTCTTTTCATGATGAGCACATTTCCAGCTCACTGTCGTATATGATATTATGTCTATGTAGACGATTATTAGCTCACCGTCGTACGGGGAATACTAGGCTCATAGTTGTGTGTTGCCACTTCCTAAGATACATGCTTTGAAGTCGAATAATCCACTATATATATTAGCTTAGGTATGGCTGGGCTTAACTTGGATAGTCTGCAAGGCATGTGACCAAACAAGATATTCTCAAAATTGCATTTGCTAGTAAATTAGGTTTTGTGATAACCCTAGTTAGCTAATGATAGCAAGACGTAGACATTGCGTGGTTGTGCTTTATTGATTGTTACTTGTCACGCCCCAGTCCCAAAATACGTAGGACTAGGACACGTAAGCATGCCAGCCGCATGGATATGGCAACTCCAATATATGGAAACCATAACCCATACGTACGTTGTAATATGAATATCAAATCCACAAGTGGTATAAAATGTATTACAAGTCACAGGGTACAATCTAAATCTCATCCACAGAAAATCAAATATGAATAAATAACCAGCATCTATATAACTAGATCTCAACATTAGTATCTAAGGATGATAGTTGGATGGAAACAAATCCACTACCAACTCGAATATAAGAGCAAATATAATATAAGTACAACACAACAACACCATATAAGAATACCAGCTAACAATCATGGGCTCAAAGAGAGGACATCCACGAAACATATATAACCATCCAAATCTGCGCTCTTGCAATTACTCAAGAACAGATAAACCTGGCAGAGGACCAGGTCCTCAGAGGGACGTAACAAGATACAGAAAAGTGAGCCAATTTGAATACAGTAAACATGCATATTATTTGAAAATAAATAAGTACACTGTACAAGACCATCTAAATGAATGCAAATGAGGACAACTTTTCGATGTATGGGCAAGGGTAGGCTACTCGATCTAAGCCTCACAACACACACACCCGTCAATGGACATCAGAAATCGACATACCTCTAGGGTAGCGACCAGCGTGACACACGCCCGTAGTGTGAACTATATACTACGATTTACCAGAGTGGTTAAAAGCCCATACGCCTAATGATTGTCCTCTCATGATACTAAGTGTCAAGTGTGTGTCAACATATCTAATATATAGTAATGACTGAAAAGAACTACACATGCAATAAATAAATAGAAATACAATAAATATACAGAAATATACTAAGCATGCAAAATACTGTAAGCAATTTGGCAAGGTATCTTGCCTAGTCTGAAAAGAATGAAGTCCCAACTCAAGGCGTCGTCCGTTCTACCCGTCACATAAATTAAATAAGTTAGGTTACAAAAGTGGGTAAATAGGTTCCTCCATTTAATCTATTTTAGTTCTGAATAAAATAACCTAAAAAAGTATTTTAATCTTATTATAATCTGATTTTTATGTTAATTCCTAAATTTTGTCCAAAGAAACTGAATTTTATCAACTCGAGACTCATGGCACGCAAATCGAGGCGATCTTTTGACCGAAAAGTCAACCGACACAAACTTAACTTTCATGCATGATTTCCTATAAATTTCAGCGTTAAAAACATGTTGGAATTTATGGCTCATCCGAATTCAAATTCGTTTGAGAATTATGGCACATACAAATTTTGTATTGTGCACCGATGGTTAAATTCTAACCTAGAAGTTCTAAAGGATTAACAGTATAAAAATACTTCGAATTAAATTCTGGAAAAAATATATGTCAATTATCTAGACATTAGCTTTCCGAAACTTCAAACGGTTCATGATTATGATTCCTGGTTCTCCCGTAATTGCGAAAACATCAAAACACGTCTATTTTCGGACATGCTGTGCTCTACGAATTTTCCAGAATTTAATACTCATAATTTCGTAAAAAAATTTATATAATCAGAAAGCTAACCTCAATATCATTCTAACACAAAAAAACTATGCCTCGTTTGGAGTTCGGAGCTATGTGCAATGGCTTCTGGAAGATGAAGGAACCCTAGATGGCAAATTCTCCAAAAATTGGCTCAAAAAAAACCCTAGAAAATAACTTAAACTATTATATATATAGAGGAGAGAGAGAGTGCAGCCGCGTATCGGAGTTGACACGTGTCAGCCATCCATGCAGCCCCACCCAAATCGAACGATCATGGTTTGACCCGGCTCGGCTAAGCTAAGTCCGAGTCGAACTCTGACTCGGCTCGGCTCAAGGTCGGCTCGGCTCGGCTCGCACCCACCCCACGGTCACTGACAGGTGGGCCCAGAACTGTTCGCTGTGGGAGGCTGACAGGTGGGCCTACTGTTTGCTGATTGGGCAGACTTAATTACTTTTTGGGTTTTCTATTTCAGAAATTAGTTTTTAAATCAGTTTTTCATAATTAACTCAAAATAAATGCTAAAAATAATCAGAAAATTCCCCAAAAATTCTAGAAAATATATTTTATTATTTAGAACCTAAAATAAAAGTTTGGGATATTTTTAATTAAATTTGAACATAAAATAAATTCTTTAAAGTCCTAGAAAATTAGTGTTACTAGTTTTTAATTAACTAAAAATTATGGAAAAATCCCAATAATCTAAAATAGCCTAAAAATAATTCTAAATAAATATTTATATAAGTAAATATACTAAAAAAATTATTTTCTAATTAACTAAGAGAATACTCTAAAGAAATTCAACATCTATTATAAATATAATAATATAAAATATACACAAAATACCTATTTTGGGTGAGGGAGTTTACAATCTACCCAACTTAAAATAATTTCGTTCTCAAAATTAAAATAAGGCATAATTTGTTAAATCCTTCACATTCGTACATAAGGTACGTCAATCGCAATCTCTTCCAAAAATTTAAATAACAAAATCTATTAAAATCTATCGCGATCACTTCAAAATTAAGATAATCATTGTTCAAATCAAAATTTAACCTATGGTTATCTCTTCTCCCTTTTTCAAATTATCCATATCCGAATCAATATAACATCTTCAAGATTTAAATATGCAATTAAATTTTCCTCACGATCTCCAACTATCATAATTTTCTCTAGAAGTAATTCGAGTTCATTATCATTCCTATTTTTCATTTATAAATTTTTGTATACTTCAACTTTGATATTCCATTCACAACCTAAATATTTCCAATAGGTAGTCCAACCAAAATTTTAATTCTTAATTCAAATCATCAAATTGAAAAATAATTTAAATGCAGTCCCCCAATGTTCAAGTCTGAAATTCTATATTTATCCTCCAAATTCAAATTGATGATTCTACCTTCATTGTTCAAAAATTTAAATCATGTACTTAAGGTACAAATATTGGGTCCTCAATATCAAGATTTTTAAAATTCATTAATCCTCATCATCTTAGTCATTCTTCTAAAATTCTCAAAATTAAAATGGCTTGAACCTCTCCCAATCTAATCTTACTCGATCAAATCTAAAAGAAATTCCTCTCGAGTTGCCAATGCACTGCTACCCAACTTAGAATTTACCCATCTATCACAGAAGGCTATATACTTTAAGAAAAATATTCCTTAATTTATTTACTCATGTCAGTCAATCCTCAAAACTTCAATATCGACTATATCATATATGATGTGTCCTTAATTACGAAAGAATAATCCTCAAGTATGTGATCGGCCTATGGGGTATATCTAGTACTTTTTGTGTATCAAACTTATACCAAGCACGAGGTTTCATCTTTCTGAAATAAAGGAAGAGGGAGATCAATAATAAAGAGTTCAAGGGCGAGGTAATAGAATAGAAGTATCGGAATCAAGGCGTTTATAGAATTCAAATAAGAATTGTCAAAGCAGTTGTGAATTGAAGTCCTATTTTGGTAATTTCTATTCACATGCTCGTATTAGTATAGTTATATAGCCGATACGATATGCTCAGACATGTCTAGAGGGCAAGTACATACGTCTACTAATCACTATATATCTTAATCTACGTAAAGTATTATTATGAAGGGCGAATCAAGCGCACTAAGGTTAGCTAGACCTTAATACACTGATTCTGAAATATATTAGTGTACGCGTCAAATAATACATATATCGTGAACAAGATTGATAAAAGAATGAGCTTGCAAAACTAGGCTGTAACAGCAGCGTAAGTCGAGGTAGCACAAAAATATAAATACGCTAGATGATGATGAAAGGAGGTACAAGTCAATTCAAGTTTCACAAAAACAAAAACAAAATAAGCACTAATAATAAAGACTCTACAATCTCTACAGTTATCATACAACCTCCTTGTCTATGTCGCTAGTCGACCAAATGTGGGCAAGGACCTCTAACTTCTATTGTCTAAATAAATACTGTCGTCTTATGCTAGTATACAATTAATGTCATTCAATTACACTACCTCGATGGGTCAAGTAGACTATGTGATACTAGGTTGTGAGGCATACTACCCAACTTAAAAGAATTAAACTAATACTGTAATTGTCTTAAGGATATCGTAGAAACTCCTGTTAAGGTCTACGAGAAGGGGTCTTGGTACTTATTAGGGTATCCTCTTATATTACATAGGTCATGGTCATCTTTGTCTTAGTCATAGTGCTTATAGAACAAGTGTCAATAGTAAGGATAGAAGATTTACTAGCCTCAAGGGAAAAGAGGATATAACTTATATCGAGGTGGGGTACAAGTTACGCGACTTAAAACTAAGGGATAATCATTAGGTCATAATCTACAATAATAACTTAAACTGTCAAGTTCTAATTACCAATCACATAATTCAAAAATTTAAGAGTAACAATAAAAATCCTAGCAAGTTATATATATCCTAAAATAGAATAAAATTACTTGGTCTATAATCAGAAGTGTCAGATGGAACGAGTTGAAAGAGGAAGAAAAAAAGAACATAATTTTTAGTCGTCACATAATTAGCGAACGTTAAGGCCGCAGAGGAACAACATATAAAATTAAAATAGAGGGCTCTAGATAGCATCATGGTTTTCTAAGGGGGAGTGGTATGCTAGTTGCTATGTTCGAGGTATGATCAAGGAAAAAGTGTTAATTACATTCCTTTAGGCTTCCTAAAGTGCTGTCTACTAATAATAAGACAATGATCTAAGTTTTATAGTTCTCCAATACTATCCAATTATGAAGGTTAGGTTCAGTCCTAATGTTCAATATTGGTTCTCCATTGGTTCCTCAATACTAGGGTCAAACATTATGGTAAAACTTCTAACTATCTCTAGTAGTGTCTATACTACTCTCAAGTCTTCTTAATACATCGAGGGGTAATGGTATACCAATCTAAAGATAAGGAATTCTAGGGTTCACTAGATATTCTAAACTTAGTGGTGTATCTATATTCTCGTTGTATTCTTAATAGGTGTGCTAATCTAATTATCATCCTAATAACAGGGGTTCCTATATTCTAGCAGAAGGCTATATATACTCAAGGAACTTATTAGGAAAGTACAGGAATCAAGCATGATACAATTGTTCGAATAGAACAGAGAGGAGGAAGATGAATCATAGTCAATTATGGATGAGATCCTATACTCTAGTCCTAGGTGCAGGCTTGTTCGGTACAGTAACATAACCGAGACAATATGCCCTCGACCTGCATGGGCCACCACAAAAATATGTCACACCTCAGTCCCAAAATACGTAGGACTAGGACACGTAAGCATGCCAGCCGCATGGATATGGTAACTCCATATATGGAAGCCATAACCCATACGTACGCTGTAATATGAATATCAAATCCACAAGTGGTATAAAATGTATCACAAGTCACAGGGTACAATCTAAATCTCATCCACAGAAAATCAAATATGAATAAATAACCAGCATCTATATAACTAGATCTCAACATAAGTATCTAACGATGATAGTTGGATGGAAACAAATCCACTATCAACTCGAATATAAGAGCAAATACAATATAAGTACAACACAACAACACCATATAAGAATACCAGCTAACAATCACGGGCTCGAAGAGAGGATATCCACGAAAAATATATAACCATCCAAATTTGCGCTCCTGCAATTACTCAAGAATAGATACACCTGGCAGAGGACCAGGTCCTCAGAGGGACGTAACAAGATACAGAAAAGTGAGCCAATTTGAATACAGTAAACATGCATATTATTTATAAATAAATAAGTACGCTGTACAAGACCATCTATATGAATGCAAATGAGGACAACTTTTTGACGTATGGGCAAGGGTAGGCTACTCGATCTAAGCCTCACAACTCACACACCCGTCAATAGACATCAGAAATCGATATACCTCTGGGGTAGGGACCAGCACGACTCTACAGAAATCAACATACCTCTGGGGTAGCGACCAGCGAGACACACGCCCGTAGTGTGAACTATATACTACGATTTACCAGAGTGGTTAAAAGCCCATACGCCTAATGATTGTCCTCTCATGATACTAAGTGTCAAGTGTGTGTCAACATATCTAATATATAGTAATGACTGAAAGGAACTACACTTGCAATAAATAAATAGAAATATAATAAATATACAAAATACACTAAGCATGCAAAATACTGTAAGCAATTTGGCAAGGTATCTTGCCTGGTCTGAAAAGGATGAAGTCCCAACTCAAGGCGTCGTCTGATCTACCCGTCATATAAATTAAACAAGTTAGGTTTCAAAAGTGGGTAAATAGGTTCCTCCATTTAATCTATTTTAATTCTAAATAAAATAACCTAAAATAGTATTTTAATACTTTGAATTAAATTCTAACTTAGAAGTTCTACAGGATTAACAGTATAAAATACTTCGAATTAAATTCTAGGAAAAATATATGTCAATTATCTAGATATTAGCTTTCCGAAACTTCAAACGGTTCATGATTCTGATTCCTGGTTCTCCCGTAATTGCGAAAACATCAAAACATGTCTATTTTCGGACATACTGTGCTCTACGAATTTTCCAGAATTTAATGCTCATAATTTCGTAAAAAAATTTATATAATCAGAAAGCTAACCTCAATATCATTCTAACACAAAAAAAATAGGTCTTGTTTGGAGTCCGGAGCTATGTGCAATGGCTTCTGGAAGATGAAGGAACCCTAGATGACAAATTCTCCAAAAATTGGCTCAAGAAAAACCCTAGAAAATAACTTAAACTATTATATATATAGAGGAGAGAGATAGTGCAGCCGCGGCTCAGAGTTGACACATGTCAGCCATCCGCGCAGCCCTACCCAAATTGGACGATCATGGTTTGACCCGGCTCGGTTAAGCTGAGTCCGAGTCGAACTCTAACTCGGCTCGGCTCGAGGTCGGCTCGCAGCCACCCCGCGGGCACTGACAGGCGGGCTCGGCACTGTTCGCTGCGGGAGGCTGACAGGTGGGCCCACTGTTTGCTGACTGGGCAGAATTAATTACTTTTTGGGTTTTCTTTTTCAGAAATTAGTTTTTATTTCAGTTTTTTATAATTAACTCAAAATAAATGCTAAAAATAATCAAAAAATTCCCCAAAAATTCTAGAAAATATATTTTATTATTTAGAACCTAAAATAAAAGTTTGGGATATTTTTAATTAAGTTTGAACATAAAAAAAATTCTTCAAAGTCCTAGAAAATTAGTGTTACTAGTTTTTAATTAACTAAAAATTATGGAAAAATCCCAATAATCTAAAATAGCCTAAAAATAATTCTAAATAAATATTTATATAAGTAAATATACTAAAAAATTTATTTTCTAATTAACTAAGAGAATACTCTAAAGAAATTCAACATCTATAATAAATATAATAATATAAAATATACACAAAATACCTATTTTGGGTGAGGGAGTTTACATTACTATTGCTTGCAGAGTGGATTTTTTTACTCATATGGTTAAATTATCGGTAAGTGACGAGAGACTAGGTATGACTCGAAAAAAGAATCATAATTGTAGTACATCAAATCCTGATCCGACCGGAATGTGCACTATATAATGGCCTTATGGCTAGTCTGTCTAAGTCATAACTTAGTGTTTAAAATCTTTGGCATCCTCTTGCCACGGACAAAATGCGATGATCCTTTTCAACTGATAGATAGACATCTATTGAAACAAGTCAAATAGTTTTTGTGTTTTATTGCTTGGTTTTCTTGATTTTGCTTTGAGATTTCATTTTGGTGTTGCCTTAAATTTGCTTGGTTTTCGCTGTTGGCTTTCTCGCTTGGAACTTAGTTCTTAGGGAATTCGTGAGGAAGGATAGGTAAAAGAATTCTAACTTGATGTTCATGCTATTGCAGGTTCGTGTAACTGATGCTTGATCGTCACTAGGCAAGACTCCTTCTCTCAGCACTCTCTTTAATCGATGGGTGGTTTGGACCCTTCTTTCCTACTTCTTCACGCCCATACATCTAATATTTTAAATGTTCAATCGATGATACCTGGCTGAACGTCTAGAAAATTCTTAGCCATAATGCATGCCAGCCACTAAGAAAGGAACATGGATAATAGTAAACTAACTTGTATATGAATGTACATGATCTGTAACACGAGCTTCACAATGAAGTGAACAGTTTTGGTTCAAAACCAAGGAACAACTTGATGGAATGCGGCATCAGAAATATTGGTTGCGGGCTGGTGCCTCAGAGTGTTTGGACCCACAGGACACTAAAATTGGAATACGAATTTGAGAAAATATGAACAGTTACATAAGTATATATATATATATATATATATATATATATATATATATAGCTACTTTACTTTCTTCTGTTTTATCTCATACATTGTATGATAGTTAGGCTTTCCTTGTATTTGCATAGTCTGGGACAACTTGTACACAAGGTTTGAAATTTCTTCGATATGGTATTCAGGGGCACTGGAATCGTATCGACACAGGGGAAATATTTAATCATGCGTGGCGCGATGCATTATGGGATCTTCAGTGGGGCTTGCTACCCGGGCTGATACGGCATGCCGCAATGCCTTGGATAAGTTTCCATGGTGTAGATCACACCAATGACTGCATATAGATAGAACACATACTAATCTATTATCTTGTGCAGATGGTAAGTATACTTGTATTTCTATGCATGAAAGGGATACATCGTTTGAGTAAGCGACTGATGTGCTATATGGTTTCTATGTTATTTTTCTTCTAAAAATATGCAACTGATATGATCTGAATTTACTTAGTTCTTAATAGCAAGACCATTTTAATGCATACTCTCCCCCTAAAAAGCAAGTACTAATTTAGGCGAGTGGGTTCATCCATCTCACTAGTACAGCTGATTTCTAACCCATGTTTATGGGAAAATATTTTAGGTACTCAGGGTGTTCAACACTAGTGGATAGACGAGAAGGCATTATATGCTCTTCTATTTTGAAGTATAGTTGAATGCAGTTCATTCTAGAGGCGTGGACTTTCAATCTATACAAATGTGTAATATACAGACGACAAAGCTCATCCGATGGAGCGCGCCCTACCTGTTGAGTTTTTTTTTGTAATACAATCAATGTAGCCGATAGGCGCATCAAATATAAACACTATGTAAATTACTCTAAATTATCAACGAAAATCATATTCTTTTTCTATACTTTGTGTTCAACTATCTGTGAATGTATTTTCTAACTTGTGTTTTAAATAGATTTCTATCACTACATATTCTTGCCTTGTACGAGCGTAACTCCAAGCTCGTACGACATCATGCCAAAGTGAGGATAATCGATTCCAGAAAGGATCCAAGCGAGGACGATAGACCCTTGTAGGATCGGGGTGTGACAAGTTGGTATCAGAGCACGACTTTACTTTCTTGGATTTTTAAAAAGATATTCTAGATGTTTGATGACCCTCTCGATTGAATGCATTAAGTGTCTGCGGCATGAGATAAATTGTCCTATACAATAAGCCCATAGATAATTTTTTTTTTGAGTGTAGATAAGCTACTCTCTTTTATAGCAATGACAAAAAAGAACGCTGCCGCTGCAAGCATTGCTCAGCCTGTCCAGAATAATCCGGTAAGTTCTGGAGAATCTAGAGGAATAGGTTCAAATGATATGACAGAGTGGTTCATTTAGTTAATGGAGATACAATAACTGCAGACTGCCACTCAGCAGGCGTAGATTCAGGCATAGTTCACTGCTCAACAAAAGCAAATGGACACTATGATGTAATTGATTACATCTTTGGTGCCCAAAAATGGTGCGACTACGGCGATGCCTGTTACAACGCCAGTCGTGGCGGTAGAAGATGAATCAGAGAAAGTACAGCCTTCCACTAAGACTTCCTACAGGGCAGTTGGGTTCACCAAGATATACCCACCCACGTTCAATGGGCGAGCGAAACTAGACATGGTGATGGGATGGATAATAAAACTTGAAGGACTCTTCAACTTTTCAGCATTAAAGGGTCCAAAATGAGTGGCATGTGCATCGATGCAACTAGAACTGCGTGCGCATGATTGGTAGGAAGCTACCTAACAAAGAATTTATGACGCCAATCCCAACTGTAAAATCACTTGGGAGATGTTCAAATCTGCCTTTATTGAATAATATATCCCAAGGGCAGTGCGACAACAAAAAGAAAATAACTTCAGCAATTTGTTACAAGGAATTATGTTTATTGATGATTATGATTCAGTATTCGCACGACTTCCAAGTTTGCAGGAATCTTCTTATCTAACCAGCAGGCGTGGTGCTATCATTTTCAGAAGGGCTCGAATGATGACCTATGTGGGGATGTCATAAATCAGAAGTGCCAGACCTATTGTGAGTGTTATAAAGATGCTATAAATAGTGAACATACGGATCTTTGGGCAAAATTCTTAAACGATAAATTGATAGACTACCCGTACAAAATTTAACAAGCGGCCTCATAAAGTGGGAGGGTCTAGAGCGCCAAAGCGCTATCACACGTCTGAGTGCAAGGGTCCTCCTCGGGAAGCTGAGTATTGAGTCATGGGATATTTCAAATGTGGTCGCTTGGACCATAAATCATTTGACTTTCAAGACAAAAGGGCGATCGTTAGACACCAGTCGAACCAGAATAGGGGATCTCCAGCTCATGGCACCAACGTTGTACCAGTAAACCCATAACGCCAGGGCACCTAAGGCCGAGTCTATCCATTGACTCGGGATGAGGCATCCGCCTCCAACATAATTATGACAGATACTTTACTTTTCAGAGATTTTCCTGCTAGAGTGTTATTCGATTCAGGTGCTACGTATAGTTTCATATATGCTGATTTTATTATTGAGAATGAATTAGCTTCTACACCAATAAATATGAACCTGTGCGTGAGTACCCCTTCGGGAGTCGACATGCCCGTCGTTGCGATCTATAGGGACAGCTATATTTGTATCGGAGGCATGAAGCTTTCCTTAAATATTATTATTTTAGATATTAAGGAATACGATATTATCCTCAGAATAGACTGGTAGGATGCTTGCCATACGATGATCAAGTCCGCGGAAAAGCGATTCATATTTCATTTACCTGGTGAGGTAGAGTTCTAGTATTCGTGCAACGTGAACCAAAGACTGTAATGGTGATATCCGCGATTACGATAAGGCGCATGTTGTATTCGGGCTGTAAAGGACACTTAGTCTGTATTAGAGACACCCGGCAGGAAGGTACAGATGCAGCTCAAGCTGATATCATAGCAGATTTCCCTGACATATTCTCGGACGAGTTGTCTGGAATACCTCTTGATCGAGAGATCTAATTTTCCTTTGATACATTTTCGGATATGCGACCGATATCGAAGGCACGCTACCGAATGGCCTCGGCATAGCTGAAGGAACTGAAGGTATAATTACAAGATCTGTTGGACTGAGAATACATTCGCCCAAGTGTTTTTCCTTGGGAATCTCCGGTGTTATTCGTTAAAAAAAGGAATGGATCCATGCGGTTGTGTATATACTACCGATAACTGAATATGGCTACCATGTAGAACAAGTACCCATTACCAAGGATAGACGACCTATTTGATCAACTACATGGAGCGACAATATCCTCTAAAATTGATCTCAGGTCGAGCTTTCATCATTTGAAGATCAAATCTGGTAATATCCCCAAGTCAGCATTCTGAACCCGATACAGGTACTATAAATTTCTTGTAATTCCGTTCGACTTGACAAATACCCCAACAGCTTTTATGGATCTGGTAAACCACATATTTTGGCCATTAATGGAGAAGTTTGTGGTTATGTTTATTGATGACATATGAATCTATTCCAAGGATAAGATGGAGCACAAGGAACACTTGAAGATCGTGTTGTAGACGTTACGGGAGCATCGGTTGTTCACAAATCTCAGTAAGTGTGAGTTCTGATTGAGTAACGTGACATTCCTTGGATATGTCATCTCGGCAGAAGGTGTCACCGTAGACCCGAAGAAGATCGAGGCGGTGGTGTATTAGAGGTAACCTATGTCAGCCTATGAAGTTTGTAGCTTTCTGGGCCTAGCGGGATACTATCGTAGGTTTGTAATTTTTTTTCTAAATTGGCATTGCCTTTGACTCGCCTTACTCAGTAAGGGATTACATTCAAGTGGAGTATCGACTGCAAAGCTAGCTTTTATGATCTAAAGGAAAGGCTCATTTTACCTCCAATACTTGCACTTCTTGATGAAGTAGAAGAGTTTCAGATATACAACGATGTTTCGGGACTCATCTTAGGGTATATTCTCATACAGAGGGACAAGTTGATATCGTACGTCTTAAGACAATTAAAGCTGCATGAGAAGAACTACCCAACACATAACATAGAATTGGCGGTAATTATATTCGTACTAAATTTGTGGCAGCATTATCTATATAGTATTTCTTAAAAAATGTACACAGACCATAAGAGCCTGAAGTATCTATTCATCCAACAGGAACTGAACCTTCGGCAGCGGCACTGGCTAGAACTGATAAAGGATTATGATCTGACGATTGCATATACATTGGGTAAGGAAAAAGTCTTTGTTGATGCTCTAAGTCGAAAGCACATGGGCTGGCTATCCATAAATAGTCGTCCACTTTAGGATCTAGAGGCGATGGGAATCAAATTTCAAGTTCGATATTGAGGGATACAGTTGGCTCCACTCTATCTTGAGCCGAGTTTGTATGATAGGATCAAGTCTTCTCAAAAGGGCGATCAATTCCTGAAGAAGATACGTGAGCTGATCTCGACAAAAAAGATGTTCGACTTTATAGAAGGCGAAGATGGTATCCTATAGGTGAAAGAAAGATTATGCGTTCCTAGCAATCCAAAATTCCAAAATAAAATCATGACGGAGGCATGGTATGAAGCGTATGACCTTCTGGTGGCATGGTATGAAGCGGGATATGGAAACATTTGTGTCACAGTATATGTCCTGTCAACAGGTGAAAGCTGAACATCAGAGACCCGATGGGGATCTGTAGAACCTCGTTATTCCCGAGTGGAAATAGGACAACATCGCCATAGATTTTATTATAGGCTTTTCGAAGACGCAATAGGGGAATGATGTAATTTGGTTCATAGTTGATCATTTGACCAAATCTGCCAACTTTCTTCCTATCAAATTTATATGAAGCATCGATCGTCTATTGCAAATTTATATCGACAAGATTGTTCGACTACACGGAGTACCTGCCTCAATTATCTCGGTTCGCTACAGACATTTCTTATCTTATTTTTGGTCTGTCCTACAGTATGTATTGGATACCAAGATAAAGTACAGTACCGCATATTAACGAAGACTGACGACCAGGAGGAGATAACGAATCAAATACTTGAAGATATTTTAAGATCGTGTGCGATCAATATGAAGACTAGATGGAAAATGCACCTACCGTTAGCAAAGTTCGCGTACAATAATAGTTATCAATCGAGCATCCAGAAGGCACCGTACGAAGATCTTTATGGACGGAAGTGTTGATCTATAATCTACTGGGACAAAGTTGGCGAGCAACAAGTAATCAGACCCGAGCTAGTGGAGCAGGCCATTGAAAAAGTTTGCTTGATTCCGGAAAGACTCTACACTGCGTAGAGCCGACAGAAGAGCTACGCCGATGCTCATCGAAGACCCTTGGAGTTTATGGTCGGGGATCATGTCTTCTCACTGTGGCCATAAAAATAGAACATTCTAGAAGCTTCTAGAGACCGGTGCCTAGGTACGACAGTTGTGGTAGCTCTAGCTATAATTCAAGGGCCATCAGCAAAAATCTCTCGAGGGGTAGTTAAACGGGCAGGAGGTATAGGTGTTCGAAATAGTTCTTAGTAGAAGATAAGAATTTCTCGAGCTTTTTTTGACTAAGGATCTGATTCCAATAAGTAACTCAAAACTCTGTTCACGGTTAGCGGAGAATGTTCTCAACTTCCCGCCTATTCTCGAAGTTGAGAGACATGGAAGACATTGTAAACTTTATCTACAACTGCCACTCGCTCAAGTATCTCAAAGGGGCAAACAATAAGACTCAATTTGCCCTTAATATCAAAGCGCATGTTCCAAGTCATTTGGATCTATCCTCGCATCGATGTCACCTTTAACTTATATTCAGTATAAGAGTTTAGGTAAGACTTTCAAAGTCACCCTCGACGGAAGAATCGAGTCTATTCCGAAAGAATCATAACAATTTTCCAATCCAAATGATCAAAATTAACTCATATTCAGTATAAGCGTACGATAAGTCCATTCGCAGCTCCAACTGTTCAAAATTAACCAAATGACTTGTATCATGCACATACTTTCGGTTGAAGAACCTGTGCAGAGACTTATTGAGAGACAAGGAGAAGGTATTGTATAACCCAACAATGTCCTTGGTTCGTGGGTTATGGCAGAACCATTCGGTTGAAGAATCAACGTTGGAGATGGAGTTGGTGATGAAGAAGAAGTACCCTTCATTATTCGTTCAGTCGGAGGTAAGACCTAGTTCTTAAGTTTTAGGATAAATTTTTTTCTTAGTGGTTTATTATGTAGTACCTCAAATCTCTATCTGACCGGGATACACACTTTATAAAGAGCCTGTGGCTAGTTTGTCTAATTCGTAACTTAGTATTAAGAATCTTCGACATCCTCTTATCACAGATAAAATACGATGATCCTTTCCAACTCAAGGATAGGCCTCTATTAAAATGAGTCCAATAGTTTTTGTGTTTTGTTGCTTGGTTTTCTTGATTTTGCTTTAGAATTTTATTTTGGTGTTGCCTTCGATTTGCTTGGTTTTTGCTGTTGGCTTTCTCACTTGAAACTTAGCTCTTGGGGATTTTGGGAGAAAGGATAGGCAAAAGATTCTAACTCGATGCTTGTGCTATTATAGGTCCACGTAACTGACACTTGATCATCGCTAGACGTGACTCCTTCTTTCAGCACTTTCTTTAATCGATGGGTGGTTCAGACCCTTCTTTCCTACTTCTTCGTGCCTACATATCTAATATTTCAAATATTCAATCGATGATGCCCGACTGAACGCCTAAAAAATCCTTAGCCGTAATGCATACCAGCCACTAAGAAAGGAACATGGATAATAGTAGACTAACTTATATACAAATGTACATGATCTATAACCTGAGCTTTACAATAAAACATGCAGTTATGATTTAAAACCAAGAAACTGCTTAATGGAATACAACATCAAAAATATTGGTTGCGGGCTGGTGCCTGAGAGTGTTTGGACCCAAGAGACACCAAAATTGGAACACGGCTTTGAAAAATATGAACTATTACATAAGTATATATATAGCTGCTTTACTTTCTTATATTTTATCTCATGCATTGTATGATAGTTGAGCTTTTCATGCATTTGCCTGGTCTGGAATAACTTATGCACAAGGTTTGACATTTCTTCGAAACGGTATTTTGGAGCACTGGAACTGTATCGATCTAGAAGGAAATATTTTATCATGCTTGGCATGATGCATTCCGGGACCTTCAACGGGGCTTGCTACCCGGGCTGATAGGACACGCCATAATGCCTTGGATAAGTCTCCATGGTGTCGATTACACTAATGAGCACATATAGATAGAACACATGCTAATCTATTATCTTGTGAAGATGGTAAGTATACTTGTATTTCTGTGCAGGAAATGGGTGCATTGGTTGAGTAAGCGACCGATGTACTATATGGTTTCAATGTTATATTTCCTCTAAAAATATGCAACTGATATGAACTAAATTTATTTAGTTCTTAATAGTAAGATCATTTTAATGCATGATTTTCCTTAATAAGCAAATGTTGATTTAGGCGAGTGGGTTCATCCCGCTCACCAGTAGTGTTGAGTACTGACCCATATTTGTGGACAAATATTTCAAGCACTCAGGGTATGCCACGCTAGTGGATAGACGAGGAGGCGTTAGAATCTCTTCTATTTTGAATTATAGTTGAAGCCAGTTCATTTTGGAGGCGTAGACTTTTAATCTATACAAGGGCGTAATATACGAACGACAAAGCTCATCTGATGGAGCGTGTAACGCCCCGCAACCGCTCGGAGCGTTACGCTGAGTCAGATTGAATAAATCAAATGCTGGTTACATTTGAAATGTTAGATTTTGGGAAGAAGGATTAATCGAGTTTGTTTCAATGTGCAGATGGCTAGTGGGTTCAATGGAAATCAGGTGTTCGTTCAGAACAGTACTGAATTGCTGGATGGAAGCGATAATGCCGTCTTCCTTAGTCCGATCGGTCGGATAATTTGGAGAGCACGGCCTGCTCGCACGGTCATACCAGTTGAGTAGATCGCGCTTGCATCGGACCACAGGTTCAAGGGATTGGCCGTATCGACAGGACAAGATGCCTAATGGGATCAAACATTGTGAGTAGGATCTTTCCCTTCTCCTCTACTCCTTCATGCCTAAAAATATGAAAACACGTAAAAGGCTTGAACACTTGGGCTGAAATATTGAGAATCACTATACTGAGGCGTGCATAGAGTGTACGTCGTTGGCTTGGTAGGATTGTGGCTTGAAATGAGTTACGCATTAGATAGTTGGAGCGATAGTTGGATTATGCATTTGAGGCAGTCGGTTGGATAATTAGGATTATGCTTGGACGGTTAGAAATATACAAGTTGGAATGATACATTTGAGGCAATGGGAATATCGAGAATTTGGGCGAGCGAACGTGCATCCGTGTGCGAGTATCACTTGGTCGCTTTGTCTTGCAAAGCGAGCAGTTGTGGTTCAAAACCGAACAACTGCATCGGCATGGGTGTTGTTCCGCTTGATGGGGCATCGTGCCACTAAATGGGCATTGTTCCACTGAAACGGCATTGTGCCATGGGATTTGCTTCGAGCATGGGTGTTGCACCATTGGAAATACTGTGTTAAGCAGAGGCATCGTGCCTATGGAAACACTTGATATTGTGATGCCTTGGGCGATATCTTGAGGTCGAGATTTGGATTCCTTGGTTGAATATGTTGGAAGAATGGTTATGAATATTTGGTTGGATATCGGTTGAACGAGTCTAGGATCGCTTGGTGGGGCGAGAATGTTCGATCCTCTCGTCATACCTATTGTGTCTGCATAGTCACGGACAACCTGCGTGGCACAGGGTTTGGTTTCCTGGAACGGGATGAGGCACCGGGGCACCGGGACCGTTCCACCATGCAGGAAATAATGGGCATCGCGCGATTGGGCTCAGTGCTGGTAGTCCGATACCACCAGGCGGGAGTAGCTGCCCAACCCTGGATCGGGTAGGATTGCCCTATTGATCTTGGTCCGATCAATGTCCTTCGTGGCTTTTAGCCAGTGACTTCATATAGCATATAAGTTGGCTTGCTTTACTTTAGTTGGTTTGTTGCATCGTATAGGCGCGGCCACCTTGCCTCGGCAAGAGTGCGCACTTGAGATTGGAATATATAAACTTTGGTTGAGGATGGATATTGAGGCGAGACTGATGGTTCGATATGTTATCGTGCAAGCGATGACATTGAGTGAGACGGGTCAGATATATATAAATATTTGTCGTTTGGTTTGAGATTGAATGCTTGCATGCTTAAACTGCTTTACAGCTTTTCTTAACATGTCATTCATATGCCATGAAATGAATCTAGGATTCAACTAGGAAGATCACCATTTAACTGTGTGCATTCACTATTTTTACTTAGTGTCGGCTTAGGCGAGTGGGTTACCCCGCTCACCAGTACGGTTGTGTACTGACCCACATTTGTGGGCAATATTTCAGGTACACAGGCGTAGTGGCACTGCTTGGATATACGGGACAAGATGTATGAACTGTAAGTACCTTTGTGGGCTAGAGAAAAGAGCAAGAGTATTTCATCGTCTCCGTGGCATCGCCTTTGTGGCATTGACTCGGGGTATTTCATTTGGACCCTACTGCGTTTTACTCTGATGTGTGCTTGGTACACAAATTGGCTTCCGGTGTAACTTGGTTGTTTCGATGATGACTTTGGTGTTTAACAACATCGCCTTGTACGAGCGCAACTCCAGGCTCGTACGGCATCACGTCCCGATGGGAACGATTGTCCTGCGGGAGAGCTGCAACGTGATGATTCTCGTTCAGCAGGGACTATCGAGCTTGCGGGAGATTGAGGCATGACAGATTGGTATCAAAGCGCCTGGTTCATTTCTTCGGACTTGGTCCTTCGTTTCATCACAAACTCTAAAATAGCTTTCGCGTGTCGTTTAGCTCTTGACTCTACTCGGTGCCGTATTGGATGTTTCATGTAATAAGTCTAAATATTGCTGGTTATGGCTGCATTTTTATTCTTGGTTGCGTTGCCTTGGTTGGTTTTCGTAGGATCGCTTAGCCTCGTTAGGCGTTGTTGCATTCGTGCAGCAAGTTGGTTGGCGTTATTGCATTTGTGCAACAAGTTGTGGGCTTTCGTTGGGTTGGCTTGGCTTATCGTTCAGGAGATTCTGATTGTCTCAATGGATCTGTTGGTTGGCTAACAAGATTTGGTAATGCGGCATATTTTTAGTAGAATCATTCGATGAGAATAAATCCTTGCACGAGTTGCTCGTCTAGCGATTGTGTTGGATATAAGTTGGAATTTCGGCTGTAGCGCATCGGTTGGGCATATTTGAGTTTGGCTCGGGAATATCAGGATAGTTGGTACGAGTTGCTCGTACAACAAATGTGTGAAACTGTTGGGTATTGGGTTGGACTATTTGGAAGACAATCATTGCACGATTGCTCGTGTGGCGAAAGTATTGGACGGTTTGAGAAATAGTTGGATAATTCAAGCATTGCCTGAGTTTTGTGTCAAACTCGAATTGGGAAAGGCATGATCACACATAAGGGATTGTTTGAACGAATTTTGGATTATGCAAGGAAATCGTAATACGAGTAGCGACTTGATTCAGAGTGGTATATGGGATACCACATTGTGAGCAAGGCATTAGAAAATGTTTTGATTGGACATCAATGGGAATTGCCTGAACGGGCTCGGATATTTGAAAAATACAAGTTGGTTGGTGCACGTCGACTGAGTTGGAAAGAATAAAAATAAAGCAAGTAAATATTGAGTTGAGTATATCGTGAACGGACTGATGCAAATGAAAGCATCATTAGGCTTAAGTGATGGACGAGATCGGAATGAACAGTTGGGATACGCTTGAACGAGCGATGGGTGAATCGAAAGAATAGCGAGCACGGACTACGATTTTGGGCAACATATTTGAGTTGTTGGTTGAGCAATGAAACACGAACTTGGTTCGGAGGGGCAAAGCGATAGATTCACACAAACTTGAAGATTTTGGATATTGCTGCTCGAGAAGTTGACTCAGGTTTACCGAAAATAAAATTTTGGGCAAGATGGTGCAACGATGGTAAACGGACATGAATTTGAGCAAGTCTTGAGTTTTAAAAATTATTAAAATCGATGGTGCGAGAATCGAATATGCAATTCAGAAATTTGATGGATTCAGGACAGAACGGCGGATTAATGGAAGACGGTTTCAACGAGCGCGGTTCTCTGATTCGGAAACTTCGCTCGGAGGAATGGTTGGATTTTTTTGATTCGGATTTGCAGATGAGATATAGCATGGTTTATAGTAACTGTCCATCGTGATGATTACAATTATCGAGCGTAGCTTCGGGACAGCTGACCCTAGCGACCTACCCGTCGAATCGGATATGAATATGGTAAACCCATAGAACGACCCTTGAGGCGGCATATTTGGGAATGCGTCGAGGGCAGATATGAGCAATAAGATTTGGCTTATCGACTGAGTGTTGGATTTGAGAGACCCTTGGGATAGTCTTTAGCTGAAGATGCAGCCAAAAGATCGAAGCGATGGTGGAAGTAGCCTAGTCAACTGATGAGATTCAGAGTCGCAGATTTTTATCGATGGCATCGCCTCTGACTCATCGTGCCCTGGAAGGGAATAACATTCATATGAATTGATGACTGTGAAACTAGCTCGTGAAGTTAAAGCAGCGGCTCGTTCGAATCAAATCCTTGCAAATACTGGAAGGGACAGATTTGCCTCAGATTTACAAGATGTCTTAAAACTTAGTCTGGGAAGCGTGCTCGTTCGGAAGGCAAAGGTGATATTCTATGCTTCGAGGCAGTGGAAGCAGCGCGAAGAACTATTCCATGTGCAACCTAAGAATTGTGGCGAGCGTGTCCACGTTGAAATCGTGGTGACACTATCCCTTTGGCGTGGCGACAAGATCTTCGTGGATCACACGAACCTCAATATAGATGTTCACCCTGTGAGATTTTGAGATGGCAGGAATAGTGGTGGACTGAAATGATCTAAGCAAGTTGATATTTGGGTAAGTTGCATAGCTGGGGTAGTATCAATCATGATGATCGTTCGGTGCATGAGATTTATGTTTAGAGATATTGCTAGTGCGGATTCAGAAATAGTTGGATGGATTGAGTTGGAACACGAACCAATTGAGTCGGTGGAAAATCATCATATTTGTGAATGGTGCTCAATCGAATGTGTTGGAATGGATATCGGGATTGATTCAATTGGGAGTAAAGCAAATGGATGTCTCGAACATAAAGATACCCTTGTAACTTGTTCAAATTTGCTATCGCAAAGCTCGGCTGAAATACATGTATTTTAGGAATGCCTTAAATATGTGTACGATCCAAAACTAAGCGATACGAGAAATTCGTATTGAGCTGCAAGGAGGATATAGGAATTCGTGAAAATTGTACGAGCGTTCAGCAGAACGAGATGCGAAGTCAAAATCGTGAATATGAGAGTTGCATAGAGCAGATCCATGGAATTAGATTGTGTCATGTGATAGAAATGAGTACCAGCACAGTTCATGGACGAACATGATTCTAAGTGGTATATTATGTAATGCCCCGCAACCGCTCGAAGCGTTACGCTGAGTCGGATTGAATAAATCAAATGCTGGTTACATTTGAAATGTTTAATTTTAGGAAGAAGGATTAATCGAGTTGGTTTCAATGTGCAGATGGCTAGCGGGTTCGATGGAAATCAGGTGTTCGTTCGGAACAGTACTGAATAGCTGAATGGAAGCGATAATGCCGTCTTCCTTAGTCCGATCGGTCGGATGATTTGGAGAGCACGGCCTACTCGTACGGTCATACCAGTTGAGTAGATCGCGCTTGCATCGGACCACGGGTTCAAGGGATTGGCCGTATCGGCAGGACAAGATACCTAACGGGATCAAACATTATGAGTAGGCTCTTTCCCTTCTCCTCTACTCCTTCATGCCTAATAATATGGAAAACACGTAAAAGGATTGAACACTTGGGCTGAAACATTGAGAATCACTACACTGAGGCGTGCATAGAGTGTACGTCATTGGCTTGGTAGGATTGTGGCTTGAAATAAGTTACGCGTTGGATAGTTGGAGCTATAGTTGGATTATGCTTTTGAGGCAGTCGGTTGGATAATTGGGATTATGCTTGGACGGTTGGAAATATACAAGTTGGAATGATACATTTGAGACAATGGGAATATCGAGAATTTGGACGAGCGAACGTGCATCCGTGCGCGAGTATCACTTGGTCGCTTTGTCTTGCAAAGCGAGCAGTTGTGGTTTAAAACCAAACAACTGCATCGGCGTGGGTGTTGTGCCGCTTGATGGGGCATCGTGCCACTAAATGGGCATTGTGCCACTGAAACAGCATTGTGCCATGGGATTTGCTTCGAGCTTGGGTATTGCACCATTGGAAATACTGTGTTGAGCAGAGGCATCGTGCCTATGGAAACACTTGATATTTTGATGCCTTGGGCGATATCTTGAGGTCGAGATTTGGATTCCTTGGTTGAATATGTTGGAAGAATGGTTATGGATATTTGGTTGGATATCGGTTGAACGAGTCTAGGATCGCTTGGTGGGGCGAGAATGTTCGATCCTCTCGTCATACCTACTGTGTCTGCATAGTCACGGACAACCTGCGTGGCACAGGGTTTGGTTTCCTGGAACGGGATGAGGCACCGGGGCACCGGGACCGTTCCACCATAGAGGAAACAATGGGCATCGTGCGATGGGCACAGTGCTGGTAGTCTGATACCACCAGGCGGGAGTAGCTGCCCAACCCTGGATCGGGTAGGATTGCCCTATTGATCTTGGTTCGATCAATGTCCTTCGTGGCTTTTAGCCAGTGACTTCATATAGCATATAAATTGGCTTGCTTTACTTTAGTTGGTTTGTTGCATTGTGTAGGCGCGGCCACCTTGCCTCGGCAAGAGTGCACACTTGAGATTGGAATATATAAACTTTGGTTGAGGATGGATATTGAGGCGAGACTGATGGTTCGATATGTTATCGTGCAAGCGATGACATTGAGTGAGACGGGTCGAATATATATAAATGCTTGTCATTTGGTTTGAGATTGAATGCTTGCATGCTTAAACTGCTTTACAGCTTTCCTTAACATATCATTCATATGCCATGAAACAAATCTAGGATTCAACTAGAAAGATCACCATTTAACTGTGTGCATTCACTATTTTTACTTAGTGTCGGCTTAGGCGAGTGGGTTACCCCGCTCACCAGTACGGTTGTGTACTGACCCACGTTTGTGGGCAATATTTCAGGTACGCAGGCGTAGTGTCTCTGCTTGGATATACGGGACAAGATGTATGAACTGTAAGTACCTTTGTGGGCTAGAGAAAAGAGCAAGAGTATTTCATCGTCTCCGTGGCATCGCCTTTGTGGCATTGACTCGGGGCATGTCATTTGGACCCTATCGTGAGCTTCACTGCATTTTACTCTGATGTGTGCTTGGTACACAAATTGGCTTACGCTGTAACTTGGTTGTTTCGATGATAACTTTGGTGTTTAATAACATCGCCTTGTACGAGCGCAACTCCAGGCTCGTACGGCATTACGTCCCGATGGGAACGATTGTCCTGCGGGAGAGCTGCAACGTGGTGATTCTCGTTCAGCAGGGACTATCGAGCTTGCGGGATATTAGGGCGTGACAGAGCGTGCCTTACCTTTTGAGTTTTTATTTGTAACACAATAAATATAGCTGAGAGGCGCATCAAATGTAAACTCTAAGTAAATTGCTCTAAATTATCAATGAAAAGAATATTTTCTTCCTATACTTTGTATTCAACTATCTGTGAATATGTTTTCTAACTTGTATTTCAAATAGATTTATATTACTGTAAGTTCTTTCCTTGTGCGAGCACAACTCCAAGCTCGTACGACATCATGCCCAAGCAAGGATGATCGGCTCCGTAAAGGATCCAAGCGAGGATGATCGACTCTTGCGGGATCGAAGTGTGACAATAATCCTGGTGCTTATTTGGTTTAAGGGTTATGGTTCCAATTTCGAGGAGTTCCCTTATCTTCTTATTGCTTGTTAACTTATTTTTTTCTTTTCATGGATATTATCACCTACATGTTTACTCTTTTTACTGGTTATTATCACTTACTTATTGCTTTTACCATTCCGTGATCCCATGCATGCTACTGTTCTAGTGTACTTGACATGATATGTGCAGGTTAACATGCTTAGTTTTACTTTCACATCAGTAATTTATTTTTATATTTTACTGTATATTTTATATTATGTTGGTTATATATTGCTTAGTATATTATAGTTGCATTGCATGATGGTTTTAGTTCATAGTTTTGGCCTCATTTATGGTACTTGCTATTTGGGGTCTAACTCCACTTGTTTTGCTTGGCCAGATCCGGTAGTAGAGCTATCTGTACCTTCCCATAGATGTGACCACCATAAGCACCAGATCGTTTGAGTGAGTTTCTATTTTGTCCTCCTACTTATTGTATATATTCTTTTGTGGCATTTACCCCCGAGCACTTGTTTAGCTCATATTTTGTACCTGATACATCGCCTACAGGGCATGACATAGCTAGCATATTCTAGACCATGGCTAGAGTTAATCATGTATGACTATTACTCTTGCTAGTTCTTTATTTTGTACTACTAGCTTCATGATCATCTATGTATATTTGGTTTGGGATGCTTTACTATCTTGCTTCTGATGATCATATATCTTATATATTATGGATATCTGCTTTTGATTGAAATACTAGAATTTCTGACCTAGGATTGACTACTGGCTTCTAGTATTAACCCTATGTGTAAAATCTCTCACCCAAAAATAGGTATTTTGTGTGTATTCTATATTTATTTTGTTTATTTAGATTATTTTTAAAATCAATTTAAATCTAATTATTGTATTAGGACACTTCACCGTAGTCTGAACATTAATGATATAGAACGACCCTAAAATCTGCATCTTCCTTCGTAGAATGTAGCCTACACGGGAGACACTACCCGTAAGATCTTAATGTGACACAAAATTTGATCATTTAGCATTAGTATGGCACTAGCGTAATACCTATAGATTATTGTGTTTAAAATTTAGATATTTTTAATTCATATATAATTATTATCCAATCCAACCTTCTTCATTAAGTAATCCATAAATTCTCAATGCCAAATTAGGCCAATTTTCTCTTTTGTAGGATTTAGTTATTTCTCATATAATAAAATTAAATCTTTTTCATTAATTGTTTAGTAGTTAGTTGTTGACTTTTAAATAACAAACAAACGAATTAGGAAACCTTCTAACTAACTACCAACTAAACCAAATCCTACCCATCCCCCTAATACCCTCCTACCCGTGGCTACCCCCTCAAAACCCACGCGACCCCTTCTCTCTCTCTCTCTTTCTCTCTCTACCTATATATATATATATATATATATATATATATACTCTCTTTCTCATTTTTTCTTCTAAAAAGCCTAACCAAAATTCTCCTTCAAAACACTAATTTCTTCCCTCATCCAAGAACCCTAGCCGCCACCATCACCACTAAGACGACCCCCCTTCACGTGGACAATATCACCTCCTTCATCCAAGAACCCTAATTCTTCATAATTTTTTTCTAGTAAGTCTCATTATTCCTTAAAATCCTTTCTAATGTGTATGATTGCATAAATAATTATTGTTATATATAAATAAATAACTTTTATATTTATTTGCAACCCTTTGTCATGTTCTTAATAGTGGAGTTTTATTTTAGGGTTTGCATGTAAAGAATTGAATCCATTGATGCATGTATGCACCCGTAGGTAGAACCGTTGATTAGACCTTGTTATTAATATAAAAGTATGATGTTTAAATTATTTTTATTCATATTTTTACTGTTTATTCTAGATTATTAAATTATTATTATATTTTTGAATAAATTGCATGTACAATGTGAATGGTGACCTAGTTTTATGTTTTTTCTAAAATCTCGTATCGAACCCTTCTAAAATTTTGTAAATAATTAAATTTTGATGTTATTAAACTATATTAAATTTAAATTTAAATTTATCATTCTAGAAATTTTATTGTTTGATTTAAATGGGGTTTTATGCCTAAAAAGTCACCTAGTTGACCTTATTTTAATATAAATCTATTGTAACTTGTTCGTTAGCCATATATAAATATCTTTCCTATTATTTATGATTAAAAATTTATTTTCACTGAATTAATTATGATTTTAGAATTTTATGCAAAGCATAATAGTAGGGTTATAATGGCAAATTTTTTGCCAATACTATTGTTAGAAAACTAGTAGGTGTCAAATAAAAATGCCAATAAGTATAATTGATAAAGATGCATGTAAAAACTCATTTAATCATTATTTTCTAATATTTTAGAATTATTCCCAGAATTTAACATTCTTATGATTTATTCTTTTGAGCAATTGCATGTCAAAAAAATCTTGTATAACACCTATATTAGTATGACTAGTTGCCAACATTCGTAAAAACCCTTTGTGGAAGAAAAATCATTTTTTGTCTATTTTTATGATTAATTCTAAAATTATTATTTTATTGAATTAATGTCTTTAAAAAGGGTTTTGGTAATGATTAACAATTAGTATTATTTTGAGGCTAGTTACTTTCATGTGCAATCAACGTCGAATTAATAACTAGCTATTAACCTAATTTTTTACTATATAGTAAGAGTCTAATTAGTGTAATAAATTGGTAGGTGTTCATGACATTCCTGTGGAGAGCTCCGGACCAGATTCATTGTTCTCGCATTTTGGCTTGCCAGGCAAGTATACCTTGCTTGTTTGTATTGTGCAGTATACATTATGCCTAGTTCTTTTTAGTGTATTATTTGTGTACGTATACCTGGTCCTATGTATTTTGGGACTGGACGTGACTTATTTTTGGTGGTGGCCTGTTAGCCGTTTCGGTTACGTAACTTTACCAAGCGAACCTGCACTTAGGATTAGAGTTTAAGGTCTCATCCACATTTGACTATAACTCACCTTCCTTCCAATCCGTCCTATTTAAATAAATTATTGCATCCTACTTTATTTATGTACTCTTCCTAATCTTTCATTCATCTCTTGCAGATAGATAAATTTGCGTAACAGACGTGTCGCTACCTGGAGCAACATGTCTCCTAGGGTTGATGGACATAACAAGGAGAGACCTCGACGACTCCTCTACTTCCAGGATCGGACGGGCATACTGACAATCCGTTTCCACTAACTCTGCCCGTAGTGCCTAATGGAGCTCCCCCAGCTCTAGCAGCACTATAAGATAGCCAGACACAGATGTTCTAATTCTTCTAGATGATGATACAGGAACAGAGACAATAGGCTACCACACTGGCTGTCGAGCAGAGGAAGCAAGCGGTAGAGCAGAGGCAGGAAGCCTCCGAGATGAGGTAGGGATTCCTGGCAGCACTTGAGAGGATGGCTGCACCAGCACCCGTACCAGCCCAAGCACTAGCTCCAGTGCCACAAGCGCATATTACTTCAGTTAAGGATTTTTTTGCATATGAACCCCAAGCCATATAAAGGCAATGAGAGTCCAGAGAAGACCATAACTTAGATAGACAGAACCAAGAAGCTTTTGGAGGCATCACAGCTGCCTATGAACTTATGGATGATAGGCGTAAGGACTCAGTTAGAAGGGAATACACATCACTGGTGGAAATCAATGGAGCGACAATCACACCAGACTTGGGGGCAATTCTTGGAGTACTTTGAGAAGAAATACTTTTTATTTACTGTAAATGATGCTTTGTACAATCATTTCCTCCATCTAGAGCAGGGAAACAAGACGGTTGATGAGTATGAGTTATAGTTTAGCCGTCTCAGTAGATATGGTATCGTTCTTATATCCAATAACTTAGAGAAAGCTAAAAGATTTTATCACATGCTGACTCAGGAGCTTCAATACTCTACCAGCTCATAATCCCGGATCTCTTATGCTAAAATATTGACGGAGGCCAGAGTTTAGAATGCCATCAGCAAGAAAAAAAATAATCAGTAGAGAATTCAGTAAAGACCAACAAAGACGCAACAAAGAGGGCCTATCAGACAACCAATGGGACATCAGCAGCGATAACAGAGGACGAGACCCTACCAGCTTAGAGAACCTCCGACTTATCACTTCTGTGGCAAAATAAGGTATGTGCAAAGGGAGTATATAAAGAGACTGGGAACTTGCATGATTTATGGATCGGGACAACATTAGACTCGGGAGTGTCCACAGCGTAGAGCCATTATACCAGTAGGAGTTCATAAACCAGTAGCACCAACACCAGGAGCAACCAACCAAGGAAGAGGTTTATCTCGTTTGCTAGCACCAGGAGGCCAGTAGAAAGGACCACCCTTGGCGTCGCAGGCAATGCAGTTCCAGAGAGCCAGATAACAGCCAGGAGCTCAAAGGCACGGACAGGTGTATTCACTAACTAAGGGAGGAGCAAAGACTGAAGGAGAGGCTATTATAGGTATTATTATAGTCGGATCAGTATATGCCACTATTTTATTTGATCCTGGGGTTACTCTTTCATTTATATCATCTAGATTTATAGCAATGCATAGAATAGCTATTTTATCCTTGCCTAGAGTTAGAGAATTCTTACAGGGTATCACGTCCCAGTCCCAAAATACGTAGGACTAGGAATACGTAACACGCCCAGCCGTATGTATATGAACTCTAATATATGGAAACCATATACACACGTACACTATACATGAATATCCAATCCACCAGTGGTAATATACTGTCACAACAAGTCATACAGAATCTATATCTCATCCACAGCACAAATAATCAGTAGGAATAAAGAGCTGAATAATAACTGAATATCCAAGATGATTATTAATTCTGATAGTCGGGTGGAAACAAATCTACTACAAAATGACTATACTGAAGTAGTAACAAAACCTCTAAACAACGTCAATAAATCACAGATACTCTGAGGGTAAGATCTTCTCAGCCTGATAAGTAGAGTCAGGTCCAGGTCCGTACTTCTGTAGATACTCCTGCTCGTCCATATCTGGAAAGGGACCAGGTCCTCAGAGGAACGTAACAAGATACATATAAATATACCAATAAAGTACTGAAATATAAACATCCAATGGGTCACCTAACCGTCTAAGTAAATACAATTTGAGAACAACTTTCCAACACGTGGGCTATCTGGCCAATAATGGGATTGGCATAATTCTCTCGGAGAATCAGGGGCCTACAAGTATATCGTATTTTGAATGGCAGAGGCCGCCTATAAATATATAGTGGTCATCATCACCCGTTTCTCCGGCAGAGAATCCTGGTATACAGTAGAAAAGTAAAAAGGAGCCCAAAGGCCTTACTTATTGTTCTCTCCACCCCATGCTCTAGACATGTCATATCTATGACACGATAAAACCTCTAAATAACTGCCAGGTCTACTAGCATATAAAGTTTCTATCAGCAGTCATCCCTAACGCACGGCTCATACGTACAGGCGGCCAACCCAATACGTAGTTCGGGATCTATATGAGACCCACAACTCGTGTAATAACTGTGTCACGGCCAAAGAACCTAATGATGCTCCATAATACTGGGGTGGTCTCATAACCAAGGTTCAATGTAAATACCTAAATAAAAACAGAATCAGGCATCATATGGAATGTAATTAATAGTACTATGGCAAGGTGTACTTGCCGAGCAAAAGTTTTGTATAGTGTAAGCGTCCACAACAGTATAAATTTTAGTGAAAGAAGAATTATAGTTTAGGGTTTTGGGATAGTTGTAATATATATAGGGAATAAGAGGTGGTGGGGGTTTGAAGTCGGTTCCGCACGGGGGGTATTTATTTTAGTGGTTTTAACACCACTACTGCTACTGTTGTTTCTTTATTGATTTTGGTTTCGGTTGAGGGGGTTTTAGTAATACTAGGTATAGAAACAGTGGAATGGGCGGCTCACACGCTCAAAGAAGAAAAAGTAAAGTTGGTTTGCTATTGCTGCTATTGATATTTCTTCTCCTAATCGGTTGTGGGTTCCAGTGGGTAGTGGATTTAGGAGTTGCGGTTTGGGTTTAGTATGCAATAGTAATTTCTTTCTAATTAATTTATATATACATATATATATACATAAAAAATTCTAAAAATTATATTGGTGCATACGATTAAACTAGCAACTGACCAAAAGGTCTCCTACATGGAATAATTTAGGAATAATTTATAATGGCTCCATAAATCCCCTAGATGCAAAACACCTTAAATAAATATTAAATAAAATCTATCTCCTCTATTTAGCTCATAATTACCATAAATAATTAATACAGTTTTCAGAATTAGGAGTTTTACATTCTACCCAACTTATAAAAATTTCGTCCTCGAAATTAAAACTAAGCCACGGTAGAAAGTCAAGAATGGTATAAGATATAAATTAACAAAGTAAATTTATACCTTGGTCTGCGAATAGGTTTAAAATATCTTTGCGCATGTCATCGTCGCGCTCCAAAGTAGATTCTCCTAGTGCACCATGCTTCCATGCCATGCGGACCAAGGGAATAGACTGGTTCCTGAATACTTTATCTCGATGATCAAGGATTCCCACGGGTTGCTCTTGATATGACAAGCTTGGCCCAATGGTGATCTCCGAATGATCAAGAACATGACTGCTGTCAGCCACATATCGCCTGAGTTACGACACATGGAATACATCATGTACTCCCTCAAGTGAAGGTGGTAGCGCAAGTCGATAAGCCACTTCTCCCACTCTCTCTAGCACATCAAATGGTCCGATATACCTTAGACTTAACTTGCCACACCCTCCGAATCGAATGGTGCCTCTGGTAGGTGATATCCTTAAGAAGCCATGATCGCCCTCTTTAAACTCCAAGGGACGACGATGAAGGTCTGTCCATTATTTTTGCTTGTCTTGCGCTGCTCGCAAGTGTCCTTGTATCTTCTTAACTGTCTCAATGGTGTTGACCACTAACTCTGGTCCCAGAATCTAGCATTCTCCCATGTCACTCTAACACACAGGAGACCTATACTTTCTTTCATATAATACTTCAAATGGAGCCATCTGGATGCTCGCCTGATAGCTATTGTTGGAAGAAAACTCCACAAGATGTAGGTGGTCCTCCCATGATCCTCCAAAGTCTAACTTACAAGTCCTCAATATATCCTCCAATGTCTGAATAGTACATTCTGATTGCACATATGTTTGCGGGTGATAAGATGTACTAAATTTCAGACGAGTTCCAAGACTCTCTTGTATGCTCCTCCAAAAGTGTGATATAAAGTGCAAAACCCTGTCTGATACAATGCTGACTGGTATGCCGTACAATCTCATGATCTGCCTTATATATAAGTTAGCCAAAGCTTCTATAGATTGGCCAACTCTAAAAGGCAAGGAATGGGCTGACTTGGTGTGTCGGTGCACTATTACCCATACTACATCTCTTTCACTTGGACTCTTGGGAAAACCTGTGACAAAGTCCATAGTGATGTGCTCCCACTTTCACTCTAGAATCGGGAGTGGTTACAATAACCCTGCTGTTCTCTGGTGCTCCGCCTTTACTTGTTAACATACCAGACATTTAGCTACAAAGCGAGCTATCTTTTTTTTTATTCTATGCCATCAAAAGTGCTGTCGTAAATCACGATACATCTTGGTGCCTCCAGGATGAATAGAATATATCGAACTATGAGCTTCTGTCATCAGCTTCTGTCGAATCTTTCCATTGGGAACATATAGACGATCACCATATCTTAATGTCCCGTTATTATGAATGCGCAGTCCTGTCTGCTCTCCGGCCGCTGTTCTTTCTTTTAATCTTTTGAATCTGGCGTCTGTAGGCAATGCTGTCTTGATCATTTCTACTAGTGATGATTGTACTTGCATATTGGCTAGGTCCCGTCTGCTCTAGGTAATAACATTTCAATGCCAAGACCTTGTAAGTCTTTCAATAATTCCTTCTGTGTTGTTAAGAAATAAGCTGTTGGCTTCCGGCTTAACACGTCTGCTACAACGTTATCCTTGCCAGGGTGATAATGTAGCTCTATCTCAAAATCTTTCATCAACTCGAGCCATCATCATTGCCTCATATTTAACTCCTTCTATGTGAAGACATACTTGAGGCTTTTGTGATCTGTATATATTTTTACTTGTTCCCCACATAAGTAATGTCTCTATAACTTCAGAGCAAATACAACGGCTGCAAGTTTCAAGTCATGAGTTGGATAATTCTTCTCATGTACTCATAATTGCCTGAATGCATATGCATATGCAATCACCTTGCCATGTTGCATCAATATGCATCCCAAGCCCTTCCCTGATGCGTCACTGTATATTATGTAGCCTCCTGATCCTGATAGAATAGTCAGCACTGGTGCTGAAGTTAGTCGCTTCTTCAACTCCTCGAAAGCGGCCTGACACTCGTTGGTCTATATGAACTCTTGATCTTTGCAAGTCAACCGAGTCATAGGTGTTGCTATCTTTGAGAAATTCTCCACGAATCATCGGTAATATCCTGTAAGTCCAAGGAAACTCCTTACCTATGCTGCTGATTTAGGAACAGGCCATGTCTCGACTGCCGAGATCTTTTCTTGATCAACAAAAATACCATCTCCTGTAACAACATGTCCAAGAAATGAGACTCTATCCAAGAAGAACTCATATTTACTGAGTTTTGCATATAACTGCTTTCTCCTCAAGGTTTCTAGAATAATCCGCAGGTGCTTCTCATGCTTCTCGTGGCTTTTTGAATAGACAAGTATATCATCTATGAAGACGACCATGAATTGGTCCAAATACTGATGGAAGACTCGATTTATTAAGTCCATAAAGATAGCTAGAGCATTGGTCAATCTAAATGGCAGTAGTGCCCATATCTTGTCCGAAATGCGATCTTCGGGATGTCCTCCTTCCATACCTTCACCTGGTGATATTCCGATCTCAAATCTATCTTTGAGAACATCTTGGCTCTATTAAACTGATCAAATAGGTCATCAATGCATGGCAGTGGATATTTATTCTTCACTATTACTGCATTCAAGGCTCTATAGTCAATGCACATACGCACTGACCCATCCTTCTTTGGTACAAACAACACTGGCGATCCCCAGGATGATGCACTTGGTCGGATGAAACCTTTCTCTTCTAGTTCTTTCAACTGTGTCTTTAGTTCATCCTTCTCCTTCTTCACCAGTCTATAAATATGTGATGCTATGGATGCTGCTCTTGGTGTTAATTCAATCGAAAACTCTACGTCTCTATCTGGGGGTAGTCCTGGTAATTCTTATGGAAAGACGTTTGGGAATTCTAAAATAATGGGATGATAGACAATATCGTCCATTACGAGCTGCATACTATTATAGATTTCTGTGGATCCTCGTGCAAACTCAAGTTCAGGATGGCCTGATACCTTGAAAAGAATGCTTCCTCCAAAGTAATCGAAGAAAGCGTGGTACTTACTTAGCCAGTCCATTCCAAGCACAATATCAAAAGTTGGCATAGGAAGGACTAAGAGTCGGGCATTCATCTCTCTGCCACGTATCACTATAAGATACGATATACAATTTGTACTAACATGTATAACTCCTCCTCCGGTAAGAATTCTAATATAACTAAGTAAAGGTGTGGAGGCAATGTTGTATTTGGCAATAAAACTAGATGATATGAATGAGTGGGTAGCTCCCTTATCAAACAATGTCACAGCAGGAAAAGTAAAATAAGAGTGATACCTGCTATGACATCAATCTCCTGATTTATGTTATCTACTTCCATTATAAAAGCTTGTCCGTTCCTCTATGGTTGTCCCTATCTAGCCCTCACAAATTGATCCTCCTGTGCAGGTAGCGGTGGTCCTCGCTGAAATTCCCCTGCTGCTGGAGGTCGAGGTGCTCCTGGTCTCAGCATTTACTGAGCTGGATTCGGTGCTGGAAGTACTAGCCTCTGTGCTGGTGGTGGAAGTATCGATGCCTGTTGCATAGGACAGTCTTTCATTATATGATGTCCGGAACCACATCTTATACACTGTCCTAAATGGACCCGACAGTCCTTTGAGATGTGCCCGTGTCTCCCACAATAATTGTATTAGAGTTTCTCTGGGATCTGGTACGGTCCTGCTCTATGTTGGTACTGCTATTGCTGAGCTAAAGAACGTCTAATAGGTCCTCTTTGTTGTGTCCTTGTCGGTCCTGGTTGTGTCCTCAGCTGACCTCCTTTTCCTTTGTTGATGGTTTCTTGCAATTTGTCTTCTGTCAGTAATTCGGCATAAGAGATTCGGGACTATGAGCTTGTGTAATGTTGGAGCACCTGAGTCAGTCCGCGATAAAATCTCTTAGCCTTGGCTACGTCATCTGGTATCAGAGCAGCGCCATATTTACTAAGGCGACTAAACTCAGCATCATACTCGTCCACTATTCGGTTCCCCTGCTCCAGTTGGAGAAACTGATCGTACAGTGCATCTCTGACTGTGTCCGGGAAGTACTTTCTTTCAAAGCACTCCAGAAATTGCTCCCAAGTCTGGTATGTACCCAATTGGTGCTCCATGGATTCCCACCAGTGATGAGTATTCCATCTAGAAGCATCCTTACACCGGTCATCCACAACTCTGTAGGTAGTGGCGATGCTTCTAATAACTTTCGAGTGTGAGTGATCTAGTTGGTAGTTTTCTCTGGGCTCTCAATGCCTTTGTACAACCTTAGACCCATCTGTACAAAGTCTTTTACTGAACCAACTCTAGCTCGAGGTACTGGAGCTAGTGCTTGAGCTGGTACAATAGTCTTTGCAGCCATCCTTTCAAGTGCTGCTAAGAACTCTTGTCTTTGTTCTGCTGCTTGTTGTCTCTATTCTGCAGCTAGTATGGCGGCTTGTTATTGCTGTTCCTGTATTATCATCTGGAAGAATTGGAACAGTTGTGCCTGGCCATCCTACGGTGTCGATGAGACTGGAAGGTTCCCATTAGGTGGCACAGAAAGATTAGATGGAACTGGATTGTGAATCTGTCCATCTGGTCCAGGAAGTCTAAGAATTATTGAGGTCCCTCCTTGAGTCTGACCATTGACTCCAGGAGTTGTGTCACCATCGGCGATAGTAGATCTTTTCTGCATATCCATCTCTCTGCAGGTGATGTACAAAATATTTAGAAGAAGTACAGGAATAAAATAGGATACAAGCATTAGATAGAGTGTAAAAGTATGAAATACGCTGGGAAATTTGTCTGCGGAAAATAGAGTTTCAAAACTGTCGGCATAAAATATGGTTTCAGAATTATCCGCGTAAAGCAGAGAAGCATAAAGTGAGGTTTTAGAGTTGTCCGCATAAAGCAGAGAATCAAGGTAGTTTGGCATAAAGTAGGATTTTAGAATTGTCCGCATAAAGTAGAGAAGCATGAAGTAAGGCTTCAAAACTGTCCGCGTAAAATAGAGATTCAAAGAAGTTGGTGAAAAGTAAAGCTTTAAAGCTGTCTAGGTAAAAGTCTGCGTAAAAGTTTTGCGGGCATAAAGTTTGCGTAGAAAATTTGTGCGTAAAAGATCTGTACGTAAAAGATCGGTACGCGTAAAATCTGCTTGCGTAAAGTCTAGCATACGTTGCAGCGTAAAGTTGTACGATAACTCTTTGTAGCTTTCGGATGAATTTGTCAAACAAATCAGTGAACCTGACATCTGACAAAAGTACTGCACGATGATCGAGGGAACGGCTGTGATGATAATTTTGCACAGAGACTCAGGTTGTCGTTTAGTGACATATTTGATACTAGTCATTTTTACACTTCCAAGAGGAAGAAAAGTTGAGGCTTCTGAATACGTTGCCTACAGAAATAAGTTTTTACAATCAAGATGAGACAAAATCAGACGCTATGTCAAAAGCTGTTTCTTGCACAGGCCTCGAGGCATATCTCTGCATTAAATGCACGAGATTTTTTTCTAACTAGTTATGACTAAAAAAGCTAAGACTGTGACGATTACGCTCATATCCTATCCTTACATTTTATGCCTAGTCAGGCTATTCTACGCTAGTTATCTATTATTCAGGAATCATCAAGTTTACGCAGGGATAGTTACCTACGTGGCTTGCATGACGTATCATACACAGGATTAGGAAGACTAAGGGAACATGGGTAGCAGTTGTTATAACTGCAGCATAAAGTAGACATAACTGTAGTGTAAAACAGGCAATCTTCTCTATAGCTTGGCTTTTTATGCCAACAAGACAGTTTTTTGGCTTTTACGCCAACAACAGTCATTTGGCTTTTACGCCAACAAGGGTAAAGGGTCTTTGGCATAAACTTTGGTTATCCAAATATAGGATAGTTGAAAGGAAGAATGAGGTTTCAGTCAAGCATGGATGAGATCCTTATACTCTATTCCTATACGCAGGCTTGTTTGGTACAGTTACCTAACCAAGATAATATATTCTTGACCTACATGGGCCACCACCAAAAATATGTCACGCCCCAGTCCCAAAATACGTAGGACTAGGAATACGTAACACGCCCAGTCGTATGTATATAAACTCCAATATATGGAAACCATATACACATGTACGCTGTACATGAATATCCAATCCACCAATGGTAATATACTATCACAACAAGTCATACAGAATCTATATCTCATCCACAGCATAAATAATCAGTAGGAATAAAGAGCTGAATAATAACTAAATATCCAAGATGAGTATTAAGTCTGATAGTCGGGTGGAAACAAATTCACTACAAAATGACTATACTGAAGTAGTAACAAAATCTCTAAACAACATCAATAAATCACAGATACTCTGAGGGTAAGATCTCCTCAGCCTGGTAAGTAGAGTCAGGTCCAGATCCGTACTCTTGTGAATACTCCTGCTCGTCCATATTTGGAAAGGGACTAGGTCCTCAGAGGGACGTAACAAGATACATATAAATATTTCAATAAAGTAATAAAATATAAAGATCCAATGAGTCACCTAACCATCTAAGTGAATACAATTTGAGAATAACTTTCCAATACGTGGGTTATCTGGCTAATAATAGGATTGGCATGATTCTCTCAGAGAATAAGGGGCCTAGAAGCATGTCATATTTTGAACGGCAGAGGCCACCTGTAAATATATAGTGGTCATCATCACCCGTTTCTCCAGTGGAGAATCCGGGCGTACAGTAAAAAAGTGCAAAGGAGCCCAAACGCCTTACTTATTGTTCTCCCCACCCCATGCTCTAGACATGTCATATCTATGACATGATAAAATCTCTAAATAACTGCCAGGTCTACTAGCATACAAAGTTTCGATCAGCAGTCATCACTAACGCACGGCTCATACGTACAGGCGGCCAACCTAATACGTAGTCCGGAATCTATATGAGGCCCACAACTCGTGTAACAACTGTATCACGGCCAAAGAACCTAATGATGCTCCATAATACTTGGGTGGTCTCATAAACAAGGTTCAAAGTAAATACATAAATAAAAATAGAATCAGGCATCATATGAATGTAAATAATAGTACTATGGCAAGGTATACTTGGTGAGAAAAAGTTCCGTATAGTGCAAGCGTCCACAATAGTGTAAATTTTAGTGAAAGAAGAATTGTAGTTTAAGGTTTTGGGATAGTTGTAATATATATAAGGAATAAGAGGCGGCGGGGGTTTGAAGTCGGTTCCGTACGGGGGGTATTTATTTTAGTAGTTTTAACACCACTGCTGCTGTTGCTGCTGCTGCTGTTTCTTTATTTGTTTTGATTTCGATTGAGGGGTTTTTAGTAATACTAGGTATAGAAATGGTAGAATGGGCGGCTCACACGCGTAAAGAAGAAAAAGCAAAGTTGGTTTGCTATTGCTGTTGTTGATATTTCTTCTCCTAATGGGTTGTGGGTTCCAGCGGGTAGTGTGTTTAGGAGTTGCAGTTTGGGTTTAGTATCCAATAGGAATTTCTTTCTAATTAATTTATATATACACATATATATACATATATATACATAGAAAATTCTAAAAGTTATATTGGTGCATACGGTTAAACTAGCAACTGTCCAAAGGGTCTCCTACATGGAATAATTTAGAAAAGATTTATAATGGCTCCATAAATCCCCTAGATGCAAAAATACCTTAAATAAATATTAAATAAAATCTATCTCCTCTATTTAGCTCATAATTACCATAAATAATTAATACGATTTTCAGAAATAGGGATTTTACACAGGGGGAGGAATAGTTCCTGTAACTAGTACCTGTAGGACTTGTTCAGTTATTATTTGTGGTCGGGCGATGAGAGCTCGACTTTTGGTATTTTTAATGCCAAATTTTAACATAGTGCTGGGGATGGATTGGCTTAGCCAATATCATGTATTATTAGATTGAAATAGAGGTATGCTATCTTTAAGCCACCAGGCCAGTGAGAGTTTGATTTTATGAGAGGAACTATAGAGAAGGGGGTAGGCCAATATGGTGGATCTTGCATGGCGATCGAAGTTGTACCACCATCGATTATTGAGGAGTTTGCAGATATCCTTCCAGACGAGTTTCCAGGTCTGCACCGGACAGAGAAGTCAAGTTCACTATTTAGTTAGTATCGTGAGCAGCACCAATATATTTTAATGTGTATCATCTGGCAAAGAAGAAACTAGATGAGATGAAGGCTAGTTGCAAGAGTTGCAGGACAAGGGATTCATAAGGCTAAGTGCATCACCTTGGGGAGCCCCAGTTTTGTTCGTGCTAAAGAAAGATGGAACAGTTCGTATGTGCATCGACTACAGAGCCCTTAATATAGTGACCATCAAGAATAAGTACCCTCTGCTACAGATTTATGACTTTTCGACCAACTGGCAAGAGCGCAGGTGTTTTCTAAAATTTATCTAAGGTCGGGATACCTAATCCTATGTAATTTCTATGTAATTTTTCTCCAATCCAACCTTCTTCATTAAGCAACCCATAAAATTTCCATGCAAAATTAGGCCACTTTCCTCTTGTGTAGGATTTATTTATTTATTTATTACTATTTTAAATCTCATAGAATCAAATTAAATTTTTGTCATTAATTGGTTAGTTGTTAACTTTTAAATTACTAACAAACTAATTAGGAAACCTCCTAACTAACTACCAACTAAACCTAATCCTATCCATCCCCCTAATACCCTCCTACCCGCAGCTACCCCCTCAAAACCCATGCGACCCCCTCTCTCTCTTTCTATATATATATATATATATATTCTCTTTCTTATCTACCCTACTAAAAACCATAACCAGAATTCTCCTTCGAAACCCTAATTTCTTCCCTTATCCAAGAACCCTAGCGGCCACCATCACCACCAAGGCTACCCCTCTTCACGTGGACAACATTACCTCCTTCATCCAAGAACCTTAGTTCTTCATCCTTCTTCTTCTTCTTCTAGTAAGTCTCCTTCTTCCTCAAAACCCTCTCTATTATATATGATTGTATAAATAATTGTTGTTATATATAAATAAATAATTTTTATATTTATTTGCAATCCTTTGCTATGTTCTTAATAGTAGAGTTTTATTTTAGGGTTTGCATGTAAAGAATTGAACCCATGAATGCATATATGCATCCATAGGTAGAACCCTTGATTAAACCTTGTAATTAATATAGAAATATAATATTTAAATTATATATATATATATATATATATATATATATATATATATATATATATATATATATAATTTCTATGTATTTATATATATATATAATTTTTATGTAATTTTTCTCCAATCCAACCTTCTACATTAAGCAACCCATAAATTCTTCATGCCAAATTAGGCCACTTCCCTCTTTTTTTAGGATTTAATTATTTATTTATTACTATTTTAAATTCCATAGAATCAAATCAAATCTTTGTCATTAATTGGTTAGTTGTTTAGTTGTTAACTTTTAAATAACTAACAAACTAATTAGGAAACCTCCTAACCAACTACCAACTAAATCTAATCCTATCCATCCCCCTAATACCCTCCTACCCACGGCTACCCCCTCAAAACCCATGTGACCCCCTCTCTCTCTTTCTCCGGACCAGATTTATTGTTCTCATATTTTAGCTTGCCAGGCAAGTACACCTTGCTTGTTTGTATTATATAGTTTGCATTATGCCTAGTTCTTTTTATTGTGTTATTTGTGTACGTATACCTGGTCCTACGTATTTTAGGGCTGGGGCGTGACACTATGTCTATTCATAGCCGTGACCGTATATTGGGATATTGGAATACTTGGGATATTGGAATACTCTGGAATACGTAGCTGGTTTTGTCTTTCTTCACTCTCCAGTATTCGGGTTCTTGGGCATGATATAATTTTAGTGGTGAACCATGCAGGTCTGGTTTCCAAACGTGTGGGGGTTATCAGTTATTAGATGTCTCAATTCTAACTTGTTCTTTCTTGATCACTTTTTGGACTATCCTATATCTCTGATTGTTTACTTGTTATATATTTTCATCTTCGCTCTATCCTGTTCCTCGATTTGATCCTTGTGTCCTTTAAGTTTTAGGGGCACTATTCTTGATTCTTCTGATCAAATTATTTTGACTCAGACAATATCAGATCAGGGTCCATATGGTCAGTCGTTACCTGGGGTCAGCCTTAACTTTCAGGACTAGAGTCAAGGATTGATCCCGGGATAGAGTAGCATGTTAAGCTTAATCTGTTGGCAATACCAGTATAGCCAGATCAGCCAAGTAACCAGATATTGTTCGTGAATTAATGGATGTTCTGATAGGATTCATAGAGACTCATCAGCGACAGAGTGACATTCTAACTCTGTAAGTTCAGACGGCCATGGAGAGAGGTGGTTCTCAGATCTATTATTTTGTGAACAGCTTCAAGCGTCTCCATCCTTCGTACTTCTACAGTACTTAGGATATGATAGCATCTGATGCATAGCTCCAGGATACTGAGGCCATACTCGAGGTAGCAGGAGTTCCTGCTAGGGAGCGAGTAGCAGTTATTAGGCTACAATTGATAGATTTAGTATGCGATTGGTGGGCAGCTTAGGAGGTTTCACTGACAGCATCAGTACCATGGGTGGACTTCAATGAAAGGTTTCAGACTCGATACTATGATGCAGTATCACGTTATGATTTACAGTAGAGGTTTAACAACCTCAGGCAGATAAAAAGGACCGTTGACGGCTATGCGATAAAGTTATGTAGGCTCAGTCTGTTTGCTCCTATTTTGGTGGCGATCGGGTTGGACCAAGCTAGGAAGTTCCAACAGGAACCTTATCTGAAGATCATACGAGCAATCGTGCAGCATGAGTTTTAAACTTTTGATACTATTATAAGAGCGACGATGAGGCACGAGTACACATCTCAGAGGATCATCGACAGGATTGGGGGCCAGAAGAAGCCTCATATTCAGAGGGGATCTTCTACCCAGTTTTTGGCACCAGCTCCGGCAGTTCAAGCTTGTCGATCAAATTTTTGAGGAGAGCAGCCTCGGTGGCATTATTTGAATAATCTTTCCAGACTCATCCTCAGCAGCAGAGGCAGACTTCTTTGGATGGGTGTTCCTACTATTGAAAGCTAGGCCATATCTTTTCAAAGTGTCGTAAGGTACAACACTTATGTTGGGTGTATGGTGGAGCAGACCATATGGTGAGTACTTATCTTTGGAGGGCTCCAGCTGGATTATCATCAGTCCAATTAAAAGCTCTACAGTTCAAGGTACCAGTACTGGTACAACAACATCAGGGCCCGAGGCCTTTACCGATGCAGTCCAAGATATTCTAGCAGCAGTGGCCGCAATAGTATGCTCAGGCCTAGGCTCATATCAGGAAGAGAGGCTAGCAGAGGGGACCAGCACCCAGAGGGCAAGGACAGGCTTTCAGGATGTTATATTAGGAGGATCTAGTGGCTGGAGAGGTTATTGAAAGTAACATTCGCATTCAGCTTCAAATTTTTTTGATTCTAGCGCATCTCACTCATTTATTTCTGCATAATTTGTGATACGAATTCACTTAGTCTGAGTATTTACCTGTAAGGATATATACTTACTGGTAACAGTCTTATGGGAGTAGATAGAGTTTATGCCTAGGGTCTAGTCGTACTGTGCGGTAGAGAGTTTTTTGCTAGATTGATAGAGTTTCCTATAGGTGATTGTGATCTGGTCCTAGGAATGGATTGGTTGAGTGCATGACATGCAATAATAGATTACCATGCGGGCAAGTTTATCTTTCGTGTCCAAGGCGAGGAGTTCTCATTTTTGAGAGGCGAGGTAGAGTCTCTGTCAATTATCCTGAGGATGGTAGTAGACGAGGAGGTAGAGTTACCTAGAGTTATTTGCAAGTTCCTAGATATATTTTCTAACGAGCATCCAGGCATGCCGCCAGTTCGAGACGTGAAGTTCTAAATTGATTTGATTCTAGGGGCAGAGCCAATTTTATAGCAAGTCTATAGGATATTGCCGTCAGAGTTAAAGATTTTGTACCAGATGATAGAGGAGCTGAGGACCGAGGGATTCATTCGTGCTAGTGGATCGCCTTGGGGAGGACCATTACTTTTTATTAAAAGAAGGATGGATCATCGAATTTATATGATAATTATTGTAATTTATGTACGGTGACCATTAAGAACAAGTATCTCTTGCCCAGGATAGATGACTTATTTGATCAGCTCAACGGGGCAGTTGTGTTTTCTATGATCGATTTGCGGTCTGGGTATCATCTAATCAGAGTCAGAAAGCAAGACATACCTAAGACATCGTTTATATCTAGATATGGCTATTGGAAGTTTTTTTTTATGGCATTTGGAGCGACCAATGAGCCAACAATATTCATTGATCTCATGAATTATATTTTTATGCCTTACCTAGACCAGTTTGTGATAGTCTTTATTAATGATATCCTGGTCTACAGTCGGACTGAGGTAGAGCATGAGCGACATCTTTGTATAGTACTTCAGACTCTTCGAGAGCATCATCTGTACACGAGGTTCAGTAAGTACAATTTTTGGCTAGATCATATTTTATTCTTGGGTCATATTATTTTTGATGGAGACATAGAGGTGGATCCCAAGAAGATAGAGGCTATCGAGAGTTGGCCAGTACCTAGTACAGTTTCGGAGGTGTGTAGTTTTTTAGGACTAGATGCAACTACAAGCGATTTGTGGCAGATTTTGTTAGGATTTTTGCTCTCTTGAAATGAATGACATGTAAGGATGTGCACTTTGAGTGGTTAGATGCTTGTCTAATTTCTTTCGAGAAGCTCAAGCGGAGTTTGATTTTAGCTCATATTCTGATACTTTTCGTTGGACCAGGTGGATTTAAGGTTTTCTATGATGCATCAGGTATTAGGCTAGGGTGTATCCTTATACAGCATGGTAGGTTTATGGCTTATGCGTCTCGACAGCTTCGAGACCATGAGAAGAATTACCCGATCCATGATTTGGAATTAGTCATAGTTTTGTTTGCACTCAAGCTCTGAAGGCATTATCTGTATGGCGAGCTGGTGGAGATCTTCACATATCACTAGAGATTGAGATATGTGTTTGTTGGACCATAGGGAAACTCTATAGGGGATAAATACAGTGCAACAGAATAATCTATCCAACTAAAAATTATGTATAATATAAAGGCAGCTAATAACTAATAATGTATATGCAAGAAACATATATAAAGCAGTAAGAGTAAGAGAGAGAAATCACAAATACCATGATGTATATTAATTTTCCTCTAAGAGGACTAGTCTAGTCCCTAGAACTCTTGCTCAGAGTTGTATCCACTATAATCACCAATAATGAATCACAAGCTTTGATCCAAAGGCTTACAACTTTCTTACAACCACTAGTTTTGATCCGAAGGCTTGAGAGAATTCATACATGTGAGTTTAATATGAAGGGCACGCAGACTTCACACAGAAGAAGAGGTTTGATGAACCAAGCTATTACAATTCTGAAAAACTTCTAACCGAGGTCAAACTTGGCACTAAAAAGTTGTAGAGTTGATCTTAGAGATAGAAAAGTTTAGGCTCCGAGGGTTTCCTCACTATAGAATAAAAAGAATAAGAATGGATGAGTTATTTAGAATGAGAAATTCAATCCTATTTATAGGGTATTGGCAAACCGAATTCGACCCGAGTTTGGATTAGATTTAGTTAAAAATTTAAATATTGTTCCAAGAAATTAGGGATGCAATAACTGGGTTGATTTTATACTAAATAGGTGACAGAGTTTGGTCCAAGTTTGGCACAAATTTGGTCCGAGTTTGGTTGCCTATTCTAGTAAGGTTTATGTTTGAATATAGGTTAATTTAATGGCTAGGTCCGAGGGTTTGTTTTAGTAGACTTGGGTTATGCCAGTATGACTCAATGTACATAAGTCCTAGACTCAATAAAAATCAAATTACATTGCTGAAAACTAAGAGCACTGATGACGCCAATCTTCCAAAATATCTGCTGACTTGAACAAACTTTTTATCTTGCCGGCAGTTGTCTAAAGATAACCAAATATGAAAATCTTAATACCTTTTAGGGGCTTCATCGTGTGCAAGGCCCCCGGGGAAGAGGCTCTAGATAAGTCATAGGCAGTTCAAAGACATCTTCTGGTATAACGTCGTCTTTGGCTCATCATTATTTTTTATAGCATATGTCTATGTTATCTTACTTAATTCTTTCTACAGATACATGTTAGACGAACAAAATAATATACAAAAGCAAATATTAAAATATTAATATATATCTGGATAATGCTGATTTTAAGTAGAAGTACTATAGTAATTGATCGATTATCATAATGCTAAACTTAATCGATTACCAAATTCAAAAACTCATCTTAAATATTGGACCAACAATGTTCACACAGAGGTACCTTAACATGTGTTAAAAGAGATGGCTAGAGTAACAGATTATGATCTTGATCTTCAGTACCATCTAGGGAAGGCCAACATCTTTGCAGATGCCTTGGGCAAGAGGGACGAATAAAAATATCAGGCACGAGATCATAACAGAGGCCCATAGTTCCCAGTATTGAGTTTATCCAAGCGAGACGAAGATGTATCATGATATTCATCAACACTTCTGGTAGAATGGGATAAAGTGGTAAATAGAATGGTTTATCTCTCGATGTTTAGTATGTCAGCAGGTTAAGACTGAGCATTAGAGACTAGTTGGACTTCTTTAGCATTTATCGATTCTGGAGTAGAGATATGATCATATTACTATGGACTTCGTGATTGGTCTTTCTAGATCCCCTGCTGGTAAAGATATTATTTGGGTAATAGTGGATTGACTCACGAAGGTTGCTCACTTTCTACCATTCAGAGTTGGTCAGTCCACTGAGCAGCTAGCCGAGTTGTACATGAGGCAGATTATCCGGCTACATGGAATTCTAGTTAGTATAGTCTCAGACAGGGATTCCAGATTCACTTTCTATTTTTAGCAGAGCTATAGCAGAGTTTAGGCACCCGTCTGAGATTTACTTCATCTAACCATTTATAAACAAATAATCAATCGGAGCGTATAATTCAGACCTTGGAGGATATACTTCGGTTATGTATGCTAGATTTTGATGGTTCCTGAGAGGATTACCTATACTTAGTAGAGTTCTCATACAACAATAACTTCCAAGTGATTATTCAGATGGTACCCTTTGAAGCATTGTATGGTAGAAGATGCAGATCACCCTTGGCTTCGAATGTTATTAGCAAGAGGCAGATACTTGGTCCTGAGATGATTGCTCAGTCAGTAGGGTCATCAAGATGATCAGAGAGTATCTCAGAGTAGTTGAGGATCGTCAGCGTCATTGGGCATAATGGCATCAGCGACATCTTGAGCTCTCTGTCGGCAACCAAATTTTTCTTAAGATTTTTTCTACCCGTGGAGTTATCTGATTCAAAGTACGGGAAAAGCTTAGTCCTAGATTTTTGTGATGTTCAATATTCTCGAGCACGTAGGAGATGTCTCATATCGAGTAGCTCTTCCACCGTCGCTTTGCGAGATACCTGATATCTTTTATGTATCTCAGTTTTGTGACTATATTCTGGATTCGAGCCATGTTCGAGATCATTCAAAATTGGTTGTTAGTACCAACCTATCGTATGAGGAGAGGCACGTATCTATTTTGGACCGGAGTGAGAAGGTTCTCAAGAACCAGACTATCTGCTTAGTTCGAGTTTCTTTGGGACATCACTCACCAGATGAGTCAACGTGGGAGCGCAAGGATGATATTCCTGCTTGTTACCTGCCTTTGTTTGACTCAGGAGGTATATTTATTTGTGTCCTCCATATCTTATCCTAGCTTGTTTATGATTGTTTATTTGTTATAGCTTGTAGATGCTTTTATATTCCTTGTTCCATTTACTTGTCTAAATTTTATATTTATATGAGTTTTTTGCTTAGTTCTTCATAGCATGACTTTCTGGATCGTATCTCTTAATTTGGAGCCTCATTGAAATTTTGAGGACATAATTTTTCTAAAGAGGGGAGAGTTGTGAGACTCGTCTCACAGAATCTATTTTGGCATATGTATGCGTATTTTTTATTATATTTATATATATTGTGTTTTATTGGATCTCGTGGAATCTTGAAATTCCCTCAAAAGTAAAACTTTACTCACTGACCGATTATCGTCGGCATACCACGGTATACCGATAAAAAAAAATTCCGACAGATATTCTTTGCATTTTTGAGATATTTTTGAGATATTTTTTTTTTTAGATATTTTCGTACATAGTGTTTGATACTTTCTAATATCCAATGGTTTTTTGATCTTGTTTTAAGAGGTCGAGATTGATTTAACTCATGACGGGGATCATTGACGAGGCAGATCGAACTGTCATGATAAAATTATCTCTTATATATATATATATATATTAATGGATTTTCTCTCTCCTCTCTCTTTTCTTTCTTTCTTTCTTCACTTCTTAATTCCTCTCCAATTTCTGCGGAAGCTAGGAGCTTGGTCTTGAGACCTAAGAGTGTGGTTTCTGTACCACTTTTGGTGGTGGAGTTGAAAGTTTAGGCTGAAAGCTTGACTTTAGGAAGTACATCTTGCCAAATTCTAGAACAAGAATATTTTATTGCTATTTTTGTTTCTTGAGATTTTATGCTAATAATTTTATGAAAATTGTTTTATTAAATATGTTTCTCTAGTAATTTACAACTATGTGCATGTTTTAGAAATTAATTTGGCTAGGTTTAATTTTTTCTGCTTAGTCTAGATTTAACCTTAGTAGTATGGACTGGATGTCAAGAGAGATATTGGAGTTTTCATCTTGGAGTATATGTTTATATGCTATTTGAGACCAGTTTCAAGCTTCCATTCTGGTAGTTTTGAGTTTTGTGGGATCCAGACAAGTTTTAATTTTCCCCCTAAAATTACTTTTATTGTATTTTTCAGAATCGATCTATCAAATCTAAAAGTTGGTAAAATCAAATACTCTCCGGTTGTTGGAATTTTGTCATATACAATTTTGACCTTTAAAAATCTAAATTTTGAGTTATAACGGAGTTTTTATGGCCCGAACAAGTCTCAAAATTATTCTAAGTCTTGGTTTCTGTGATCGCTCGGAAGATCCGATGATAATTCGTGACAGTCCGACGGATGGTCCAATTTTGAGGCACACAATCTTGTTGTGACCAATCGAATGATCCGACGGTGATCCACGGAAGTCCAACGGATAATACGAATTGTGGTCCATTAACTTGTTGTGACAGATCGGATGATCCAACTGTGATCGAGGAGACCCGACCGATGATCTGAATTGGCCAAATTTTGCCAATTTTCTTTTTTCCAGATCTTTTGCTTATTTGTGATACTTTCTTCGTGTGACCATGATTTTCGTGACCAGTCTCTTGTCTAGCTAGGGGATGATTTATACCCGAGATGTATTTGTATGATTTTTGTGACCATTCTCTTGTATAGATAGGGGATAACTTACACCCTTGATGCGCTTGAATATGTGGCCTCGTATGTTAGGGGATTGATTTATACCCTATATACTCATGATAACGACGCATAGCAGTTCACTCGTGGTCATGTATATGACATGCGTAATAGTGACTAGTAGTAGTTCACTCGTGGTTATTATATATGACATATGTGATAGTGACTCGTAGCATTTCACTCATGGTCAGTGTATATGACATGTGTTATAGTGACTCACACTAGTGCACTCTTGTTCATTATCCCTTACATGCATGGCAGTGACTCGTAGTAGTGCACTCGTGATACTTTATCAGTATATTATCTATTTTGGCTTGTTATAGTGCATATTAGTCATGTCTATAACCATTTGGTTGTACTCTTTTCTTACTTTGTGCGTGTGTTTGTCAAAATATCATCTTGTCTTGTATATCCCTGCTGGGAGCATCATGTCTAGGATGGATTATGCGGAATGTCACACTGTAAATCTTGAAATAAAATGTTAAGGATTTCAACTAGCGTGAATAACTAGATCATTGGGAGGGGAGAATCTCTAGGTTGCATGCAGTCCAGTTATCTAGCCACCTTGCTTCGTGGACTTGTAGGTCTCCGTCGTGAGGGGCACATTTCTATCTCACTGTTGTGTGGGGCATTATGTCTATATAATGATTATTAGCTCATCATCGTGCGGGGCATACTAGGTGCACCATTGTATGGTGCCACTTCCTAGGATGCAGGCTTTGAGGTCGGGCAGTCCACTATATATATTAGCTTAATTATGGATGGGCTTAACTTGGATAGTCTACAGGGCATACGACCAATAGAGAGATTCTTAATATTGTATTTGCTAATAAATTAGGTTTTGTGATAATCCTAGTTAGCTAATGATAGTAAGCCATAGACATTGCATGGTCGTACTTTATTTATTGTTACTATTGCTTGCAGAGTGTCTTTTCCTTACTCATATGGTTACATTATCAATAAGTGATGAGAGACTAGGTACGAATCAGAAAATAAATCATAATCCTGGCCCTTATTTAGTTTAAGGGTTAAGGTTCCTATTTCGAGGATTTTTTATATCTTCTTGTTGCTTGCCTACTTATCTTTTTATTTTCATGGATATTGTCACCTATATGTTTACTCTTTTCACTGGTTATTGTCACTTACATCCTTATTACTTTTACTTTTATGTGATCCCATGCATGCTACTATTCTAGTATACTTGACATGACGTGTACAGATTTACGTGCTCAATTTTACTTTTACATTAGCAGTTTATTTTATGTTTTATGGTGCTTTTATATTATATTGGTTATATGTTGCTTAGTATATTGTAGTTGTGTTGCATGCTGGTTTTAGTTTATAGTTTTTTGCCTCCTTTGTGGTACTTGCTATTTGGGGTCTGACCCTACTTGTTTTGTTTGGCCAGATCCGGTAGCAGAGCCAGAGGATCTTCTGTACCTTTCCGTAAATGGTGACCACCTGGAGCACCAGACCAATTGAGTTGATTTTTATTTTGTTCTCCCACTTATTGTACATATTCTTTTATGGCGTTTAGTCTCGAGCACTTGTTTAGCTCATATTTTGTACCTGATATATCACCTACAGGGCATGACATGACTAGCATATTCTAGACCAAAGCTAGAGTTGATTATGTATGACTATTACTCTTGCTCATTCTTTATTTTCTATTACTAGCTTCATGATCATCTATATATATTTGGTTTGGGATACTTTACTATCTAGCTTCTGATGATCATATATCTTGTATATTATGGATATCTTCTTGTGATTGGGACACTAGGATTCCTGATCTAGGATTGACTGTTGGCTTGTAGTATTAACCTCATATGTCTATTTACAGTCGTGACCCTATCTCGAGGTACTGGAGTACTCTGGAATACATAGCTGGGTTTGTCTGCCCCACTCTCTAGTATTTTGGTTCTAGGGCATGACAATATTCATCATACGCATAGGTGGTTTTTTTAGAGAGTTCAACTTTCTCACCATGAAGCCTTTTGTTTTCTTTCGGTGCTAAGCCTCTATGACATGGTCCAAAGTCGAGGTCCAACCACTTGGTAGTGTCATCCCATTGTAACAAGAGATTTCATCCTTATTGTAATATTTCACTATCACTCTCTATCTTTCAACATTAGGCTACTGCCTCTATGTTTGCTACGTCACACTAACATAGCTAAAAGTTGAGGTCCCATATTATGTTACGCTACTATAGCATGGGGTACTAGTCCCCTTTGTAGTGTCGAGCTACTAGTGATTCCTGCTAAGCATACCTAGTATTCTAAATGCTCCAGAACTTATTAAGGCTTAAAGTCATTCTCTCACAAGACTTTCTCTATACAAAGAGCAAATAATAGACTACAAATGTTACATGATATAATCCTAACAAAGTCTCTAAGGACTAAGCTTTGTACGTGATATTCCTCCAGTTAATGATCCTTTATTAAACCAAAAGTAAGATGTATAGTAGATTTTTTTTGAACTAATAGCATAATACTTTATGGTAGAATTACAAAGACATAATATCAAAATTCATTCAAGCCTATTTTTTGTTGTGTCCTCAACTAGCTGACGCTTAAGGCCTTTGGTGAACAGATCTGCCATATTTTCTTAGCTTCAAACATTAACCACTGCAATAATGTCATTCTGGACATGCTCATTCAGTGATGTGTGGCAAAGTCGCACGGTCCTCTACTTACCATTTAAGAGATTATTTGATGTCACTCCTGAAATGCTCCATAACTATATGGTGCATTACGCTGAGATTTGGAATAAAAAAAGTATTGATTCGAGTTGGTTTCCTTGTGCAGATGGAGTACAGAGTTAAGTATAATCAAGGAAGTGCCTCACACAGGCTGAGACATGGGCATATTAAAATGGAATCAGGTATTCGTTCAGATCAGTTTAGGTATGTGAGATTTGGAGTGATAATGTCATCTTTCTTAGTCCAATCAGGTCGAATGAATTTGAGAGCATGACCTGCTCGTACGGTCATACCAATTGAGTAGATCGTACTTTGCATCGGACCACAGATTAAAGGCATCGGCCGTATCGTTAAGACAGAGTGCAAACAGATTCTACTAGTTGAGTGGGCTCTATCCCTTCTCCTATAATACTTTATGCTTAATAATTGGAACCCAAGTAATAGCTTGAACATATGGAATAAAATATTCGAATCACTGTACTATGGCATTCATTGGGTATGCATTATTTGGAAGGATAGAAGTTAGGGATTGAAGTGGATCATCTTGGTTGGAGCAGCGGAACACTTAGCGAGCGAGCGTGAGTTACACGCGAATATCAAGTTGGAATACTTTGTCAAGCAAAGTGTGCTGTTTGTAATGCTCTGCCTCCAGTGGTTTACTAATGGAACACTTATAACTTTAACTCAGTCGAGGATCGAGTCTCAGGGAAACTTTATCGCCCTATCGATCACGGACATAATGCAATAAACCCTTCCAAATGATGGAACAGCTTCTATTGAAATGAGTCTAATAGTTTTTGTTGGATGTTTTACTGCTTGGTTTTGTGTTGCTTTCTGTTTTGTCTTACTTCCGATAAATTGGTTTTCATGATTCGCTTTCTTCGCTTGCGCATTCATTTTAAAGCATAAGAGAAAGAGATATAAGGATCACTACCAAAATATGAAAAATAGCGACATTTTTAGTGATGTTATAATAAAATGTCGCTAATATTAAAGATATGAGCGACTCCTAAAATAAATGTCGCTATACGTCGCTATTGGCGACACATAGTGATGTTTAGCGACTGTACTTCAGTTTTTGAAAGAATAGTCGCTATAAGATTCTTTAACGTCACTAAACGTCGCTAATTTTTATAATTTAGTGACGTTTAGCGACATATTTACTGACGTTTATTTTTTTGATCTTTTACGGCATTTTTAGCGACGTCTCTAACGTCGTAAACATTCAATTAGTGACGTTTAGTGATGTCTTTTTATTCCGTCGCTACTTTTTCAATTAGCGACATAGTTTTATGCCGTCGCTAATTTTTATTAAGCCACATTTAGCGACGTTGTGTAGACGTCGCTAAATTACTGAATATAGGGTTCTCTCGTCTATTCGACTTTTTATTTATTTTTCTCCTAATTGTTTGAAAATACGCGCCCCCTCCGGCGATCCATCCTCCTCCGGCGACCCTACGCATCTCCGGCGATCCTCCGTGGCTCCGGCAACCCATTCCTCGACCGCCTCCATTGCCCCCCACTACGACGCAGCCGTGTTCGCCCCCAACCCCGACACAGGCAAACCTAGACGCGGCTCCTCCCCCTCCAATGAGGCTTCTCCCCTCAGCAGAGGCTTTTCCCCTCCGGCGTAGGCCTCCTCCATCGACTCCTCTCTCAGGCGCTCCTCCTCCCTTCCTCTTGGCTCGATAAATCTTAACCCAGACCCGGACGCAACTAGGATACACACACACATACTGGACACAATCAGGATACATGGACACCCACAGGACACAACTAGGACACACACACATATTGGATACAATTAGGACACATGGACACACACAGGACACAACCCTAACCCCTGACACATGGACCCGAAACATGGACACACACACAGGACACAATCCTATATGACACAATTCGTACTAACACGGACACACATATAGACACACATGGATATGGATACATACGGGCACATATGGATACACGTGAACACGGACATACATTGAGACACACTGACACATGGACCCAAACACATGGATACACACATGGACACACACACAGTGCTTAAATAAATGGTTATAAGAAAATATTTCTTTAATTAATAGTGTTAACAAGTTTAACACTAACAAGTACTAAAAATTTGTGCCGACAAATATTAACAGGTTTGTGCTACTATGGTGCTAACATATTTGAATAAACAACAAGTATAAAAATAAAGAACGCAAATATTTGATTTAAAACTTTACTTTAAACATAATATTAAGGATCAACTCTTAGATTGTTAGACAATTTTTTTTTTGTTTTTCTTAAAAAAAACTTGAAACAAAAGAAACATAAATTAATGTTACCGGCCTCGGAGAAGTCGCGTACGAAGCACTAACCTAAGAGTTAATTTGAGGTCTATGTGCACACGTATCACGAATGCTCCTAGTGGTAAAATTTTTGCACTACCGGTTTCTCTTTATCACACACAACTTGGAGAGAACAACCAGGACACACACATACACTAACACAGATGCTAACCCTACCTAAGTTAATTAGACGTAGTCTTGGATATCAAGTGAGGTATTATAAAGTGCACACTTGTGCATAGTGTAGTGAGGGTGTGTGTGTGAATATGGATATCTCAGTGCTGTGGACACTAACCCTATCCTAATCCTAACTAGGATACACACACACACACATACAGACACTAATACTAACCCAAACTTGAACACATGGACATATTAACACGCAAACACTAACCCTAACACGGACATGAACACACATATATGTTTGTATCATGTCATCTCATGATATGTATGGTAAAATTATAGGACACATGGATATGAAAGGTTAGGACACGATATCGAGGATAAGGTTGTAAGCATTTTATCGGATACGGACAAACGCATACATGTCAAGTATGGATATCCAGGAGTGTATCAGTGAGTGTCAACTATGTATCTTGGACAAAAAAAATTTACAATGGATATCCATGACTTGACTTTTCAATTATAAAGTCATGGCTTAAACAAATATCAAGTGTAGATATATCCAGGATATTGAGTTGATACTCACTGATATACTATAATATGAGTATCTAGGATACATAGTTGAATGAAGAAGTATCAGTTCTAGGACTAGGTGTATCAGTACATGTACTGTATTCTTAAGTATTCTTATGTGTGTGTAGACGAGTATGTGTATAACATAATTGGGTATTCCTGAGTATCAATGCTAGGATTCGGAGTATCATTGCATGTACTGTATTTAAACGAAGAAGATAAATTTTCAAAAGAGGATTAAAAATATCAATATGAAATCCATTTAGACTTATGACATGTACTATAATTTAAATAATTTTCGTGAACGATGTCTATTCATCTTTGCATATCTGGAGTGAGTATCATTTGGATAATATATACTACCAAATATTCACATGAGTATATACTTGAATGATGTCTTTTCATCTTTGCAGAAGTATCTAGAAATGGATATGAATTACTATCTGCGTCATCGTTCGTGGATGTATAACCATCATCCTTATGACATGTACGGTGTGCGAGATAAATTAATTGAGGGTGTACAGCAGTTCCTGCAGTTCGCCAAGGTGTTCCCTCAGTACATAGATGGTACCAAAATTAAGTGTCCGTGTGTGAGATATCATAACTTAAAATTTCATCAAGAAGTGGAAGTCATATATCATTTGTACTTGAAGTATTTCATGCCGAATTACTATCAATGGACTGTGCACAAAGAAATTGTGTCTTTAGCATCAGATTCGGAGCATTATGTGGATCCGTATATGGATGTCGACGACCATGCTGCTTATGACGACAAGTAGGTGAACATAATTTTTGATACAGCGGGGCCTAGTTTCGATCTGTACAATCTTGATACAGCTGAGGAGGCACCGAATATCGATGCTACAAACTTTATAGAGTTGCTGGAGAATGCAAGGACTCCATTATATCCTGGTTGTAAGGATCATTCACTGTTGGAGGTGGTTACAAGATTATTGAGCATCAAGTCCAATTTTAACATGTCGCAAGAATGCTATAACCGACTGATGGATTTGATTATAGAGATCTTGCCAGGGTATGCAAAGTTGCCTAAATACTTCTACCGATCTAAGAGGATGGTGAGATCGCTCTGGCTGGGATATGAGAAGATCGATGCATGTCACAACGGGTGCATATTGTACTACAAAGACGATAAGGATGAAGATGCATGCAGATTCTATGGTGCTGATCAGTACAAGGCTACTGGTAGAAAAATGTCTGTTGGTGCAAGAAAATCTACCAATTCGATGCACTACTTGCCTTTGAAGCCATAATTGTAGAGGTTGTTTATGGTAAAGGAGACTGAAGAAAACATGAGTTGGCATAGACAAAAATAGATCGAAGGAGTATTAGATTATCCATCCGATGGAGAAGCATGAAAGTACTTTGACCGAGAGTATCCATATTTTGCTTCGGATCCGCATAATGTCAGATTGGGGCTCTCCTCTGACGATTTTACCCTATTTGAACTTGCGGGCTCCCAGTATTCATGTTGGCCTGTGATCGTCACTCCGTATAATATACCACCTTGGATGTGCATGAAGACTCCGTATATGTTCCTGACCGTTATTATCCCGGGTCCGAACAATCCAAAAAGGAATATCAATATGTATTTATACCTTTGATAGATGAGTTAAATCAGTTGTGGGAAGTAGGTGCCAATATGTATGATATTTCTAGAAAGCAAAATTTTTAGATGAGGGTAGCACTTATGTGGACCATCAATAACTTTTTGGCCTATAGAATGTTATCGAGATGGAGTACTCATGGTCATCTCTCATGTCTGTATTACATGGACTGCACTAAGGCTTTTCATTTGAAACACAGAGGCAAATCATGCTTCTTCGATTGTCATCAATAATTTTTGACAAAAGATCATCCGTATCAGAGAAACATGAATGCTTTTCATGCAGGCATTGTAGAGAAGGCCAATCCACCGCCAAGGTATCCCAGATACACGATATGGGAAAAGATAAAAGATTTATCAAGTCTTATCGAAGAGCCTGCTAAGGGGTACAAGTATGACGGATTTGGTCACACCCATAACTAGACGAAGGAGAGTATATTTTGGGATCTATCATATTGTAACACCAATCTGATCAAACATAACCTTGATGTCATACATATCGAGAAGACTGTGTTTAATAACGTAATTAATACTGTAATGGAGGTAAAGGGGAAGACGAAAGACAATCTAAAGGCTAGGTTGGACTTATAAGACAGGTGTAAACGTCCAGCATTGCATTTGATAGATGAGGGAAATAGAAAGTTAAAGCAGCCTAAGTCAAAAAATTTACTAGAGAAGGAGGATAAAGGAAGAGTTTGTGAGGATAAAGGAAGAGTTTGTAGGTGGATTCAGGGTCTAAAATTTTAAAATGGGTATGTGTCAAACTTGAGAAGATGCATCGATCTCAAAGAAAATAAACTGGCGGGTATTAAGAGCCATGATTATCATGTATTCATAGAGAGGTTAATTCTGATTAAATTTTAGGAATATTTATCGTAGGTCATTTAGGATCCATTGACAGAGCTCAGCATATTCTTAAAAGATCTTTGCTCTACTAAGTTGCTCTTCGATCGTCTAGAAAAATAAGAGAAGGACATTATGGTAACACTGTGCAAGCTCGAAAAGGTGTTTCCCCTCGGATTCTTCGACTCCATGGAGCATTTACCAATTTATCTTTCCTATGAGGCACGTGTTGGTGGTCCTATCAGTTATCCATGGATGTACCCATTCGAGTGGCATCTGAATCACCTAAAGAAAAAGATAAAAAATAAGACACAGGTTGAGGGCTCAATTTGTGAAGCTTATGTTCTCCATAAGATTATAAACGTTTGCTCAACATATTTTAAACCTCATATTTCTACTAATTGAACGAGGGCTCCAAGAAACGATGACGAATATAAGGAATCTAATGATGCAATACTGAACGTATTTAATACGTCCAGAAAGCCTTTGGGAAAAATAAATAAGAGATATTTGAATGATGACGAGCTTAGGGCTGCTTAGTTGTATATATTTCTTAATTACGATAAGGATGAAGAGGAGAAGCTAGAGGGATAATAATTAATACGTCAACGTTTATGTTATCTCAATGTAATTATATAAGCTAATATTATGCTACTAATCAGCGATTATTTCGTTATTTTTTAGCACATATAATAATGAGCAGAGGTCGGTTAGACCCTCATAACAGATAAAAAAGTAGAACAAGAAATGAGACATCATTTTTCTTCTTGGTTGAGAACATATGTAAGAAGCTCGGTAATTACATTTTTTGTATGCACTTTTACAATAAATAACTTACTATCGCTACTTTGGTATTTAGGTCGATCGTCTAATAACACCCGAGACTGAATCTAGTAGAACTCTAGCCAAGGGACCAATTACTGCCGTTAAAATATGGCCGTCAAAATATGGCCAAGTTACTGTATGAATAGATTTAGGTTTAAGTCAACAAATGGTCTGATCAAAGACATCTTTCTGGATCTTGATTCCATAAAAAATAGTTGTTTGTGTATCAAATTTTTGAACTACAAAGACGTCGATCCAGGCAATAATTTTTTTGGCATCTTACGAGAGATTGTGGTGTTGACATATAATTATAGCACAGAACCTGCTAAGATCGTGCTATTCAAGTATGAATGGTTCGATCGATTCAAGATCAATGTTAGAAAATTGACAAGCATGGTCTTGTGGATATAAACTACAAGCGTAGATATCAAGGCTACGACAATTTATCCTATCAAGTTAGGCTTAGCTCATATAATTCATAACTTATTCTAGACGGGGGATAACGAGGTCATATTGGTGGACAGTATGCAAGACTAAGCTAAAAATACCTTTGACGTTGACGAAATAGCTTATCAGGAGGACTAACAACCTCTTATAACAAATATTGTAGATGTGGGCTCAACGAAAGTTATTCATTATACGACTAATAATGTAGAAGAGGTAGAATTATTCAAATATGAAGACGAAGATGAAGATGAAGTAGATAAAAGTAAAGATGAGGAGGAAGAGAAAGAGGAGGACGAGAAAGACGAACAAGATAAATTTTCTGAAGATGATTGAAAATAAAATATTTTGCCTGTAGAATGTACTATATTTTGACTGTAGAATGTACTATTTTGACGAAGACATGCATTATATTTTGACTGTAGGATGTACTAGCCATTTAGACTTGTGACACCACTAGTTATTGCTGTACAATTCTATTAATGCTATAAAATATACATAATATTTTGACTGTAGAATGTACTATTTATTTGTTTATTTATTCTATCATCATATGTTGTTATCAGGTATGACAGGATGATGCAGAGCATTCGGTAGGTCCCGAGGAAGACTGAGTGCTCCTCCGGTACTGCCTACTGTTGGTTCTGGATCCTCGGCGCCAAGTACTCCAGTATATCGACCAGTCACATCTCCGACTGCGACGACGTTATGTGGCAGCACTCCTGGGATGAGTAGTTCTAGGCCTGAGACTACTTCCTCGTCCAGCGTTCCTCCTGCTGACGAAACCATGGAGATAGATGAGCATATGGCGGAGGTTGAGCCGACGTTGTTGCAACATCAGCTAGATCCTCCATATGCACCTCCGGACGAGACGAGGACAGAGATTTGGGCCGACGGTACAAAGTAAGTTCAATTAGTTGATTTAGCATCATATATATCGTATATTTCTTTATTCATCATATATTCACTTTTTTAATAAAAATAATTATCTCTGTATAGATATCGTCCCTCATCGGTACAAAGACGCCTGGGCCACTTTCTGAGGTACAACTATGGTGGCCCTTAGATCAACTACTATGATGCTCTGGATGAGAGAAAGGCATTCTAGTTTACGTACTTCAAGATAAAAGTATATTATATAAATTATCTCATTTATGCATATTATATAAATTATTAAATTACTTCTTATAGAAAACATATTTTTATCCACCGCACAGGACCGAGTTGATCGAGCAGATATTTCCTGCCGTTGATGCAAAGCTGATCCGTGATGGTTTGGATGACCAGAAGGCTCGTGATCGCGAAAGAAAACTGATCCAAGGTTGGATCACGCCTGAGCAGTAGACTGCGATGAGTGCTAGATTCGACGATCCGAGGTACAAGAAAAGGTCTGATAAGGCCAAGGCGACTAGGCAGAAGGCATTAAAGTAGTGTGGTGGCTCGATTCTGATGGCAAAATATTTTTGCCTTTTGGTATTTTTTTTTCCAGATATATTATTTTAATGCAAGTACGATAAAATGGTAGTAGGATAAAATATTTTTATTTTGGTACTAAATAATATATTTTTAATAGGTACAGAGGGATGAGGATGCCAACATGGTGACCGTCTTCCTGGCCACCCATCAAAAAGGCAGGAATCTCATTGATGAGAGAGCCTCACAGACCTATGTAAGTATTACTTTACTTTGTGTTAATTTTAATATAACTTAGGAAATATGCAAATAAATATTCATGTAGTTAGTAATAAGTACCTTAGACACATTAGCAATTATCGAGTATCCAAACTTTTCTAGGCCGAGTATCTTAGGCTGCGTGAGAGGACGACTGCTAGTGTACCTACAGTGGGAGATGCTCGTACTTCCTTGTAGCCCTCTCTAGCTCCGTCGATGGACGAGCTGTAGGTGATCGCCGCTGGTGGTCTCCAGAGGGGTACGTACTACGGTACAGGATCCTATGGCACCCTTGTTATGACATAGTCATCTAGGGCCTCCACGGCAAGTGCGTATTTCCCACAACCCACGCAAGCATCGGCCCAAGTCCAGGAGACCGTTGATCGTCAGATTACGTCTCTCCGTGACGAGTTACTACGAAGGATGGAGGAGCATCCTCTGTCCCAGCCGCAGGAGAATGATGCGACGCTCATCACATAATTTGATACGCTCGAGCGCAGCATCATGGAGCTCAGGGATATGACAGCTGATCTTAAAGCGTCGACAGAGTGCAGCATGATGGAGCTGCAGGCATCACAACTGTCAATGGACGAGAGGCTGATGATAATACATGATTCAATGGTTCATAGCAGTACGAGGCCGTTATCTACCATGGATTCATACAACCATCGACTAGCATAGTTAGAGCAGATACGTCATTCTGGTGTGCCTTTATCGACACTGACTCCACCAACGTCACTGCCTTCTCCATCGATATTGGTATCAATTTTACGAAAGCAGTATAATTTGTTCTTATCCCCGATGCGCGCTGGTGGTCATCCTCTCGTAGATTTATAGTAGTCTTAGTTATGATGGTTTACTGATTGTTTATGTTTTGACCTATGATATTTGGTTATTTATAAATATTCTTTATTTTTTAGGCTTTCAGACTTTATTTCTTGCACTCAGTTGTGTGGATATTTATTGTATTCTTTATGACGAGATTTTCTAATGACTCAATTTATAATCCTAATGTTTTATTTTCTTCAAATTTAACCATATTATTCATACTAAATATATATTAAACTATAGGTATTGAGTGTTCAACCGAAGGGGTCAGCGAACCCAGGAAATTCAACTGAGGGTTGCTCCGAGTCTATTTATATAAATTATGAATTCATAAACTGAAAAAAGATTGGTTTGAAAATAATTTAATATTTTTTTTACTGAATCTTTAGCGACGTTTTAGCGACGTTTTAGCGACATTTTGCGACATTTATATACGTTGCTAAATATATCGCTAAGTACGTCGCTGATTTTTGCTAAGTACGTCGTTGAATATCGCTAAACTGCTGACATGGCAGTATTTGCCAAGTCAATATAACGTCGCTAAATATATCACAAAATATTGCTAAATAAAAAAATTTAGCGACATATAATGTCACACAACACGTCAAAATTTCGCAACATTGTGTCGCTAATATTGTGACACAGGTATGTCGCTAAAAAATGTCGCTATAACAACATTTTTCGATATTTTTTTGGTCAGAGACTAGCTTAAATGCGGCTTCATTGAAACATCGCCAAATATGTCGCTAAATATTTTTAGCGACATTTTTATGCTATTTAGTGACGTTTCTAGATGTCGCCAATTTAACTTATTCTGGTAGTGGATGCTAACCAATTATTGTTGTAATTTTAGGAAGCATAACCAAGGAGTGATTGTTGCGTGAGGCTTCTCCATCTCCCACGTTGATTCGTTCGATGAGTGGCTTCGGCCCTTCGATTAATCCTTAGTTTGCACGCTGAATAAAATGATCTCTAGTTCACTTGAATTGAATATTCCTATGTTTCAAATGATACCCCACTAACAAGATAAGATAAAAGAAATGAATTACATGCTTAAAGTATTAGAATTTTTCTTTACTATTAAGTTTATGTTGTATGTCCCTCGTTCCCTTACTACGCAACCCGATGTATAGCAAGTCCTTACATTTTGAACATGATCAGTGTGATAAGAAAGAGAAGATGAAAGATGAAATTGTGTGCTTGTTGTTCAGAACTATGCATAGTAGTGTCTTATCTGATAGATGTTCTATGTCATGCATTATTTTCAGACAACTTATATACAAGGTAATAGTCTCTCGAACGATTCCTGGAATACAGGAAATCGGTCAGTCCGGAGTAGACTTTTGAGAGCACCCTTAGGTACGATCCTTGTGATCTAATGGAGTATTGTGTCTATTAATGAAGAGCGAAACACTGATGTCACAACTTAAAGTATTCATGTGTGTTAGTACAGAGCTAAACCGTGAGTCTCAGCTGCTGACATTCGCGCATACTAGTACAGAGCTGAACCTTGTGTCACCACTGCTAATCATGGGGCAATCTATGGACCATCATATAGTTTGGCCGTATACTAGTTTTTCCTTCTTGCAAGCCTAACCGGTTGATGCAAGGATTGATAAATGAGTATATACATATACGCAAATTGTTGCTAACTTGTATGTATGTTGCAGGGATAACTGCTTGGCTATGGGTAAGATTTATCGCATGCATGGTCTACTCTTTTGTTTAAGCTTCTTGGCAAATTGTTAAAAAGAACCTAGACAATTAGAAAGATCACCTAATAATAGTAGCTTTACTTGTTAACTTAGTGTAGATTTTTAGGTGAGTTTGGCCACAGTCGCTCACCGGTACATGTTATAGTACTGACCCATGTTTGTAGGAAAATCTTAAGGTTCTGGTAGCGAGAGTTTGACAAACATTTTAAAGATTTAGTACCGCACCCCCTCAAGTAGAACCATGCTCGTGTTATTTTCTTAGCTTCCTCTTCAATGTGCAAGCACTTCTTCTGCTAGATATTTTTATTTTGGTCCAACTAAAAGGATATGATGTATGGACTTTGTGGCTAGTTTTTTATTTGTAAAAAATTATCGTAAACTATTTATGGCATATCTTGTAATCAGTCAAGCTAGTACTTTGTAATCCAATTTCAAGTATTCAATAAAGAAAGTATTTTGTGTTCCCATCAAATATGTTCAAACTTTGGTTCTCTTTATTTTAAATTATGTGCTTATATATATATATATATATATATATATATATATAACTTATGTTTTGTGCAAATACTATGCCTTGTGCAAGCGCAACTTAGGCTTGCACGGCATCACGCCCAAGCAAGGATGATCGATTCGGTAAGGACCAAGCAAGGACAATTAGCCCTTATGGGATCGGGGCATGACACTATAGTGGTTTAAAATCGAACAACTGCATCGGATAGGGCATTATGCCACTGTTGGGGCATTATGCCATAGAACATTCAGAGCGAAGGGTGTTGCACTAATTGGAGCAATGTGTCAAGAGACGACATAGTGCATAGTGAAGATAATTTAAGAATGCGGCCTTGGGCCTTGTGTTGCGGCCTTGGGTCATCAAGCCAAACTTGGAAAGAGATGGATGATTTGAGAATGGTTATGGATAATTTGATAGAACAGGGCGACTATTGTATGGTGGGGCGATAAAGCGCATTCCTTATTGTACCAACTTTTATCGGAGCAATGTATGGTCACGGACTACCTGTGCGCGCAGGGTTTAGTTTTCTTGAACGGGATAGGCACTAGGGCACCGGTGTACTGCCCCGCTCCCTGTTGGCACTATGTACAAGAGATATTGCATTGTTGGCTCGAGCGAAAGCCTTTTCGAAGAGTTTCTCGATCGAAACATAAGACGACTGATCTAGGTGAGTAGGCAAAACTTTGTTCTCTAATTCTTGCATGCCTTAATAATAAATCTGAGTTTTTAAAATGCTTGTTTGCTAAGTAGTTAATGTTCATATGAGGAATGATAGAACGAGAACCTGCATGCTTAACTAGAGAACTTGTATGCTTGTTTAAAAGAGATAGAACCTTACCATGCTAAGTAAAAGAATAGAATGTTGCATGCTAGGTCACACTGATGCAGCTATCGAATGAACCCTTAACATGCTAATAAGAAGAGCAAAGGAATTGCTTGAACAAGTCTCTATGTCATATGCCAAGAAAAAATTAGAAGTGTATGTTAATTTGTAGAAAGAAATAGTATTAACATCCTACTTGTTTAAATCAATATTGCTTGCATATTTTTTTATTGTTTCTAAAAATATAGAACTGTTTGAAATGCTTGAACAGTAACAAAGAGATGGCAGCCTGTCCGCATAGAGAAAAAAATAAAAGAAGAACTATCGTCATGCTTGTTAAATAGAAGATCAGTTATATGTTTCTTATTATTGTGTAAAGATTGATTAAATGAAAAGCATATATTGTCACATTGTGCTATGCTTGTTATCAAGAATATGGGAGACAAACAGTGCACCCTGAGGTACGGTCCTTCAGGACTTCTGGGGTATGGTTTTTAGAATGGAGGATGGAGGCAAATAACTAGTTTGAAGGCTAATAGTGCGCCCTGATGTACGGTCCTTCGGGACTTCGGGGGTATGGCTATTAGAATGGTAGATGGAGGCTACTGATGGGGTGAGACTAATAGTGCACCCTGAGGGTGTGGCTATTAGAAGGAGGCGGTGCTTCTGTTTAGGAAGAGCTGAGTTAGAGAAGTTAGCTTGTTCATAGAGATAGCTGCATATCAGGTAGATAGGACGCATGCTAGGCTAGACTTCTTGCATACATAACTGTTTGATGTAGAGACGCACAGGGAATAGAACCTTATTCATATATATGGAATTGTTGCTAACTTGTATGTCTATTATAGGGATAACCGTTCGACAAGGAGTAAGAATCATTAAATAAGTGATTTGTTGATTTTACTTATTGTCTTGTATCACACATAAACTTGCATGCTTGCTTGAATATGATGATCAACTTATAGTATAAAAAGGATAGTCCACTAGATGCTGTATTGTCTCTAGAGTCTTTGAGTATAGGTCACGAGATATGCTGTGCACACCCTGATAATATAATTATCGTACATCGTGCTTGAACCGCTTGCCTTGTATGGTTAGTTGTATTAAACTAAACTCTGAATTCAAAGATGTTTCCAAAAGGAAGTAATATGACTCTGCTCCTGTGTCACGCCCCAGTTCCAAAATACGTAGGACTAGGACACGTAACACGCCAGCCGTATGTATACGAACTCCAATATATGGAAACCATATACACACGTACGCTGTACATGAATATCAATCCACAAGTGGTATAAAATGTAATACAAGTCACAGGGTAAAATCTAAATCTCATCCACCAAAATCATATAGAAATAAATAACCAGTATCTATGAAACTAGATCTCAATAAGAAGTATCTAAGGATGATAGTTGGATGGAAACAAATCCACTACCAACTCGAATATAAGAGAAAATACAATATGAGTACAACACCACAACACAATATAAGAATACCAGCTATCCATCAGCTATCCATCACAGCGCGAAGAGAAGACATCCTCGGATCACATGTAACCATCCAAATCTGCGCTCCTGCAAATACTCAAGAAAAGATACACCTGGCAGCGGACCAGGTCCTCAGAGGGACGTAACAAGATACAGAAAATACGAGCCAATTTGAATACAGTAAACATGCATATGGTTTGAAAATAGATAAGTACGCTGTACATGACAATCTATATGAATGCAAATGAGGACAACTTTTTGACGTATGGGCAAGGGTAGTCTACTCGATCTAAGCCTCACAACTCACACACCCGTCTAGAACATCAGAAATCGACATACCTCTGGGGTAGCGACCAGCGCGACTCTACAGAAATCGACATACCTCTGGGGTAGCGACCAGCGTGACACACGCCCGTAGTGTGAACTATATACTACGGTTTACCAGAGTGGTTAAAAGCCCATACGCCTAATGATTGTCCTCCCATGATACTAGGTGCCATGTGTGTGTCAACATATCTAATACATAGTAATGACTGAAGAAAAACTATACATGCAAGAACTATACAGAAATGAAATAAATAAAAAGAAATATAAATAGCATACAAAGTACTATAAATAATTTGGCAAGGTATCTTGCCTGGGGTCCTGCTGCTGGTATGAATCCGAGTCCAAGTCACAGTCCAAATAGCCTATGTATTACAAATTTATCACGTCAAAAAATAATTTATTTTAATTTATTTAATTCTGGAATAATTACTCTAAAATCCTATTTTAATCTTATTATTCTGATTTTTATATTAATTCCTAAATTTTGTCCAAAGAAACTGAATTTTATCAACTCGAGACTCATGGCACGCAAATAAGACGATCTGTTGACCAAAAAGTCAACCGACACAAACTCAACTTTTATGCATGATTTCCTGTAGATTTCAGCGTCAAAAATATGCTGAAATTTACAGCTCCTCCGAATTCAAATTCGTTTGGAAATTATGGCACATACAAATTTTGTATTGTGCACCGATGGTTAAATTCTAACCTAGAAGTTCTACAGAATTAACAGTATGTAAATACTTCGAAATAAATTCTGGGAAAAATATATGTCGATGATCTCGATATTAACTTTCCGAAACTTTAAACGGTTCATGATTCTGATTCCTGGTTCTCCCGAAATCGCGAAAACATCAAAACACGTCTATTTTCGAACATGCTGTGCTCTACGAATTTTACAGAATTTAATACTCATAATTTAGAAAACCAATTATATAATCAGAAATCTAACCTCATTATTGTTCTAACAAAAAAATTAGGCCTCGTTTGGAGTCTGGAGCTAGGAGATATCGTCTTTTTAATTCGTCATAACTAGTAGAAAATGAGGCTGAATTTATGACGAATTTTGGCTATTTTTGGACGAAAAAGAGAGCAATTTTGGGGAAGAAAAATATGAAGAATGGGGTATTTATAATGGTGGAGACTATTTAATTAAATACAACTAGGATTGGTTAATTTGGATAGGATTATGATGAATTTAAATAAGGATATGATATGCATGAAGTTGATTTCCTAGTAGGTTTAGGATTTGAATTAATTTAAAATAGAGTTTGAATTTATCTCAATAATTTATAATCTTAAATATAATTAAAGATAATACAAATAATTTATAAAATCTTATTAATATCTATTAACACTAAATTAGCATCTATCTAATATTAAGACTATATATATCCAAATAAATCCTAAATAATTTCAAAAATCTAAAATAATCTAAAAATGATTCTAAATAAATATTTATATAAGGAAATATATCAAGAATTTCATTTGCTAATTAAATAACAGAATACTCTAAAGAAATTAAATATCTATAATAATATAAAATATACACAAAATATCTATTTTGGGTGAGGGTGTTTACAATCTACCCAACTTAAAACAATTTCGTCCTCGAAATTAAAATAAGGCATAATTTGTTAAATCCTTCACATTCATACATAAGGTACGTCAATCGCAATCTCTTCCAAAATTTAAATAACAAAATCTATTCAAATCTATCGTGATCACTTCAAAATTAAGATAACCACTGTTTAAATCAAAATTCAACCTGTCGTAATCTCTTCTCGATTTTTAAATAATCAACATCCAAATCTAACTCAAGTCTATATGACATCCCACATCAAAATTTATATCATAATTTTCAACTATCATAATCTCCTCTAGACTTTGAACAATAAATAATTCTAATCAAATCTTATTCCTATTCTTAAATTAAGAATTTTGTATTCTTGAAATATTTAAACTCAATTTACATCCTCAATATTTCAAATAGGTGACCCAACAATCAAAATTAAACTTTTAATTCAAATCATCAAATTATAAAATTTAAATCTAATTCACCAGTTGTTCAAGTCTAAAATTCTATATTTATCCTAAAAATTTAAATCGATGATTCATCCTTCAATATTCAAAATTTAAATCATGTGCTCAAAGTATAAATATTGGGTCCTCAATATCAAGATTTTTAAAATTCATTAAATCCTCATTATCTTAATCCTTCTTTTAAAATTCTCCATATTTAAAAGGACTTAATCTCTCAATCTAATCCTACTTGATCACAATCTAGAAGAATTCTTCTCAAGTTTAATAATGCAATTTTTACCCAACTTAGAATTTACCCATCTATCACATAAGGCTCTTACACTTAAGAAAAATATTCCTCAATTTATTTTCTCATGTCATTCAATCCTCAAAACTTTAATACCAACTATACCATATGTGATATGCCCTTAATCAATTATAAAAGATAGCACCAAATAATGTGATTGGCCTATGGGGTATATCTTGTACTATCCGTTATTACTTATATCCAAGCACGAGATTTCGTCTTTCCGAAACAAGGGAAGACGGAAAGCAACGGAAAAGAGTTCAAGGAGGGATAATAGAATGGAAGTATGGGAATCAAAGCATTTAAAGAATTCAAATGGGAATTATCAAGACCGTTGTGGATTGAAATCTTAATTTGGTAATTTCCTATTCGCATGCTCACATCGATGCAGTTATATACTTGATATGATATGCTTTGTCGTATCTAGAGGATAAGTATATTTGTCTACTGGTCCACTATACAACTATACATCTCAATCCACGTAAAATACTATTACGAAGGACGAATCAAGCGCATTATGGCTAGCTAGACCATAATACACTGATTCTGATTAGACAATTTGTATTAGTGTGGTTGATCAGGCCCCAATAACACATATGTCATGAACAAGCTCGATATAAGATTAAGCTTGCAAAAACTAGGCTATAATAGCAGCATAATTCAAGGTAGCACAGAAAATATAACGCTGGATTATGATGAGAGAATGTACAAAATAATTCAAGTTCGCAAAAGCAAAAATAACATAAGCAATAATAATAAAAGACTCTACAATCTCTACAGTTATCATACAACCTTCTTATCTAAGTTGCTAGTCGACCAAATAGGGCAAGGACCTCTAAATTCTATGGTCTGAATAAACACTGTCGTCTTTTGCTAGCATGTGATAAATATCATTCGGTTATACTTCAATTAATAGGTCAAAAGACTATGTGATACTAGGTGTCAAACATTATGGTAAAACTTCTAACTAACTCTAGTAGTGTCTATACTACTCTCAAGTCTTCTTAATACATCAAGGGATAATGGTATAACAATCTAAAGATAAGGAATTCTAGGTTCACTAGATATTCTAAACTTAGTGGTGTGTCTATATTCTCGTTGTATTCTTAATAGGTGTGCTACTCTAATTATCATCCTAATAACAGGGGTTCCTATATTCTAGTAGAAGACTATACTCAAGGAACTATTAGGGAAGCACATGAATCAAGCAGGATACAATTGTTTAAAATAGAACAGATAGGAGAAGATTAATCACAGTCAATTATGGATGAGATCCTATACTCTAGTCCTAGGGGCAGGCTTGTTCGGTACAGTAATGTAACCGAGACAATATGCTCTCGACCTGCATGGGCCACCACAAAAACATGTCACGCCCCAGTTCCAAAATACGTAGGACTAGGACACGTAACACGCCAACCGTATGTATACGAACTCCAATATATGAAAACCATATACACACGTACGCTGTACATGAATATCAATCCACAAGTGGTATGAAATGTAATACAAGTCACAGGGTAAAATCTAAATCTCATCCACCAAAATCATATAGAAATAAATAACCAGTATCTATGAAACTAGATCTCAATAAGAAGTATCTAAGGATGATAGTTGGATGGAAACAAATCCACTACCAACTCGAATATAAGAGCAAATACAATATGAGTACAACACCACAACACAATATAAGAATACCAGCTATCCATCAGCTATCCATCACAGCGCGAAGAGAAGACATCCTCGGATCACATGTAACCATCCAAATCTGCGCTCCTGCAAATACTCAAGAAAAGATACACCTGGCAGCGGACCAGGTCCTCAGAGGGACGTAACAAGATACAGAAAATACGAGCCAATTTGAATACAGTAAACATGCATATGGTTTAAAAATAGATAAGTACGCTGTACATGACAATCTATATGAATGCAAATGAGGACAACTTTTCGACGTATGGGCAAGGGTAGTCTACTCGATCTAAGCCTCACAACTCACACACCCGTCTAGAACATCAGAAATCGACATACCTCTGGGGTAGCGACCAGCGCGACTCTACAGAAATCGACATACCTCTGGGGTAGCGACCAGCGCGACACACGCCCGTAGTGCAAACTATATACTACGGTTTACCAGAGTGGTTAAAAGCCCATACGCCTAATGATTGTCCTCCCATGATACTAGGTGCCATGTGTGTGTCAACATATCTAATACATAGTAATGACTGAAGAAAAACTACACATGCAAGAACTATACAGAAATGAAATAAATAAAAAAAATATAAATAGCATGCAAAGTACTGTAAACAATTTGGCAAGGTATCTTGGCTGGGGTCCTGCTGCTGGTATGAATCCGAGTCCAAGTCACAGTCCAAATAGCCTATGTATTACAAATTTATCACGTCAAAAAATAATTTATTTTAATTTATTTAATTCTGGAATAATTACTCTAAAATCCTATTTTAATCTTATTATTCTGATTTTTATGTTAATTCCTAAATTTTGTCCAAAGAAACTGAATTTTATCAACTTGAGACTCATGGCACGCAAATCGAGACGATCTGTTGACCAAAAAGTCAACCGACACAAACTCAACTTTTATGCATGATTTCCTGTAGATTTCAGCGTCAAAAACATGCTGGAATTTACAGCTCGTCCGAATTCAAATTCGTTTGAAAATTATGGCACATACAAATTTTGTATTGTGCACCGATGGTTAAATTCTAACCAAGAAGTTCTACAGAATTAACAGTATGTAAATACTTCGAAATAAATTCTGGGAAAATATATGTCGATGATCTCGACATTAACTTTCCGAAACTTTAAACGGTTCATGATTCTGATTCCTGGTTCTCCCGAAATCGCGAAAATATCAAAACACGTCTATTTTTGAACATGCTGTGCTCTACGAATTTTACAGAATTTAATACTCATAATTTAGAAAAACAATTTATATAATCAGAAATCTAACCTCATTATCATTCTAACAAAAAAATTAGGCCTTGTTTGGAGTCTGGAGCTAGGAGATATCGTCTTTTTAATTCGTCATAACTAGTAGAAAATGAGGCTGAATTTATGACGAATTTTGGCTATTTTTTGACGAAAAAGAGAGAAATTTTGGGGAAGAAAAATATGAAGAATGGGGTATTTATAATGGTGGAGACTATTTAATTAAATACAACTAGGATTGGTTAATTTGGATAGGATTATGATAAATTTAAATAAGGATATGATATGCATGAAGTTGATTTCCTAGTAGGTTTAGGATTTGAATTAATTTAAAATAGAGTTTGAATTTATCTCAATAATTTATAATCTTAAATATAATTAAAGATAATACAAATAATTTATAAAATCTTATTAATATCTATTAACACTAAATTAGCATCTATCTAATATTAAGACTATATATATCCAAATAAATCCTAAATAATTTCAAAAATCTAAAATAACCTAAAAATGATTCTAAATAAATATTTATATAAGGAAATATATCAAGAATTTCATTTGCTAATTAAATAACAGAATACTCTAAAGAAATTAAATATCTATAATAATATAAAATATACACAAAATATCTATTTTGGGTGAGGGAGTTTACATCCTGTACTGCAGAAAATAAACCTAGGTAAAACTAGAAAGATTACTAGTAATATAATACTTTATTATATGCTTATTTAGTATTGGTTTTAGAGAGTGTTGCTTCTGTGCGTTAATTTTATACTCACCAGTACTTTCCCTAAAGTACTAACCCCCCACCAGTTCAATTTGCAGGTACTGGATCGTCCAAAGAAGCGATAATCGTGCCTCATCCCTCAGACCCAAAAATTTGGTATCGATGTCTTGAGCTGCATCGACATATTTTTAGCTGCTTTTGTATAGAGGGACATAATATATGGAACGATATCTTTGTATTCAGAGAACCTCATGCCTTGAGCTTTGCATTATTTACTCAGATGGATTATTGTTTGTAATACTGCTCATCGGCTACAAACATGATCAGTTCGATGATAACCAAGATGACTAGCGTTGTTGCCTTATGCAAGCACAAATTCAGGCTCGCACGACATTATGTCCCGATAAGAACGATCATCCCGTGGGAGCGTTGGCACAGTGATTCATGCCCAGCAGGGGCGATCGGGACTGCGAATGATCGGGGTATGACAACCGGGACAGTTCGACGATGAAGGTAATATTGGAACATGCTTTAGAAGCACGGGTACTGTCAACCCACTATTCAGGCTTGCTTCCTCGGATAGATCGGGCAATCAAAATACTTATAGTTTGAGACCACTAGGCTGGCTTGCAAATCAACACTGGGTCGGGTCAAAATACCTCGATGTAACTTACAGATTTTGAGTAGAACGGATGGTTTCGAGACTTAGAGTGCGATGTGATTTGCTAGGCTCATACGTAACTTATGAATTTTGAGTAGAATGTACTTGAATACTTTGTTTCTTTGAGATTAAATAATCTGCTAGTGTATTTACTTGAGTTCAATATTTGCATGCTTAAACTGCTTTACACCTTTCTTTAACATGTCATGACACTGCTATAAAATGAATCTACGTTCAAGTAGAAAGTTGACCAAATAAATGCTTGTATTTTACTATCTACTTAGTATCGATTTAGATGAGTGGGTTACCTCGCTCACCAGTATGGCTGTGTACTGACCTACATTTATGGACATAACTTTTAGATACGCAGGTGTAGGACTCAGTTTGGATATATGGGACATAATTTATGGAACAGTAATTATCTTTGGGGGCAATTAAGAGTAAGAGTATTGTAAGCCATTATGGCATTATCCTTTGTGGCATCTTCATTCGGACCATTCGAGAGCTTCGCTGAATATACTCTGATCTGTGCTGGTTGTAACAATACTTGGCTTTTGCTGCAACTTGGTCGTTTAGATGATAACTATGATATTTGATATCATCGTCTTGTACAAGTGTAACTCCAGGATCGTACGACATCATGCTCAATGAGAACGATTGTCCTAAGGGAGCGTTAGAGCAGTAATTTTATGTCCAGCGGGGACGATCGAACTTACAGGAGATTGGGACATAATTTTTTTTATTAGAGTGCCTGGTTTATTTTCTCAGACTTTTTTATTTGCTTTATCACAAACTTTAAATATCTTTCATGAATTATTTTGTTCTTGGCTCTACTTGGTGCCACATTGGATATTCCATGCAATAAGTTTATATATTTGTTGGTTGTGTATGCATGTTCTTCTTTATATTTGTTTTTGTAGGAGTTCGATAGAATCATATAGCACCTTTTAACATTGTCGCATTCCTGTAGCAAGTTGTGTGGCATTTTTGCATTCGTGCAGCAAGTAGAGGTATAGTTGTATTGTTTTGGCTAGTCATTCGGGAAGATTCTGGTTGCATCAGTGGGGCAGTTGATTTGGCAGATGAGATACGTATGTTGGCATGTTATAAGTAGAGACATTGGAAGGATTATGAATGTATTGGTCAAAGTTTTAGTTTTGACTAGAAATATCAGAGAGAATATTACACGAGTTGCTTGTGTAGCGAATATGTTAAACAGATTTGAGTAGTGACGTGTAGTATCAGGGTGAGAGAATGTTGCACGAGTTGCTCGTGCTATGAATGTGTCGAACAGTTTGAGAGATTGTTAAGAGTATCAAGAATGGAATATAGTATAAGTTGCAACGGACGAGATCAATAAAAGAACAAGATGGTTCATGCATTGGCCAAGTTTCATTTTAGAGTTTGAGTAAGCAATTGAGTTATAGTCGGCATGGTCACTACTGAATGGATAGTTTGAACGAATATTGGATCAATGCAGAGTAAGTATATTATAAGGAGTGACTTGATTCGAAGTGGTATATGGTATACCACGTAGTGATCGCAATATTAAAATATTTGGATAGACATCAATGGAATTGTCACAACGGACGCGGATAGCAGAAGTGTAAGTTGGTTTGTGCACATCGACTGAGTTATGTATCAAAACTTGAAGCAAGCGGATGTTAAGTTATGATCAGACTTGTGTCAATAGAAGTTATATCAGATAAAGAATAGAGCAAGTAATAGATCGATGGGTTTAGAATAGCGAACAAAATGGGACAACAAGGCAACGATTGAAGAAAAGATAGCGAGATAGGGTTTTGCGTTGAGGCGATGGCCAAATCGATTGAGAAAATATTTGAATTTGGAAGAGTGATGCAAAAAAAGCATGATAAGCATATTAAAGGAAAGGAGTGCATGTGATACAGACCAAGTACTGAAGATCAGATGAGATCAGGCGGACAGAAAGTTGAATATCAGAATTTTGCTCGTGCAATTTGGATGATTCGATAGGGTAATAGTCGATGCAGAGAGTTGACCATAAGGAATGGATAATTGAAGCATGTACGCATAAGTAATGGGTGTGTCAAAAAGTAGCAAGCACGGACTATGGATTTTGGTAACGCAAAGGAGTAGTTGGTCATGCAAAGGAACATGTCTGAGTGTAAAGGTGCAATGCGATGGAGTTGCACATTGCTTGGAGGATATGGACGTTAGCATTCAAGAATTTTGGACTCAGAGTTTAGTGGATAAATAGTTAGCAAAATGGTACAATAAAGTAGAGTTATGTAAGGATTGGTATGCAAGACATTGAGATCGTGCAGACACATCATAATACGGAGAAATCAAGGCGGTGCTAAGGAATAGAACGAGGATAAGGATCATGGCGGATGGGACTTTGAAGATAGCGGAACAAGAAGACGATATAGAGTAAATTACTATGCTACTCGAGCGAGTTAGACGTGTAGTGTTAAAGTGTGGTATATGAGTAAGAAACAGAGCAAGCCTATAGCTTCAGAAAATGTTGCAAGTGGTAGTGCGAGAAGTCGAACAAGGTGGTTCAGGATTTTTGATGGATTTATGATAGAATGGTGGTGTATTAGAAGACATCTTCAGTGAGCACAATTTTTTGATTAATGGCTTGGATAAATAGTCAAAATCTAGGTGGTTAGGTGCATATGGTTAGCATATACTCAACAGTAGTGCATAAAGTTCTCGAATTCAGAAGTGTGTTCGGATTTGGATTTTTTGATTTTACAGACGAGATTTAGCATGGTTCGTAGTAACTATCCATCGTAATAACTTATAATTATCGAGCGTAGCTTCGAGACAGCTAACCCTAGCGACTTGACTGCCAAATTAAAATGAATATTGTAGACCCATAGAATGGCCCTTACGGCGGCCCATTTGGGAATGCATCGAGGGTGGATATTGAGTGGTGTATGTTGAAGATTAGTTTAAGTGACTGAGTGCTGGATTTGAAAGATCATTGTGATAGCCTTCAGTTGAAGATGTAGCCAGAGATCGAAGCGATGGTAAAAATGGCCTAAGTCAACTAATGAGATTCAGAGTCACAGATTATCGAAGTTGGAATCACCTCTAACTCGTCGTGCCCCAGAAGAGAATAACATTCAAATGAATTGACGATTGTATAACTAACTTTAAGAAGTTAAAGCCGCATCTCGCTTTAACTCAAATCCTTGCACTTTCGGATGGGACAAATGTGCCTCAGATCTATAAGATAAAATCAAATTTAGTTTGTGGTATGTGCTCATACAGAGGGAAAAGGTGATATTCGGGTAATTTGAGGTAGTAGAAGCAGCACGAAGAACTAATCCATATGCGACCTAAGAATTATGGCAATTGTGTCCCCATTGAAATCGTAACGACACTATCCCTTTGGCGTGGCAGAAAAATCTTTGGGTATAACATGAAACTCAATATAGATGTTCACCCAGAAAGAAATTGATATTTAAGGTAGAGGTGTTGGGCCAAACTGATATAAGAGTTGAGTATGATGTTGGGTAAGTCACTTAGTTAGGGTAGTATCAGATGTGATTATCGTTCAGAGCATGGAGATAATATTTTGAGATGGCGTATGCAGAATATTATATGATTGAAGTCGAGTTAGAGATTGGTTGGTTGATCCCGGATGACACAAGCAAGAATTTATAAATAGTTGGATGATAGGGACTTGTAGAATACTCATTGCGCTTGGATACGCAAGGACTTCAAGATGATATTGGATTATCGCTAGGGAAGGGTCAAGTTGGAACAAGAATTGAATTGGATCATATGAAGAGATCGTCAATGGAGAATCACATAATTTAAGAATAACACATGTGCGAATGTGTTGTGGGTTGAACGCAAGGATTAATTAAGTTGAGAGTTAAATGATTTATGTTTTGGATATGAAGATACCCTTATAACTTATCCAGATTTTCTATCGCTAAGCTCGGCTAAAATACATGTATTTCAATGATGCTTTAAATATGTGTATGATCCAAACTAAGAGATATATTAAATTTAAATTGAGCTGCAAGGAGAATGTAAAAATATAGAATTTGTGTGAGCATTCAGTTCGAAGTGAAGATGATGAGTCCAGAATATTAAAGTATGAGATACAAGGAGCAGAGTTTATAAAATATTTAAGCGGCATACGAGAAAGAAATGGGTACTGGTTTGGTTCGAGGATAAACCTTATTCTAAGTGGTATATTATGTAATATCCCGCAACCGCACTGTGCATTAGGGTGATATTTAGAATGAAATAAGTTTTGATTCGAGTTAGTTTCCTTGTGTAGATGGTGTACAGAGTTCAGTACAATCCGAGAAGAACCTCTTACGGGCTAAGGCATAGGCATCATATAATATAATCAGGTATTCGTTCAGAACAGTGCAGGAATAACGAAATTTGGAACGATAATGTCATCTCCCTTAGTCCGATCGGGTTTGATGAATTAGAGAGCACGTCCTTCTCACACATTCATACCAATTGAGTAGATCGTGCTTTACATTGAACCATAGATTGAAGGGATCGGTCGTATCGGCAAGACAGAATGCTAGCAAATTCAATTAGGTGAGTGGGCTTTGTCCTTTCTCCTTTACTCTGTCATGCCTAATAATTGAACCACACTTAATAGCTTGAACATTTGGACTAGAATATTGGAATCATCATACTGTAGCGTGTATAGGGTGTGCACCATTTAGAAGGATAGAAGTTGGGGCTTTGAGTGGATTATCATGGTTGGAGCAGCGGAACACTTAGCGAGCGAGCGTACGTTGCGTACGAGTATCAAGTTGGAACGCTTTGTCAAAAAAATATGCAGTTGTGGTTAAAAATTGGGTAATGCATCAGAGAGGGCATTATGCCACTGTTGGGGCATTGTGCAACGGAACATTGAGAGCGAGAAGTATTGCAACAATCGAAGCATTATGTCAAGAGGCAGCCTGGTGCATAGTGGAGATAATTTGAGAATGCGGCCTTAGGCCTTGTAGTTGGGCCTTGGATCATCAAGCGAAATATGGAAAAAGATGGATGATTTGAGAACGTCTATGGATAATTTGATAGAACGGGGCGAGTATCGTATAGTGGGGCAAGATGGCACGTTCCTCGTCGTACCTACTTTTATCGAAGAATTGCATGGTCACGGATAACCTGTACGCGCAGGATTTCGTTTTATCAAACGTGATAGGCACCGGTGCACCGGGACAGTTCGCCCATGGAGGAAACATTAGAACGTGCTTTGGAAGTACGGGTATTGCGAACCCACCGTTGAGGCTTGCTACCTCGAACAGATAAGGCAATCAAAATACTTACAGGTTGAGACCACCAGGCGGGCTTGCAATCCAGCGCTAGATCGGATCAAAATACCTTGAAATAGTCCATTATGGCTTGGCCAATGATCTTCATATAAATAAAAATTGCTTGAGATTTTTTGTTTGAGTAGGCGGCGGGCGCCACCTTGCCTCTGGCAGGAGTGTGCACATCGAAAATAGATTCGAGACTTGGAGTGCGATATGATTCGATAAGCTCATGCATTTTTTTTAGTAGAACGAATTTGCATGATTAGTTCCTTTGAGATTGAATAATCTTCTAGTGTATTTACTTGAGTTCAATGCTTGCATGCTTAAACTGCTTTACAATTTTCTTAATATGTCATGTTACTGCTATGAAATAAATCTAGGTTCAAGTAGAAAGATGACCATATAACTGCTTGTATTTTATTATCAACTTAGTATCGATTTAGACGAGTGGGTTACCCCGCTCACAAGTACGGTTGTGTACTAACCCACGTTTGTGGGCATGTCTTTCAGGTACGCAGGTATAGTATCTCAGCTTGGATATTTGGGACATAATATATGGAATAGTAAGTACCTTTATGGGCAAGTAAGAGCAAGAGTGTTGTAAGCCATTATGGCATTCTCCTTTGTCGTATTTTTATTTGAACCCTTCGAGAGCTTCGCTGCGTATACTCAGATCTGTGCTGGTTGTAACAATACTTGGCTTTTGTGACAACTTGGTCATTTCGTTGATAACCATAATGTTTAATGTCATCGCCTTGTACAAGTGCAACTCCAGGCTCGTAAGATATCATGCTTCGATGAGAATGATTATCATACGGGAGTGTTGGCATGGTGATTTTACGTCCAATAGGGATGATCGAACTTGTGGGAGATTGTGGTGTAATAACTCCTATAGTTGTCTGGCTGTTGTAGTAGATCGGTATAGCTAGAATCTGTACACCAGTCCCAAAGCCATTCTGTTTCATCCACTACTTCCGCTAGATCAAAGAACTCATACTCCATAGGTGAGTAGGAGAGCAAAGTCTGCTTCTTCTACTTCAACAATGGAGGTATTATTTTGGTTAGTGAAGCTTGTAAAGATTATATTATAATTATTTTTGGCAGGGAGATGCAAGCTAGATTGCTTGCTATGCTAATTGTAAGCTTGATGTTATTTTTGGCGTAGATTGGCTAAGCACATACCACACGATAAAAGACTGTCACTGAGGGTGTGTAGTCTTTAGACCACTAGGTGTGACAGTTTGCGGTACTAGAGGATACGAAAAGGTTGGTTTAGAAGTTATATATGGATCCTTGATAGCAGAAGAGGCCTCGCAACATCAACTTATTATCGAGTTCTTTGATGTATTACTTGAGGATCTACCAGGCCTACCCCAAGATAGAGCAATAGAGTTTTCTATCGATTTAGTGTCAGGAGTGACACCAGCTGTAAAGAATGTATACCGTATCAACAAGAAGAAGATGGAGGAGCTGAAGGCATAGTTGGAGGATATTGTGAGTAAAGGATTCATTCGTCTGAGCACTTTGCCTTGGGACACTCCGATACTTTTTGTGCCAAAAAAGGATGAATTGGTGAGAATATGTATTAACTATCACACATTTAATGTGCTAATAGTCAAGAATAAATATTCCTTGCCGATGAATGATGATATTTTTGATCAGTTGAGTCGAGCTAGAGTATTTTCAAAAATTGATTGAGATCTAATTATCATCAGGTGAAGGTGAAAAAAGAAGATATTTCAAAGACATCTTTAATTTAGTTATCAATATAGGCATTATGGACCTAGTAATGCCATTTGGATTAAAGAATACTCCAATAATACTTATGAATTTGATGAACAAAGTCCTCCACAAATATTTGGATATATATATATATTCGAAGATTCATGAGGAGCATGAGCAGCACCTGAGGATTGTTCTGAAGACATTGTGGTAAGAGAAGTTATATGGCAAGTTATCAATGTATGAGATTTTCTTGGACAAAGTTAGTTTTCTTGGGCATATTGTGACATGAGATGGGATATCAATAGAACCAAAGAAGATACGAGATATTAAGTCATGGACCATGCCAAATTTTGTATCCGAGGTGAGAAGTTTTTTTGGTCTAGAAGGTTGTTATTAGAAGTTCATGAAGATATTTTAAAGATTGCCAAGTCGATGACGAAGCTCACCAGGAAGAACAAAGTTTTTTTTGGACAAAGGAGTTCCATAATGCTTTTGAGGAATTAAAGAAGAGGTTGACCATAGCTCTTATTTTGATCTTACAATCAAGAACATGAGGATTTATTATATTCAGTGACACCTCGGGTAAAGGTTTTGGTTGTGTTTTAAAGTAGAACAAGAAGGTGGTATCGTAGGCATTTGTGACTTCACAAGAAGAACTATCCTATCTACGACATCGAGTTGGCAACAATAGTATTTGTTTTGAAGCTTTGGAAGCACTACCTTTGTGGCAAGAGAGTTAAGATAATTATAGGCCACAAGAGCCTAAAGAACATGTTTACGTTGAGGGAACTTAACACGAGGCAGAGAAGATGGATCGAGTTGATAAATGATTTTGATCTCAGATTGTAGTATTACCCCAGAAAGGCAAACATAGTAGCTGGCGCATTGAGCAAATATACTCTGATAATGTATTTTACTATGGATAGGTATCTATTGGAGGACTTAGAGAGCTTAGGTATCGAGATAGTTATACTGGGAGTTGAGGGGCAAATAATAAGTTTAGAAATTGGATCTACTTTGATGGACAATAGTTGAGAGGCAAAAGTAGAAGATAAAGAACTTCACAGGATTAGATTTTATGTCACGCTCCAGTCCCAAAATACGTGGGACCAGACACATGGCAATGGCCAGCTGGTTCAACTCCGTAGGGCTTTGCAATTTAATGGACCCGACGAAGCGCACTTACGTTGTCCATGGTCAAGTGATCCAATAAAGAATGTATTTCTAACATGCAACAACTAAAAGTTAAATCTCAATCCATGGTGAATAATCTCAAGAAAGAACGATATGCATCATCAGTCTGCAGCCCAATAATACATCCGTTCGAATAGACCAAAAGAACAATAGAGGTCTATAAACACTAGGCTATAAAAGCAGAATCAGAAATGGAAAGTAGTACATGACTGTAATATCTGAAAATATAAAGATACCTGCAACGATGTCCACACTCTGCTAGATCAAGCATCCTGCAACTATACAAATAACCTGGAAGGAAACCAGGTCCTCTGAGGGATGTAACAAGATACAAAAATACATGCCATAAAGTAAATACTGTGAAAACTCGAGGGTGAACTAACCAGCTAAGTAAAATACAATTTGGGGATAACTTAGTGCGTATGGAAAATGTAGCCTAAATATATGCTGACGTAATTAACCAATCATCGTGACTGGCTAGTATATGCCACATATGCCACCAAAATAAGGGCACTCTGTAATATAATAACGTCCAGCTCCGAGGAGCATGGTATCTGTATAAGAAATAACGTCCAACGTTCTCTAGAGTGTGGTATCTGCAAAACCATAAGTAACGTCCACCACTCTAAAGAACGTTGTATCTGTATAAATATATACGTCCGTATCGCTCCGAAGAATGCGATATCTGTATAAAGGAGGTGGGTGTCCCATACGCCTACTAGTTGTTCTCTCCGTCCAATGCCAATGTACAAGTCACGAATACGACGTGGATATCTCGTACTATAATATAAGTCACTAAAGAAATATATAACTAAGCTAAATATTGTCACACGTGTTGTTCATACCGATGGCCAGTCAAGAAAGAAGCACGCGTCCCTACATGAATTTACTCTGTGTCATGCAATGATACGTGTCAAGGCCTGGGGAGTCATATTGATAACTCCATAACTTTAGGTGGGTCCACTAGACACTAGGTCAGACACAAGTCCTAACGTCAATGCCTTCATTGACTGTACCCAAGTCTTTCTCGGACGCACACAGTTATATAATATTAAAATAATAAAATATACGACTAAATAATAACTGAACTTAAATAGTACAACAAGGGAAGGTATACTTGCCTAGGTCCTCAAACTGCGAGCCAATAACCTTCTCCCGAAGTCTCGCAGGATGATCCAATGATATATATAATAATAGTGATCATCAGTCACTATAATAGTACGCACAGGAAATACTTTGTTGCAATTACGAACTGATGCAGGGGTCACAACTGGTCATCTAGCTGGGTCGCGTGTGTACGTAGCTAAAACATACACATGTCGTATTCTCAATTTTTGTGTACAGCAAGACAACAAATTCGCAAGAGATGCTTTAATACCAGATAACGCAACACAGGTCCTAGCTAATATGCTATAAAAATATGCTACAAATTATTGACGTATTATACTACATTAATAAGCTAACATATTAGTGTGAAAAAATCCCAATGTCTAACCTTGGTCAACATCTCCTTATTTAAAATAGTCATAAATTATTAAGATGTAATTTATTATCAAAAATATATATAATAAGCATTAATACATAAATACATATGGTAAGCATTAATACATAAATACATATGGTAAGCATTAATACATAATACATATAGTAAGCATTAATACATAATACATATAGTAAGCATTAATACATAATACACCCACATACACTACACGTACACTACACTACGTATCTCTACACAAATACGTCGACATATACGAAAGAGGAATGTACCTAATAGACGATCGTGTTCGGGGGGGTCTTAAGCTCGTCGGCGGCCTATCTTCGGCGAAAGAGGGTGGATCTTCGCCGTATCACAGCGTGAAACAACAGTAGCAGTAGCTCTAGAAATGGCAGCAGCTGCAGCGGTAGCGACGGTGGCAGAGGCTCATGGTGGTGGTTATTGGTGGTAGGGGGTACCCGGGGTTATGGCTAAGTCAGTGGTGGAGGTAGCCAGATCATCGTGGTGACGGTGGGGGGTGTCGGGGATGATGAAAGTCGGGTGGCCAAGGTGTTGATGATGGTAGTGTTGGTGATGGTGGTGTTGGTAATGGCGACGGTGATGGTGGTGGAGATGGTGAGGATGGTGGTAGAGAGGGTGAGGATGGTGGCAAAAGTGGTGGTGGTTGGATGTGGTGGCGGTGGGGTTAACTGGGGGAGTCGGGGAAGTCGGGTCAGCCGAGGAAGAAGAAGTGGAGGAGGGAAGTCTGCTATAGTGGCCGGCTGAGGCGGAGGCGGCGACTAGCTGTGGCGGTGGCGGTGGTTGGTGTCAGGGTGGAGGAAGGTCGGAGGGGGCCGGGCTGGTGGTGCTCGGAGGAGGTGGCGGTCGGAGTTGGGAGAGGGAAGTGGCTGGGGTTGGAGTCAGGTAAGTGATGGTGATGGTGAAGTTGTTTTCTTAGTAGTTTTTTAGGTGATGGTTGCTGGTGTACGTGTTTGTAGAGAGAGGAAGAGTGTAGTATATGTAGGAGAGAGAGAGAGAGGGGGCTCTCCTTGGGATTAGGGCCGGCTAGAAAATATTTGTGGGGAGTTGGGAAACCTCATCATGATTAAAGAAGGGCTAGGATTTATGGATTTTGAAATGTAGGGTAGAGATGTGAGGATGGAAAGTTATAGCAAGTACAACAAATGGAAGAAAAAAATAGGGTGGACCGGTCAAGAGAGGGGGAATTAAGTTCTTTATGTGTTAGGGCCAATAAGAAGGGCATACCTCATTGCTTATTTGCATAAAAGTCCCTTAACAATTAGAAAATTACACAATAAATAGAATTTAGGATTGGATGAGACAAAATACCATATTTGGTGTTATGTAGTGTGCTAAAATGGTGTATGGTGTTAGTATGAACCTTGAGGGGGTGAGTGGGGGTTTGGGTTGGAGTTGGGTCTAGTTTTGGATGAGGTTGGGTCCTTACATCAATTTAATTAAAATTAGTGTAATTGGTGCTCTTTAATTAATTGAAAATATATGGGGTTAAAATTGGGTGGGACACAAGTGTCATGGACGTAGTAGTCTCAGAATAGAATAATACCATAATTTGGGTTAGACACAACGGATTGAGGTTGTGTCTCTAATTTTGATTAGAACGGACAAGGATGCAAAGTTGGATTTAATTTAATTTAAATATGGACGTTTGTAACGAGTATTGTGCGACTAAAATGAAGCATAAGATAGAGTAGTTATAAGTTACACAAACGTCAGAATGGTAGGCGGGGTTATCTAGAAAAAGTGTATGGAATTTGTTTGTAGGTAATAGCTAGTGTAGTGCTCTAAATATCGAAGCAACGGTAAGTGCACAAATATTGTATAATAAATGAAAAACACCATGTTCTAATTCTAATTAAATCCAAATTAACCCTAGTCTCTCTATCTAAGCCAAGTAGGCCTAAATTTGGTCGAGGAGTTTTACAATCTACCCAACTTATAAGAATTTTGTTCTCAAAATTAAAATAAACACATAATAAACTATAAATTATCTAGCAATGCTACGGACATACCTAGGACCGATGGAGTTGGCCTTTGCACTAACTGTTGGGCACTATTGACATACTGAGAATACTCCTGAGACTGATGTTTGTTCGATCCGTACCTCAAACACTATCCTATCCTTCTTCTACAACTAGGACGGTTAATATCTCAACATTCTTTTCTAGGTATAACGCCATCATCCTATAGTATCCATATTAAAATCCTATATACTACCTTCTTACAATTGCTCTTAGCAGCAACAAGTCTAATTTAGCTGGTTAGTCATACCTAGTCTAGAAGTTTAACTTAAATAATTCCTAGTAGGAGTATATGTAATAAAATACAACATAAGTCTCTACCCAATGCATAGTAATAAGAATATATAGAAATTATGTAATAAATATATATTCAATCCGTCTAAATACCCTAGAATAAATTATAACAAATACAATAGCAAGGATACGATTCCTAAAATTTATTAGCTAGGGCAACTTGGACATAGGTTCCCATAACACCACCTACTACTAAGGATTAGGTTCAGGAAGCTCATGTCCTATTAGTCAAAAGTCTAAATCTCTATCCCTAAGTAGTTTCTGTGTAATCCACAATATTCAGCTACCATTTCCTGTCAGACTTCTATCTTCTATTTATACTCTATACTCACGTGTCAATATATAATCTAAGAGTATAATGGTAATCCTCTATAAATTGACCAATGAGTCAGTATGTGATCTAAACCTGTATTTTACTCCTTGAAATAAGACCTCCGTAGACTGTCCAACTCTAAAAGGTAAAAAAAGTGAGCGGTCTTGGTGAGTCGATCCACGATCACCCATACAGCATTGCGAACACTAGGACTCTTCGTAAAGCCCGCAACGAAGTCCAGAGTGATGTGATCCCATGCTTACTTAGGTATCATGAGTAGATTAAGTAAACCTGCAGACCTCTGATGCTCAGCCTCGACCTGTTGACACACTAGGCACTTCGCTACAAAGCGGGCTATCTCCATCCTCATTCTATGCCATCCATAGTACTGTCTAAAATCTCTCTACATCTTGTGCCTCCTATATGAATAGAGCATGCTGAACTATGCGCCTCTGACATCAGCTCCTGACAAAATTCTTCGCTCAGAACATAGAGACGATCTCCACATCTCAAAGTTCGTCCTCGTGTATGCGCAATCCTGTCTGTATTTTGGCCTCTATCCTTTGTCAAAGTCTCTAGAATCTGGCATCTGTTGGCAAGGCAGCCTTGATACTCTCAACTAATGTCAATCACACCTGGAAACTCGACAACTGGTCGTCTGCTCCGGGCATAATGACCTCTATATCCAACTGCTCTATATCTCTCAACAGGTATTGCTGGGTAGTCAAAAAGAATGTCATGGGTCTCCTGCTCAATGTGTCAGCTACTATGTTAGCTTTTCTCGGATGGTACTGTAGCCCAATCTTAAAGTCTGTCATCATCTTGAGCCAACGTTTTTGTCTCCGGTTCAGGTCTTTCTCTAAATTTTTAAAAGAAACTCGAGGTCAGGTACTTGTCGTGAATCTGAGGTTTCTCCTAATTTACTCCATGCGTACCCTTCACTCAAACTATATGGGTACCATCTTGTTTATAACTAGCCATCCATTATAGATGTTCACGATATCCAACTCAAGGCTATAACATCTGTCGATACTCTCATCCTTCAATATAATTGCTCTATCTCAGATACTAGTTAACTAATCGAATCAGCAATGGGGAAAACACGAGCCTAATAGATACTGACAACCGAAGTAAGTCTAGTACATCTAATCTAATTTAAAAGCTATATCATAGTACTCGAGTTCTCTCATCATCCAAATGTTGGGTCAAGCAATCTATGTCTAGCTATCTACCTATCTGTTTTAGCTTAGTTGTAATCATTATTGTCTAAGGGTAGAAGAATTTCTTGGTCTGATATTGTAAGTCACATGGTAACTAGGGGTTAACCACTATGGTTTGCTACTTAAAGTGCTATTTTATACCCTATTTTTATTAGTATCTGATGATCTTCTTCTAGATGTGAGTCTAACATTCTGTCTTGCCAAGTTCATAAGGTCGCTCCTTGTATTACTACTATAAGACTACAACTAATTTCTAGCATCTAGCTATGTCCTTCCCAATTTATTCTAGAGTCTTAGAATCAAACAACCTTTCTAGCTTCTAATACTTACAGGTCACGGCTACCTTAAGTAAGGGTAGGGTCTAGTTTTAAGTCTCGACTTCTACGTCTAATTCTTATGCCAATAGTCTATACTAACTCTAGTAACAAGAAAGAACTTATCGATCTTCTCTACCATGGTTAACCATCTACTCAAACATCCTATCAAATGTGCCATCTTTGTCTTGACGAGGATCTACTCATGGAGAAAATTACCGTACGCGAGCATCCATCTTTTCGAAATAAAGAAGATGAGAAATAATAATAGATGTCGACGATAAATGAATGAATATAGTAATGAAGTCCAAGGGTGACAATCGAATACAAGAGGAGTTTTTAAAGTCTGTTATGGATTAAGATCTTATTCAACATTAATCCAAAGTTGCAGGCTCGTTCGGTACAATAACGTAACCAAAACGATATGCTCTGACCTGCATGGGCCACCACTAAAACCATGTCACGCCCCAGTCCCAAAATACGTGGGACCAGACATGTGGCAATGGCCAGCTAGTACGACTCCGTAGGGCTTTCCAATTTAATGGACCCGACGAAGCACACTTACGCTGTCCATGGTCAAGTGATCCAATAAAGAATCTATTTCTAACATGTAACAACTAAAAGCTAAATCTCAATCCATGGTGAATAATCTCAAGAAAGAATGATACGCATCATCAATCTGCAGCACAATAATACATCCGTTCAAATAGACCAAAAAAATAACATAGGTCTATAAATACTAGGCTATAAAAGCAGAATCAGAAATGGAAAGTAGTACATGACTGTAATAGATGAAAATAAAAAGATACCTGCAACGATTTCCACACTCTGCTAGATCAAGCATCCTGCAACTGTACAAATAACCTGGAAGAGAACCAGATCCTCAGAGGGACGTAACAAGATACAAAAATACATGCCATAAAGTAAATACTATGAAAACTCGAGGGTGAACTAACCAGCTAAGTAAAATGCAATTTGGGGAAAACTTATTGCGTATAGAAAGTGTAAGCTAGACATATGCTGATGTAATTCACCAATCGTCGTGACTGGCTAGTATATGCCACATATGCCCCCATAACAAGGGCACTCTGCAATATAATAACGCCCAGCTCTGAGGAGTGTGGTATCTGTATAAGTAATAACATCCAACGTTCTCTAGAGTATGGTATCTGTAAAACTATAAGTAACGTCCAACACTCTAAAGAACGCAGTATCTGCATAAATATATACGTCCATATTGCTCCGAAGAACGCAGTATCTGTATAAAGGAGGTGGGTATCCCATACGCCTACTAGTTGTCCTCTCCGTCCAATGCTAATGTACGAGTCGCGAATACGACATGGACATCTCGTACTATAATGCAAGTCACTAAAAAAATATACAACTAAGCTTAATATCGTCATACGTGTTGTTCATACCGATGGCCAGTCAAGCAAGAAGCACGCATCCCTAAATGAATTCACTCTGTGCCATGCAATGATACATGTCAAGACCTGGGAGTCATATTGATAACTCCACAATTTTAGGTGGGTCCAGTAGACACTAGGTCAGACATAAGTCCTAACGTCAACGCCTTCGTTGACTGCACCCAAGTCTTTCTCGGACGTGCACAGTTATATAATATTAAAACAACAAAAAATGTGACTAAATAATAACTGAATTTAAACAGTACAATAAGGTAAGGTATACATGTCTGGGCCCTCAAACTATGGTCCAATAACCTGCTCCCGAAGTCTCGCAGGATGATCCAACGACCCTATACATATAATAGTAGTACGATCATCAGTCACTGCAATAGTATGTACCAAAAATACTACGTTGCAATTACGAACTGATGTAGGGGTCACAACTGGTCATCTAGCTGGGTCGCGTGTGTACGTAGCTAAAACGTAGACATATCAGATCCTCGATTTTCATGTACAGCAAGATAACGAATTTGCAAGAGACGTTATAATACCAGATAATGCAACATAGGTCCTAGCTAACATGCTATAAAAATATTCTACAAATTAATGACGTATTATACTACATTAATAAGCTAATATATTAGTGTGCAAAAAATCTAATGTCTAACCTTGGTCAACATCTCCTTATTTAAAATAGCCATAAATTATTAAGATATAATTTATTAACAAAAATACATATAATAACCATTAATACATAAATACATATAATAAGCATTAATACATAAATACATATAGTAAGCATTAATACATAAATACACATGGCAAGCATTAATACGTAAATACATATAATAAGCATTAATACATAATACTTATAGTAAGCATTAATACATAATATATATAGTAAGCATTAATACATAATACACCCACATACACTACATGTACACTATAATACGTATCTCTATACAAATACGTCGACATATACGAAAGAGGAATGTACCTAATCGACGATCGTGTCCGGGGGGGTCTTAGGCTCGTCGGCGGCCTATCTCCGACGAGAGAGGGCGGAGCTCCGGCGTGTCACAGCGTAAAACTGTAGTAGCAGCAGCTCTGGCAATGGCAGCTCCGACAGCAGCTACAGCGGTAGCGACGGTAGCAGGGGTCATGGTGGTTGTTACTAGTAGTAGGGGGTAGCTGGGGTTGCGGCTATGTTAGTGGTGGAGGTGGCCGGATCATCATGGTGACAGTGGGGGATGTCGGGGATGATGAGAGTCGGGTGGCCAAGGTGTTGATGATGGTGGTGTTGGTGATGGTGGTGTTGGTAATGGCGATGGTGATGGTGGTGGAGATGGTGAGGATGATGGTGGAGAGGGTGAGGATGGTGGCCAAGGTGGTGGTGGTTGACTGTGGTGGCGGTGGGGGTGACTGGGTGAGTCGGGGAAGTCGGGTCGGCCAGGGAAGAAGAAGTCGAGGGGGAAAGTCTGCTATGGTGGCCGGCTGAGGCGGAGGCGGCTGCTGGCGGTTGCGATTGCGGTGGTTGGTGTCGGGGTAGAGGAAGGTTGGAGGGGGCCAGGCTGGTGGTGCTCGGAGGAGGTGGCAGTCAAAGTTGGGAGAGGGAGGTGGCCGGGGTTCGAGTCGGGTGAGTGATGGTGATGGTGAAGTTATTTTCTTAGGGTTTCTTTAGGTGATGGCTGCTGGTGTGGGTGTTTGTAGAGAGAGAAAGAGTGTAGTATATGTAGGAGAGAGAGGGTGCTCTCTTTGGGATTAGGGCCGGCTAGGAAATATTTGTGGGGAGTTGGGAAACCTCATCATGATGAAGGGAGTGCTAGGATTTATGGATTTTGGAATATAGGGTGGAGATGTGAGGATGGAAAGTTGTAGCAAGTACAACAAATAGGAGAAAAAATAGGGTGGACCGGTCAAGGGAGGGAGAATTAAGTTCTTCATGTGTTCGGGCCAATGAGAAGGGGACACCTCATTGCTTATTTGCATAAATATCCTTTAACAATTGGAAAATTGTACAATAAATAGAATTTAGGATTGGATGTGATAAAATACTATGTTTGGTGTTATATAGTGGGCTAAAATGGTGTATGGTATTTAGTATGAACCTTGAGGGTGTGAGTGGGGGTTTGTGTTGGAGTTGGATCTAGTTTTGGGTGAGGTTGGGTCCTTACACCAATTTAATTAAAAATAGTATAATTGGTGCTTTTAATTAATTAAAAATATATGGGATTAAAATTGGGTGGGACACATGTGTCATGGACGTAGTAGCCTCAGAATAGAATAATGTCATAATTTGGGTTGGACACAACGGGTTTAGATTGTGTCTCTAATTTCGATTAGAACGGATAAGGATGCAAAATTAGATTTAATTTAATTTAAACATGGACGTTTGTAACGAATATTGTACGACTAAAATAAAGCACAAGATAGAGTAGTTATAAGTTACACAAAGGTCAGAATGGTAGGCGGGCATGTCTAGGAAAAGTGTATGGAATTTGTTTGTAGGTAATAGCTAGTGTAGTGCTCTAAATATCGAAGCAACGGTAAGTGCACTAAGTGATTTAAAATATTGCACAATAAATAAAAAACATCGTATTCTAATTCTAATTAAATCCAAATTAACCCTAGTCTCTCTATCTAAGCCAAGTGGACCTAAATTTTGTCGAGGAGTTTTACAGTTCAAGTGCAAGAAGAATTAAACAATAATTTTATTATTCATAATGATTAATTATTGAGGCATGTTGATGGATGTTGTGTACCTAGCGAAGAGATACGAGATGATATCTTGCACGAGGCCCAAAATTCTCAATATTCTATACATCCTGGAGTGACAAAGATGTATAAGGACTTGAGGAACCATGTTTAGTAGTATGGAATGAAGAGAGAGAGAGAGAGAGAGAGGGGTCGCCCATTTTGTTTTGAGATGTTTGGTACATCGGCATCTTAAAGCAGGGAGGCAAAGACCCGAAGGATTTAATTAACTTAATTTATTATTTTGAATAAAATTTTACTATAACTTTGCTAAAAAAAAACATTAACGTAAGGGAAAAATTGTTCTTTACTTTTAATAAGTCACAAAATATCCTTAATTAATAAATTTTTTTACTTGTCACATATAAATTATCTTTGAGATCAAAAATTAAAATTCATTTCAATGACATGATATACAATTATTGTTACATAATAAATTTCGAATGACAAGAAAAAATACTTAGCACAGAAATATCTCTTTTACTGACAAGTTATTTATGACAAACACTTGTCACGTGTAGTGTCCCGCTCCGCGATGGTACTATGTACAAGAGATATCGGTTTGCTAGCTCGAGAGGAAGCCTTCACAAAGAGCTCCCTTGTTGAAATAAAAGACAATTGATCTTGGTGAGTGGGCAGAATATCATTCTCTGATTCTTTCACCCCTAATAAAGAATCCAATTTGAATAAATTCTTGTTGTAAAGTGAATAATAAGTACATAAAGAAGAAGGATAAAATATGACCCAGTATGCTTTCATAAAAAAGAACTTGCCTGCTTGCTTAATAGAAAGTAGAACCTAATGCTAATCAAGATGAGAATGTTGCATGCTACGTGACACTGTCACTGCTATTGAACGAACTACTGCCATGCTAATAAATAAGAGTAAAAGAAAATATTGCATGTCCCTACATCGTATGCTAAAGAAAGAGTAGAACTACATGCTTAGCTACAAGAGATATAAGAATTGTTGTCATGCTTGCCTAAATAGAGATTGATTGATTTCCTGTTTTCTTTATCGCTACTGTAAAGATAGAAATGTATGAAGTACTTGCACTTTAATAAAGAGATAAATAAAAAGTGATGATACGGCTTGATCGTATAGAGAACAGAGATGATGGCTTGTCCGTAATGAGAAAGAGATAACGGCTTGTACGTATAGAGGAATGAGAAGAGAATAGATGAAATCATTCATTTGTTGCATAGATGTTCCATCGATGATTTTTTCTGATAGAAGTCGCATTTATGCATTAGTCAGGACAACTTTGTGCACAAGGGATAATTCTACGACTAGTTTTGGGGCACTGAGATCGTTCGACCTATGGGGCTAGAGGAAGACCCGGAGACAACGAAGTCCTCCTGATCAGGGGGTGTTTACGTCTATTAGTAGTTAAACCGTGCATCACAACTGCTAATGCAGTGTTGAACCGCGAGTCACAATTGCTAATCATGGGTTTTTCATGGACCATCATGTAGTTAGGTCTCATGCTAGGCTAGCCTTCTTAAACACCAAACACTTGATGCAGAGACGGACATGGAAACATATCCATATGTTTATGCAATCGTTCTAACACTTTTGTTGTAGGAATAATCATTCGACTGTAGGTAAGCATCATTAAATAAGTGATGATCATTTTATTATGTTTCCTATTACATGCTACTCCTAAGATTTATCAGTTTACATAAAATATTGTTGTCCCGCATAACAAGAAGAACTAAGTTGCCTAGATGTTATTAATTGTTCCTAAGAAAAAATAATGCTAAATGATAAGTTGCTAGATGTCCCTATGAGATAATAAATATTGCTCACAAAATATGCTGCGCACATCAAGATAGGAATGATTCAATACAGAGCATAATTGTTTCCCTACCGTATGCTTGAAAGAATCGATTATGAGATTTATGGTTTTTAAAGATATTTTCAAAGAAATATAATATGACTCTTATATTGCAGAACACGAAATGAACATAGGTAAAAGTAGTAAGATCACTAATAATATAATATTTTCTCACGTGATTACTTAGTTATGATTTCAGAGGGTGTTGCTTTTATTCCTCACCAGTGATTTTCCAAAGTGCTGACCCCCACCAGTTTGTCCGCAGGTGCTGGATTGTCTGAAGCAATAGCAGATACTCATCCTCAGGAGCCAAAAATCAGGAGACGATACCTTGAGTTGTATTGAGGTATTTTGAGATGCTTTTGTATAAAGGGATGTAATATATGGAATGATATCATTGTAATTCTTTACAGCTCAAGAGAGATGTAAGCCATTTGGCAATGTATTGGCAGTCCTGTAATTATTTCAAAGATATCAATAAAGAGATTATTTTCCTTATATCATTATGTTTATTCAATTTTCTGCAATATTGTGTCGCTGCTTCTAACTCTGAATAGCTTATTTTGTTATTGTACAAATTTTGGCCTTGCGCAATCGCAACATAGGTTTGCACGACATTACGTCCAGTGGTGACTTTCAGTTCTTGGGATCGGGACGTGGCATCAGGGAAACTCAAAAATTTTAGTGTACAAAATTGATGTAAAATTTTGACATTATGGGTCTGCTTGGTAACGGTGATTTCATCGATTTTGGAATTTTTTTAACAGACCGTTTATGAAGTATTTGAAAAATCGCTGCTTCTTAATTTTTTTTTAATGTACTGGTTTTGGTTGGATCAGAAACCTCCAAAAATCGGTGTAATATAATTTTGAGTGTCTTTATAAACATCCCAAATTGCCAGATTTTGACGAATTTTATTATTCTAATACATTTATATCCTTACAAAAAATATATAATTATAACTACTAATATCATATTATATTTTTTTTTCATTTGTGTTTCCCTTTCTACTGCTTCCAAACTACAGCTACATTTTCCAGTAAATTCTTAAAACTATTCTCTCCCACTTCTCCTATTTTAATCAAGTCGTTTCTATTATTTTATATATTTTTATTATTTTGATCAAATGTGCCTTATATTTCTTCCAAACTACAACTATTTTTTTCGGTAAGTTCTTAAAATCTTTCTCTCATACTTTTATTCAGACGTTTATTTTATTTCTTGTGTTTTTATTGTTTCATCTATTATTTTTATTATTTTATGTGTTGTTATTATTTTATTTATATATTGACACATATCGTGTAAAAAAAAAAATTTAGAACGGCTTATTAATGAATTACCAACTAAGGTTTGGAGTAGTTTAAAAGCCGCTACTTAAAACCACTCAAAATCAAACTCCTCATAACCGGTATTCTAAAAATATCTCATAACCGCTACCCCTAAAATTGTCAAGCAGATCATATGATTCAAGACGACGTAGATCTTGTCTCAATCCTACGATCGTACAAGTAAAAATAAGTACATATTGGTGCGGAGAAACCAATGAAATTCAGGTATTGGTGCGATGAAGTTCGGCGGCTAAGGATCAATTTCGTCGTGAACGGTCAAACAAACTTGATTCCGTCGAATTTTACATGTCAAAAAACTCCTTACGAGCATTTCAATCCGCTGCATGAATGGCTAGACGGCGAGGCGGTTCGTATTTACGGGACGTGTTCTGGTACGTTTGATAGATCGGCTGATATTGTCGGGGCTTCTCTGGCGAATAACGGGTGGTCATGGGCTGACGGGAAGATGTTGGGGTCTGCCTGCCGGGATTTGAAATATTTAGTTAGGGGAAATATTTTGTTTAAGTTTGAATTATTCTGTTTGGATTCGAATTATTTAGGTGAAATTGGATAGGGATGGAAGAATTTGGAGGGGAGTTCGGTTATTGAAGATGGAGTAGGCTTAGATTAGGAATAGGATTTCGAAATTAATGATAAGGATCAGAATTATTAGCAGGGGAGAGGATTTGAATGTATATGATTTATTTTTGGCTGTGGGGATTGAATTTTTTTTTTTTTTTTGAAATGGATAAGATTAGTATAAGATGGAGATTTGAAGGGTGGAATGGGTTTGGCAAGATTATAATCAGATGTACTGGATTCGATACTGTGAGGTGGGGATTTGTTTGATCTCCTAATTCTACTACGTTTCTGAAATATTAGATCATAATTTTGAATATCCCTATTATCAATTTATTACCATATAAATCACTAGTTAATGTAAGATTAGGTTTTCTAATTCTACTATGTTTCTGATTTAATTACTAACTCACTATTATGTATATATATATAAAAGAAGGTGGTATCTGTGAATTCTGAAAGGAAACCATCTAAAAGTTCTCTATCCGGATATTACTCCTTGCTCTGCTTCTTTATAATTAGAAGGTATGTTGATTTTCTTGGTTACATTACATGAAAAAGTTTCACTACAGAAACTCAAATAAAAACTTGTAATATGATTGTGACACGTAGACTTATTTTTCTGTTTAGGTTATTAAAAGTGTACTTATTTTTTTCTGATCTTCCTTGTTTGTGTTGATCCGTTAGGTGCATCGCAGTCCAACTCTCGTTAGTCCTGTATACCAAAATGTGCCAAACTTCCGAGGATACATTGAAGGAAGCCGGTCGTTGCTTCGGCCAGATGGATGCTCTTGGAGAAGCGTTGGAATCGACTCTGTCGATAAGTACCAATCCAACGGTGGACGACCGCGTGAAGGTTCTACCCAATATTTGGCTCAAGTGGCAGCAAGAGTGGAAACAGTGCCTGGAGACTCTGCGTTCTGTTGTCGACGACATTTTTGTCAGCGACGATGAGTATGAATATTTCGATGATGATATCGTAGAAGAAGATGATGCATAAGCAATTGTACCGGCTCGTGATGATGAAAGTGCAGACATCAATGATGATTATAATGCAGTCGCAATCGAACCTGAATTTGCTCCTTCTTCGGTGGAGACTGTTTCCGATTCCGATTCCGATACCGATGATTCCTTCGAGATTGTTTCATTGGATTCAGAAGTGGATGGTGAATTGAGCATGCTTGAAAACGAAGATCCCTATGAGTTACTGTAAAAAAATTCTTACGAGTTACTGTAAGAAAAAATATGTAGTGAGACAATACATTGCTTGCTCAATCCACAATCTAAAAACTCTCTTAGCGAAGTTTTAAATCTTTCATAATGTTGAATAAACTATGTTAGTTTACTTTTTTTTTATACTGATATGATTTTATAGCTTAATTAATTGTTTGCTTTAATTTCTTCAAAGGGTATTTATGTGTTTTTAAATTTTACTACTGTAATTGTTTAGATGATAATATATATTTTCTTAACTCATTGTTATATGTGGAAAACTTTGAGATGAATCTAATTTCCAACTTGTTTCAGTGAGTTTGTCAAATATCCATTGGTTGCAGGATATTTTTTGAGATATTTTTTTATTAAAAGATTGTTTGTTGTATGTAAATATAAATTCTTTTCTTTGCAGTTTATGCTGCTGTGATGAGTGTTACAATTACTTTTTACTACAACAAAATCGGCATAAATTTGGATTTTTATTGCAGCTTAATTTTGTTGCAAATAATACACTATTTATAGCAAAATCAATATTGCAATTGATGTAACCGATTACGACAGCAACACTAACAATACTAATTGCGCTTGGACTTCTATGTTCCAATGGAGACCAAGTTCAATTATAAATCAAAATAGAATTGTTCTCAAGTAACAATGGTTTCAATGTAATATTATTTTACATATTCTGAAAGAAGTTTGTCCATTAATTTCTGTCCTAAAGAGCTAAAAACAAGGTTAAAATGAACATAAAATTTTTAATGATTTACTAATTTTTAAAACTCGACAACGAGGAACCGTTGGATTAGATGTATCTAATTCCTAAAAAATTTAAAGACTTAAATAAAAAAAAATTTAAGAACTTAAACCAAAAAAAAAAACTCATGTGTCTTATCCATATTGTATTTTTTTGAGTTTTTATTTGAGTTCCTACCCAAAAAAATTGTCCATATAGGCTAGTGGTGGAGATAAAATTATGTAGTGGGTGTGGTCACACTTTAAAAGAAAAAAATTGTCGATTATATATACAGTAGAAAAAATAATAATAAATAAAATTTTGTTTAAAAGATATAAATAATTAGACAATAATAGTTTTAATATAATTTTTTTTAGTACCTAGTCAATCAATTCAAAAGTATACATAACGAAACTAGTATAAAGTATGGAAGACGGAGGAGAGTTTTGTTAAACATGATTTTACTCTTAAACTTCTAGAATAAATCATGTATATATCTTATAGACAAATAAGAACTACACAGTGGGGTCAAATAAGAATTTCAGTGAGAACAATATTAGAAAATATATATAATAATTTTTTTCTAAAATATAAGTGTGGGCTCCTACACTCAAGGGGGTACCAACATAGGGTGTTGGAGAGCCCACCCCAACAAAATTAATATATATATATATATATATATATATATATATGTTCTAGAACCATTCGGATGGTTTTATACTATGGAACTATCCTATGTTAAACGGATTAGATTTGGATTTAATGGCTGAGATTAAAAGATATAAGACCCCACAACTTTTTAATCTTATCCACTCAATCACAATCCAATCCATACAACATAGGATGGTTCCATAATATATATATATATATATATATATATATATATATATATATATATATATAGAGAGAGAGAGAGAGAGAGAGAGAGAGGGAAGGATAGGCATTTCCACACTTTTGTATCCCTAAGCATCCTCTATTCACATATGTTGGATGTGCCTTAAGTCATCTAATCTTAACCATTGATAATCAACGATTAAGATTAGATGATCATCCAACGGTGAGAGTAGAAGATGCTTGAAAAATACAAATATATATATATATATATATATATATATATATATGGTAAACGGAGTACGAGTCGTAGGTTCATATTGTTATATGAGTCATGCATATGTTGAGTGCACTAGTACATTCTATACCTATTGGTCAACATATGTATTGACTCATGTAAAAATATGAGCCTATAACTCATATCCTGTTTAACCATATATTTTTTATATTTTTTTAATATTTTATATTATATTATATTATATATATATATAATTTTTTTCATGTGAGCCTGTTCACACTTAGCCCTAGCCCATTTTCGTCCCGCCCATCCAAATTTTAATTTCTGGTTCGTCCTTGCTTATACTGTCATGTTCATCTCCGTCTTTAATGTCAGTTTTCTTGATTTCTTTTCCTCCTACGATCGTGGAAATTTAATATTTTCCTCTCCCAACATTGAAAAAGATAAGTGGGCATACTTTTGAAAACAACTTATTGGGTCATGTTACAAAAAAATGTTTTCTCTTGTAAATCCTATGTAGTACGCGGAGAGGACGTTAGCAAAACAATCTTTTATATTCATTCCCAACCATCATGATATCATCCCATAGAAAATACAGTAAGACTACATAAACTCAATTAAGAACTCAAAATAAAAACTAACAATATAGATATAACACGTGATTTATTATTTCTGTTTAGATATTTAAAAATGTATCTATTTTCTGTTTAGTCCTAAAAAAATTAAGAAATAAAATACACAAAACCCAATGTGAAAGTTAGACCTTATGAATTATATTGAAATAGTCTCATCTGATCAATTCCACGATAGTACGAGCAGAAATGAGTACTTATTGCTGTGGATAAACTAGAGAAAAAAAAACAATTGAAATACATAACAAAGAACTTTGGATTGGATAAAAGAGGCCATGTATTTCTTTTCTTTAATTTTGTTGAATCCAGGATGTTACACTTTAATTCCTATTTACAGAAATCTAACAACCATAATCTTACCAACAGAATAACAAATGCATCCAACTAGCTAACAAAATAACAACAAATCAAAACAACAATTAACAAACGAATTACAAGTCTGTAGAAGCTCTTCTTCTTGTGACTATGCCTGGACTAGGATTTGATCTGATGCATTTTTCAATGATAAAACTAAATTGATTTTGTTCTTCTCATGTGAGATGATAAAATTGAATTCATTCTGCTGTTTTCATGCAAGATAATCTCATCTTGTTGAACTAACTTTTGGTTTTAATTTGTTGACCTAAGTCTTTTTTATCACTGTATTTCTCTCTACTGTATTTTTTTTTTGAAATCATTGTGAGGATTCACAACCTTGTTACTCTAAGATTTTTTGGCTCTTTATTACTCTAAGATTTTTGGGCTCCTTATTACTTCTTTGAACCTCACAATTTCTTTTGTCGTGATGTGAGACATTGCTAACACCCTCCCGTAAATTGTGTTGGGACTGAAGGCACAGTTTGGTCCAAAAATAATTTATTGTTGAGCTCGCATGGTAGAGTAGATAGATGATTTTGATTGCGTCTCCAGGATTCATGTATCGCTAGTAGTACTTTTATCGTTCTTCTGCCTTCTATATTTTATGATGACATCTTCTATTGTATAAACTAGTTTTACAAGTTGTTATTCTTATTTTCGAACTTGTTCGGTCATGTGTATTACAGGACGGCCGACTGTCTTACATATTGTTTAATCATGATATATTTGTTCTTTATGTGGATTGAGATAGTGTATTATACTAGTATATAGATAGCTTGACCCTATTTTATACAACATATACGTATTCAAGTTGGGTTTGACTCTGCTTGATGCATAGCTGGTCATTGCCACGTACTTTGGTCCTACGTATTTTGGGACTAGGGTGTCACGTCCCGATCTCCCACAGGATCGATCGTCCCCGTTGACGTGAATCACCATGCCAACGCTCCCGCAGGATGATCGTTCCCATCAGGATGTGATGTCGTACAAGCACAAGATGCGCTAGCGCAAGGCCAGGTTATGAACATGCGATAAAATAGCTAAGACACATAGTCGCATACATAGTCCCCAATACAGCGGATAGTTGAACGATATGAGTAACGGCCGTTTGATAACTGGTCCACTAAGTCGTCATAGCGGAAGCATTGAATAGACACACATATGAAAGTAAAACAAGATATTTATTGATATTGGAATAAATATTACAAGCGGCGCTAAGCCGAAATTACATGTCGCTCATGCTCTTTCTCCCTCGAAACATAACGGCGTGTCAAGGTCTGACAACATGGAATGATACATAGGCGATATTTTAATATTATGTGTCACTACCATATTTTCTAGAAAATAATATTTTTGTCATTTCATAATTAATTAAATATTGTGCATGTTGAATAATTATTTATTATATTATTTAATTATTGTTGGATATTATATTTTATTTTTGGACTTGTGTTAGTGGACCTAACTAGTTTAGATTAGATCCATGGACCAACACTTAATTCTAGTTAGAATTGATCCCAATTGTAAGCTCATTCGTTAGGAGGATGATTAATTAAGTTAAACTAATTAGACTAGAACCTTCCTTCCTTAATTATTTCTTCATGAGAGGACCCAAGGGGTATTTTAGACTTTACATAGTAGCTTGGGTAGGGAGAATAGTGGCCGACCATATAAAAATGGGGGAGAGTTTCTCTCTCTTCTTTTTTCCATTTCAAATCTAGATCATAAAATTTCTCTTCCAAATTTTTTTATTTTCACATTAAATTCTACCAAATTTTTTTTTCCAATTCCTTCCCTAATTACCATTGAAGGCTATTAGATAAATGATCTACAAGGAGGAAGCAAGGATCTACAATGAGGGACAAGGATCTACAAGTTGGAGGCTCTTTTTACTCAATTTAGAAGTTTCATTAGGAATCCATCTCCTAATAAGTACATTCAATTTTTTCCTATAATTAGACTCTAATTCTGTGTTTTAATCATTAGAAACCACCCCATATGCTAAGACTACCCATAGAAATTGGAATTAGGTTCATAGGAGGCATATGGAGAAAGTTATGTGTTATTTTGTGTCAATTTTAGGAGAATTTCGAGATTAACACATCTTGTATTTGTCAATAGGTCAATTAGACCAAATTGACATGTGTTTGATTGTGTGTGGATAATATCGTGTCCACAATTAGATATTTGTAGGTCGTATCCTGATAATTTAGAGATATTGGTTGATTTGAGAGTTTTTTTCCGACACGGGAGTTTGAGTATGTCATATTTTGACACGGACACGTAGTTGAGTAGTTAGCTCTTCGTATTGTTCATAATAATTATTTTAGACTTGTTCGTGTCCGTTGGGATACAATTGGTTTTGTGGTGGAGCCGTATCGCAAGTGTATCTTAGATCTAGTATGATACAGGTGTGATACACTCCACGTGTTTGTTTTCTTGCATTTCAATTTAATATAACTTGTTTATAGCTATTAGAGTGTTATAATTGTATGGTTATGTGTATATATGTATAGTGATATTGTGTTTATATATGTATATTTAGATATGTATATGTATCTCTAGTGTTGTGTGTATATATATATATATATATATATATATATATATATATATATATATATATATATATATATATATATATATAGTGATTGGTGTTTATATGTATATGTATCTATGGTGTTATATATATATATATATATATATATAGGGATGAGTGTGTGTATAGATGTGTGTGTGTGTGTGTGTGTGTGTGTGTGTATGTATGTGTGTGTGTTTGTGTGTGTGCTAGGGGGGTCGGGTTGCTGGTCAGCAGAAAGTAGAGCAACAGCAGCTGCAGCAGCAATAGCTATCATGCCCCGATCTTCCGCAAGCTAATCGGCTGTCCCCGCTAAGTGAGAATTATGCGCTAGCGCTCCCGCAGGATAATCGCTTGACCCATCTAGGCATGATGTCGTACGAGCGTGAGCCACGCCCGTGCAAGGCCGAGGTTCATTGGCTAGCGATAAGAGGTCTAAGCCACAGAGTCGCATTGATTGTCCGAGTGCAGTAGAATTTTAAATGTATAGACGATTGGTAATGAGTTCACTAAGTCGTCAATAGCGAAAGTATTGAATAACACAAGTATAGAAGTAAAGCAACTCTTTATTGATATTTAAATAATGTGTTACAGGCGGCGTATAGCCGAGATTATAAGTCGCTCAAGCCTCTCTCTCTGAAATTGTAAAAGCTTACCAAGTGGCTATATTTGTGGAAAGATGTACAAGTGATGTTCCAACATTATGTTTTGTATATGTGCTTCAGTTTCGGACCCAGCGCTCCAAGGCTTCAGAGTGAACTCCAAGTCTTAGCTCGCACGAAGGAAGCATCCACAACGAACTAGGTTCTCCCGCACCCTACAAATAATCTGGTGGATTATCAGTACATGAATGCACTGATGGAGAGGCTACTCGCCCGCTCGACAAATCCAAACACGTAATATAGGTTCCGTGCACCTTCTATTATATTGTCTTTTTAGTTGCCTTAGGATCAGTTTTATGACAAAGATTGAATAGCCTAACTCGTGTGGCAGTGCGCCGTGCGATATAAGAGGGAATACGGCGAGACTTACCAACTTACCATTTGTCCTTCCCGGTCCAAGGCAAACCAAGTTAATTCAAGCACAAACATTCATTATGAAATTTAGGGGCATAGCATATGCAAACACAAGTATTTCAGTGTGAGATTACATATCGGGTGTACGAGCATACAGGTTATCCAGAAGTATTGCAGATGATGTTTTAGTGATTCAATTTATTGACTTTGATGCAATAACTCGCACGTGGATTGCCGCTAAGCGAGAATGAGTTATTTATATGAACAGAAGTCGCTGGCATAGTCATAAAGTACCAATTTTTAGTCTTGGGAGAGAGTGGTATGCAACGCTAGGTTCTCGAGACGAAGCATACCAACCCGCCCGCTCGAGAGACTATCATGAAATTTGGTCTGGATCGGATCGGCCCCAGTGCCCCTGTGACCGTCCGTGGAACTGTACCCAATTTCCAAGTTGTCCGCTACATACAAATCTTGGGTTTCAGATTTGCTGGATTCATGAATAGCATATTTATTCTTGATTCACTTAGCCATTAGATGATGCATAATTTCTTGGGCGGAGATGGATGTAGTAATAAGAGCACATACACCCTTTCGCCCACTCCAGAGAGACTGCAAGGATCCGAATACCTGAATGAGTCGTGCTTCATGAGCTATGATTCTTTCTTTACTTGACATGATAAAATCCCCTAGTTCGGGAATTGCCTTGGCGACCTAACAGTCCCAGATACTTTCAGGTTTATACTTGCATGGAACGACTATTATATAGTCTTTTGGGGGTTTGGATAAAAATAAGGCAAGATAGCAATCACTTAATATTGGCATGCAATTATATGACAAGAATTGAATTGAGACAATATATAAGCAGGCAAGCATGCATTTGTATAAACATAAGCATTCACATTAGCTCGAGCCCGAAGGTAAACCAAGGAGTAAAACCGTAAAAGGACTTACCGAGCGACATGATCTAGGGTCGTGTAGTATAGAAAATGAACCAGTGCACTACGAAGAGCATATGTATATCGTTCTACTCTAGGCATAGCGGGTTCTCGTTGCACAAGGCAAAGGTAGCATGTGAGGGCCTGAATATAAGCAAAGTTTTATTTCCATGTTCTAACACAACCAATACAAGTTAGGATTATTTTCTTAGCTAGGTGCGTTGTATTCTTATTAGCATGCAGGGGGTGATTCACCAAGCGACTAGCATATATTATTCCATATTTTAAGTGTGCTGGCTAAGCAAAGACAAGTTTATCGTAGCCACCTACTTTAACGATGATTCGTCTCGGTCGAGCGATAATTTGAACGAGCCTCTGAAAGCCTAAGCCGAAACTCCTGAAGGGATAAGTCTAGATATCCTTTGCCTCAAATGAGTCTCCTTGCTGAAGCAAAGCAGGTCGGGGCGTTATACCTTTGCCGTTTGAATCAGCAGTCCACTTGAGCGAAACGGGTTGTTATATCATACACCACTCAGAAAAAAGTCTCGTCCTCGAGACTTACTGAGCGCAGGCCGTTCTATCGTATTATTGAATCTATCCCAAGCATAGTAATCAGTACCCACTAGATCCAATTTTGAACACAATGCCCTACTCGTTCCTTACTCCGTATCGCGTGTATGCTGAGTCGGTCTCATTTGCGCCTTAGCGCGAGACATATTTGTCACACCCCAGTCCCAAAATACGTAGGACCAGGAATATATGACATGCCAGCTATACATTCGACCAGACTCTGGTCTGACTTGAATACGTATAAGCTGTATAATATAAAGGGCACTATCTAGATATCCCATAAATATAAACCTCTATGTCTTAATCTATAATGTACAACAGTATAAAAGAAAGAGCTATATGTGCTAAAATTGGCCGTAAAATAACGCACAAACTCGAATAGACTCGAGAAGAGATGAGTCTACAAAAATTAGGCTACAACAGCAGATGAATAATCAATAAGAATAATGTAACCATAATGCCGGTGGAAATGATATGAGTACCTGGTACAATGCCCGCAAGACGTGCAACTCCATCAGCAGCTCCAATGCTCTGTAATCGTCTATGTTGCAAAACTGGCAGGAGACCAGGTCCTCAGAGGGACGTAACAAGGTACAAAAATACAGCATACTAAGTATAACAGAAAGTACAAGTGTAAAGACATGGTACTTTATCATAACCAAACAAGTGAGACACAGTTTAAAGACAATGTTCGACGCGTGGGCTGTCCAAAATAAAACTGTAGCTCCGGACACGAAAACACACGGGACGTACCGCAACTCCGGGCAAAGAGTCACATGGGTGATACCACTACACTAGATACATGATCACTACATAAATACTACATATATAAGCGCGTGTAGTCCAAACGTCTAGTAACTGTCTTCCCCTTCCCAAGCGGTCAACGATGGTGCGGTGAACCTGAACCTCTATATAATAGTCTCGACACACAGAAAGAACTTAACAGACGCGACCCAAGGTCGTCCTAGTCTCTGTTCATGATGTTAGTATCAGGATGCAGGAATCTGGCATGATCATTGTGTATGAGTGTGTCCTGGGGTGTCGATATACTCAGGTACGTACATCGAGTTGTTACAAACATCTAACATTCATTCTAAGACCTTACGACGAACGTCTGTACCCGGTTGTGACCCGGACGTGAAGTATCGAACATAAACAAAAATATGTGCACAACGTACATAAAGAACAATAAATATATATAATCTGAAATACAGGGTGGCAAGATAAACTTACCTGCGTCTGGCTGTTGGTGACGGGGATCCGGTACCACGTCCAAGTCCTCAGGTCCCGTAGTACCTAGAGATGAGATACAAACCCAAATCAATAACCTATCACACGTCAAACAGGGATGTGACACACATCTATACATATGCTCAGTTTCAGCTATGACTCACAGGGACAAGACGCTAGGGGGTTGACCACAATTGACCATCGGTACGATACATCAAATCAACTAGTTATCTGTACACTATCATCGACCAATCCTCATTCTTACCATATTCATCACGTGGTTCCGTAGTTCAGGTATGCTCATTCCTTGAAAGTATTTACTTATTAAATATTCGGTCTTCCTTTTTACACCCATCATTATTATTTCACCCAAAATCACTGCTCATCCATACAATTTAACATGCACATAAATCAATATGATGAACCCTAAATCTCAATGCCTATCATTTAAATCCATTTTATAAACTTATGAAGAACAATCCCTAAACTCACCTCCATAATTTGATCCTCATTAATTTGTTTAGCATTTCCCACCATATAATATATATCCAGGACATTTATTTAAAAACAAAACCTACATTAACCCTAATCAACATTAAACCTCATCATCAACACTACCATACCAACCAGACATATAGAACCCTAGCTAAAATAACTCACATGAATATATATAAATAAAAACCCTAGCTAAACAATAACACAAATCTGAATATAATCAAGAGAGGGGGAGAGAGATTTGACCTCGATGAGGTGGCGTCGACTGGGGGTTGGCCGGAGAACAACGGGTCAGCAGGGTGGTGGTGGAGATCGGATGAAATGGTGGTGAAGGTTGGTGGTCGGCAGGGTGGTGGAAATGATGGTGCAATAGAGGTGGTGGAGATCGGATGCAATGGTGGTGGTGGAGATCGGATGCAATGGTGGTGGTGGTGGTGGTGGTAGTGGTAATGGTACAATGGTGCAGCTTGCCGGAGAACAATGGCTGCAGCCGGATACAGTTAGCCGGAGGACAGCGGGTTCATCGAGGGGCTGAGGTGGAGGTCTCGGGGTGGAGCTATGGTCGGGGCTTGGCCGGGCTAGACAGGTGGAGAAGGAGCGGGTGTAGTCGGGGAAGAGACCGGGTGGCTGGACAGCAGGGTGGTTTGGCTGGCCAGAGTTGAGGGAGCTTGCCGGGGTGGGGCTCGGGGGACTGAGGAGTCGAGGGCTCGACGCTGGACGCTGGTCGTCGGAGCTGCAGTGGCCGTACCGGAGAACACTGGATGGAGCTAAGCTCGGGGGGGGGGGAAGCTCCTCAAAGAAGAAGAAGAAAGGAAGAAGAAGAAGGAAATAAATATATAGGGGGCTCGGTTTTCAAGGTGGAGGAGAGAGAAGAGAGAGAGGAGAGGGGTTTTCAATGTGCCTAGGGATTAGGACCTACATTGGGGAGAGGAGAAAAGGATATTTTATAGGGGGTTGTGTGGAGGATGGATGGTTGTGATGCTCCCAATTCAAATGGAGGGTGGGGATTTTACATGAAGGGAATAGGTTTTCTTCATGCAAAGGAAGGGTGGAGATGGGTTGACTACGGTCAAAGAAGGGGTAGCCTCTCCATTTGGCCTTGGCCAATGAGGTGAGGACACCAAATTTAATAATTACAACTAAGCCCCTTAAATTTGGATAATTGTACAAACACATGAAATGATGCAAAAATTATGGGAGAATTAGTGTTTGGTGTTTTGTAGGGTGAGGGGGTATTGTGTGTTTGGCATAGACTTAATTAAATGGGCATTGGGATTAATTGGGGATTAAAATAGGATTAGTCAAAATTGGTATCCCCGATTTAATTAGAATAAAAGTGTCCCGCGCTTTTAAATTAAATGGGGGCACTTGGGGTCTAAATTTAGAAATAATACAAAGGTCAAAAATGGTGTAGGCTTGGAGTCAGTCTTGGACCCTTTAGTTGGTCCGGCTCAACGGGTTAATTTGGTATCTCAAAATTGAAGGTAACGACACAGGTGTCTGATACATAATTTAATTATAGGATTTTGGATACGGAAAGTTGTGCAATTTATTTAGGGCACAACGGATTTGATTTTGAGTGACAGAAAAGTCCAGTGCCTAAATTGGTGAGTCAAGTCAGAAGTACAATAGTCCGATGGAATTTATGGGCTGATATCGGGCTCCGAATAACTCAACAATGGTTGGGCGCGCCAAGGGTTTAATTAGTAAATAACAGACAGATGCAAGCCTACTCTAAATCTCAAACATCTGCTGCTAAACCAAAATTTTCCATCCCATACCTGACTATATATAGAATTAATTGAGGGGGTTTACATTCTTCCCAACTTAGAAAATTTTCGTCCCCGAAATTAAAAGTAAAGCACGATAATAGCTAAGAGAATTTAAAAACAAGCTAGTAATCAAATGCGGTACGAAAATTCGTATCTTGCTCCTCAAATAAATACGGAAACCACTGTCGTATGGAATCCTCGCACTCCCAGGTAGACTCGCCTGGCGAATGATACTTCCATGCAACTCTGACCAGTCGAATAGTCTGCCCTCTCAAAGCCTTCTCACTGCGATCGAGGATCTCAACTGGCTGCTCTACGTAAGATAGACTGGGCCCGACTGTAATCTCCGAATGATCAAGCATGTGGCTAGGGTCTGCCACATATCTCCTCAACTGCGATACGTGAAATATGTCATGCACTCCCTCTAATGACGGAGGCAATGCAAGACGGTAAGCCACTTCGCCAACTCGTTCCAAGATGTCAAAAGGCCCAATGTACCTCGGACTCAACTTGCCTCTGCCTCCGAATCTGATGGTACCACGAGTAGACAATATCTTTAAAAATATATGGTCACCTTTCTTGAACTCCAATGGTCTGCGTTGCGCATCTTTCCAATATTTTTGTCTGTCATGTGCTGCACGCAAGTGGCTCTGAATCTGCTTGACTTTCTCCACTGTCTGTGTCACCAACTCTGGACCAAGTATCTGACGCTCTCCCACGTCACTCCAACATACTGGTGACCTACACTTCTTGCCGTACAGTGCCTTATAAGGTGCCATCTGTATGCTAGCCTGATAGCTGTTATTGTAGGAGAATTCCACCAAGTGTAGGTGAGTCCCAAGATCCTCCAAAATCAATCATGCACGCTCTCAACATATCCTCTAATATCTGTATCGTGCGCTCTGAATGGCCATCAGTCTGTGGATGATATGCAGTGCTGAACTTGAGACGAGTTTCTAGGCTCTCCTGCATACTCCGCCAAAAATATTACGTGAATCTGGAATCACGATCCGATACGATGCTGAAAGGCACTCCATGTAGTCGTACTATCTACCTTATATATATGTCAGCTAATATTTTCGTGGACTGCCCAACTCTGAAGGGCAAGAAATGTGCAGACTTGGTGAGTCTGTCCTCGACAACCGAAACTGCATCCTTCTCGCTATGGCTCCGCAGGAATCCTATGACGAAGTCCATGGTAATGTATTCCCACTTCCACTCGGGAATGGGAAGCGGCTGTAATAATCCTGCAGTCCTTTGATGTTTAGCCTTGACTTGCTGACAAACTAAACATCTCGCCACGAACCTTGCAATCTCTCTCTTCATCCTATGCCACCAAAAATGTTACCTCAAGTCTCGGTACATCTTCGTACCCCCGGGATGAATGGAATAAATCGAGCTATGAGCCTCGGTCATCAACTCTTGGCGTAGCTCGCCACTCGGAACGTATAGGCGATCTCTATACCACAATATTCCGTCTTCATGAATCCTGAGTCCCGTCTGCATGCCGGCCTCTGTCCTCTCTCGTAGACGTCGAAATCTCGCATCTGTAGGCAGGGCTACCTTGATCCTCTCAATCAAAGTAGACTGAACCTCGAGACTGGCCATCTGTCTATCCCTGCCTGGCAATACAATATCTATCCCAAGCTCCTGGAGATCCTCTAGCAATTACCACTTAGTCATCAAAAAGTATGCCATGAGCTTCCTGCTTAAGGCATCTGCTACTACATTCGCCTTGTCAGGGTGGTACTGCAACTCAATGTCATAATCTGTCATCAACTCTAACCAGCGTCTCTGTCTCATATTGAGCTCCTTCTGTGTGTAGACATACTTCAGACTTTTATGATCTGTATAAATCTCAATACGCTCACCATAAAGGTAATGTCTCCATAGCTTTAGTACAAAAATCACTATAGCTATCTCTAGGTTATGCGTCGGATAGTTTTTCTCATGAACTCTCAGCTGTCTCGATGTGTAGGCTATCACCATGCCGGGTTGCATCAGTACACATCCTAATCCACTCCCAGACGCATTACTGTACACTACAAATCCTCCTGATCCTGAAGGTAGTATCAAAATTGGTGCTGATGTCAGACGCTTCTCCAGCTCATCGAAAGCCGCCTGACACTCGTCGGTCCAGATAAACTCCTCGCCTTTACACGTCAGTCGCGTCATAGGTGCAGCTATCCTCGAGAATTTTTGCAAGAACCTCCGATAATATCCGACAAGTCCGAGGAAACTCCTAACCTCTGTAACTGATATGGGGGTAGGCCATGTCTCAACTGCAACTATCTTCTCCGGGTCAACTGATAGTCCATCTCCAGTGATTATGTGTCCCAGGAATGGTACTCTATCCAAGCAGAACTCATATTTATTGAGCTTGGCGTACAACCTCTCATTTCTCAGCATCTCCAACACGATTCTGAGATGTCTCTCGTGCTTTTCCTGGTTCTCGGAATATACCAAGACGTCGATGAACACCACCATGAACTTATCTAAGTATTGGTGGGAAATATTGTTTATCAAGTTTATAAATACTGCTGGCACGTTGGTTAAACCAAACGGCATGACTAGAAACTCATAGTGTCCATACTTCGTCCAAAAAGCCATTTTCGAAATGTTCTCTCTCCGTACCTTGATCTGATGATGGCCTGATCTGAGATCGATCTTCGAGAATACATATGCGCCACTAAGCTAATCAAATAAATCATCGATGCGCGGCATAGGGTACTTGTTCTTTATCGTTACAACCCTTAACGCCCTGTATCGTTATGCAACGTACCGTCCCGTCCTTCTTCGGTACACTAAGATGGGTACTCCCCATGGAGAAACACTAGCCCGACTGAAACCCTTGTCTAAGAGATCCTCTACTATGGACCTTCAACTTAACCAACTCTATCGGTGCTAGTCTGAAGACGGGAACATAACCGGCTCAACTCTTGGAGTCAACTCTATAGCAAATTCTATCTCTCTGTCAGGTGGCAGTCCTGGGAGATCCTCTGGAAACACATCCTCAAACACTGCTATAAAGTGAGGGTACATCGGTTCACCTTCTGCAATGTGTGTCGCTAGGGTAGGTTGGACACCATGCTCTCGGGCTCCCCGAAGAAACTCAAACTCTGGGTGATTTGGGGGTCTAAAGATGACACAACCACGACGGCAATCTAGCGTTGCATGGTATTGGCTCAACCAATCCATGTCTAGGATAATGTCATAGTCTAGACTAAACCTCATAATTAATTCTCCCGTTGTATCTTCAACACCAATCCTCCAAAAGAAAATTCTTCTTGCCTAAAGTATAATTTCTCTCCTCCTCAAAATTTTTCCTAAAATTATATTCCTCAAAATTTTCCCTAAAATTATATTCCTCAAATTTCTTATTTCCGTTATTTATTGCTCTAAGTCACATAGTGCAATTATAATAATCGTATCTCCCAAGCACATACTAGAATTTCTGGTATCGGATCATCATCTTCCAGGTGAGAGCCTAAAATTTTATCCTCACCATTTCCTAATATCATTCCTGGTATCGCCATCATATACAACAACTAAGTTCTAGCATCGGGCTACGCATTTCCATAAATTGTTCTAGGTCATGATCAATAATCTTTTCTGCTCCCAGTACTTCCAAGATCACTGCTATCTCAAGCACGGGTAGGGTACTACTGGGCCCAATTTTCTTGCTAACCTTCCACACTAATCCTAGCATCTATAAGATCCTATCAGCCAACTCTACTGAGGGTAACAATCTTCTCAGCGATTATTGCACATATTATATCTTCTACCGTCTGAACTGCGATCTTCTTCTGGAGGAAACCATCAGGCACAAGCGTTCGTCTTTTCGAATTAATAGGAGATGAGAAACAATGATAATGATATTGGCGAAAACTGAACGAATATAATTGGAAGTCCAAGGGCGATAATCACATATAAAGAGTTTTTAAAATCGATTATGGATTGAGATCCTATTCAACAATCATAATATCTATTCCTAATTTGCAGGCTCGCTTGGCACAGTCAGGTGACCAAGACGATTTAATACGGACATGCATGGGCAACCACAAAAACATGTCATACCCAGTCCAAAAATACGTAGGACCAGGAATACGTGACACGCCAGCTACGCATTCGACCAGACTCTGGTCTGACTCGAATATGTATAAGCTGTATAATATAAAGGGCACTATCTAGATATCCCATAAATGTAAACCTCTATGTCTCAATCCACAATGTACATCAGTATACAAGAAAGAGCTATATGTGCTAAAGTCGGCCGCCCAATAATACACAAACTCGAATAGACTCGAGAAGAGATGAGTCTACAAAAACTAGGCTACAACATCAGATGAATAATCAATAAGAATAATATAACCATAATGCCGGTGGAAATGATATGAGTACCTCGTACAATGCCCGTAAGACGTGCAACTCCATCAGCAGCTCCAATGCTCCGTAACCGTCTATGCTGTAAAACTGGCAGGGGACCAGGTCCTCAGAGAGACTTAACAAGGTACAAAAATACAACATGCCAAGTATAACAGAAAGTACAAGTGCAACGACAGGGTACTCTATCATAACCAAACAAGTGAGACATAGTTTAAAGACAATGTTCGACGCGTGGGTTGTCCAAAATAAAATCGTAGCTCCGGACACGAAAACACACGGGACATACCGCAGCTCCGGGCAAAGAGTCACACGGGTGATACCACTATACTAGATACAAGATCACTATATAAATACTACATATATAAGCGCGTACAGAGGAGCCCAAACGTCTAGTAACTGTCTTCCCCTTCCCAAGCGGTCAACGATGGTGCGCTGAACCTGAATCTCTATCTAACAGTATCGACACACAGGAATAACTCAACAGACGCGACCCTAAGGTCGTTCCAGTCTCTGGTCATGATGTCAGTATCAGCATATAGGAATCTGGCATGATCACAGTGTATGAGTGTATCATGGGATATCAATATACTCAGGTACGTACATCGAGGTGTTACGAACATCTAACATTCATTTTTAGACGTTACGACGAACGTCTGCACCCAGTTGTGACCCGAACGTGAAGTATCGAACGTAAACAAAAATACGTACACAATGTACATAAAGAACAATAAATATCTGTAATCTAAAATACAGGGTGGCAAGGTACACTTGCCTGCGTCCGGCTGCTGGTGACGGGGATCCGGTACCACGTCCAAGTCCTCAGGTCCCGTAGTACCTAGAGATGAGATACAAACCCAAATCAATAACCTATCAAACGTCAAACAGGGATGTGACACACATCTATACATATGCTCAATCTCAGCTACGACTCACAGGGACAAGACGCTAGGGGGTTGACCACAGTAGGGGGTTGACCACAGTTGACCATCGGTACGATACATCAAATCAACTAGTCATCTGTACACTATCATCGACCAATCCTCATTCTTACCATATTCATCACGTGGTTCAGTAGTTCAGGTGTGCTCATTCCTCGACAGTATTTACTTATTAAATATTCGATTTTCATTTTTATACCCATTATTATCATTTTACCTAAAATTACTGCTCATACATACAATTTAACATGCACATAAATTAATATGATAAACCCTAAATCTCAATGCCTATCATTTAAATTCATTTTATAAACTTATGAAGAACAATCCCTAAACTCACCTCCATAATTTGATCCTCATTAATTTATTTAGCATTTCCCACCATGTAATATATATCCAGGATATTTATTTAAAAACAAAACCTATATTAACCCTAATCAACATTAAACCTCATCATCAACACTACCATACCAACCAGACTTATAGAACCCTAGCTAAAATAACTTACATGAATATATATAAATAAAAACCCTAGCTAAACAATAACACAAATCTGAATATAATCAAGAGAGGGGGAGAGAGATTCGACCTCGATGAGGTGGCGTCGACCGGGGGTTGGCCGGAGAACAGCGGGTCAACAGGGTGGTGGTGGAGATCGGATGCAATGGTGGTGAAGGTTGGTGGTCGGCAGGGTGGTGGAAATGATGGTGCAATGGAGGTGGTAGAGATCGGATGCAATGGTGGTGGTAGAGTTCAGATGCAATGGTGGTGGTGGTGGTGATGGTGCAAAGGTGCAGCTCGCCGGAGAACAATGGCTGCAGCCGGATGCAATTGGCCGGAGGACAGCGGGTTCTTCGGGGGGCTGAGGTAGAGGTCTCGGGGTGGAGCTCGGGTCGGGGCTTGGCCGGGCTGGACAGGTGGAGAAGGAGCGGGTGCAGTCGAGGAAGAGACCGGGTGGCTGGACAGCAGGGTGGTTTGGCTGGCCGGAGTTGAGGGAGTTCGCCGGGGTGGGGCTCGGGGGACTGAGGAGTCGAGCGCTCAACGCTGGACGCGGCTCATCGGAGCTGCAGGTTGCAGCAGGCCGGTCAGTGGCCTGAGCTGTGGTGGCTGCACCAGAAAATACTGGCTGGAGCTAGGCTCGGGGGGGGGGGGAAGCTCCTCAAAGAAGAAAAAAAAAGGAAGAAGAAGAAGAAGAAGGAAATAAATATGTAGGGGGCTCGGTTTTCAAGGTGGAGGAGGGAGGAGAGAGAGGAGAGGGATTTTCAATGTGCCTAGGGATTAGGGCCTACATTGGGGAGAGGGGGAAAGGATATTTTATAGGGGGTTGTGTGGAGGATGGATGGTTGTGATGCTCCCAATTCAAATGGAGGGTGGGAATTTTACATGAAGGGAATAGGTTTTCTTCATGCAAAGGAAGGGGGGAGATGGGTTGACTACGATCAAAGAAGGGGTAGCCTCTCCATTTGGCCTTGGCCAATGAGGTGAGGACACCTAATTCAATAATTGCAACTAAGCCCCTTAAATTTGGGTAATTGCACAAATACATAAAATAATGCAAAAATTGTGGGGGAATTGGTGTTTAGTATTTTGTAGGGTGAGGGGGTATTGTGTGTTTGGCATGGACTTAATTAAATGGGCATTGGGATTAATTGGGGATTAAAATGGGATTAGTCAACATTGGTATCCCCGATTTAATTAGAATAAAAGTGTCCCGTGCTTTTAAATTAAATGGGGGAACTTGGGGTCTAAATTGGGAAATGACATAAAGGTCAAAAATGGTGTAGGCTTAGAGTCAGTCTTGGACCCTTTAGTTGGTCTGGCTCAACGGGTTAAGTTGGTATCTCAAAATTGAAGGTAACGACACAGGTGTCCGATACAAAATTTAATTATAGGATTTTGGATACGGGAAGTTGTGCAATTAATTTAGGGCACAACGAATTTGATTTTGAGTGACGAAAAAGTTTAATGCCTAAATTGGCGAGTCAAGTCAGAAGTATAATAGTCCGATAGAATTTATGGGCTGATATCGGGCTCCGAATAACTCAACAATGGTTGGGCGCGCCAAGGGTTTAATTAATAAATAACAGACATATGCAACCCTACTCTAAACCTCAAACATCTGCTGCTAAACCAAAATTTTCCATCCCATACCTGACTATCTATAGAATTAATTGAGGGGGTTTACAATATTGCTTAACGCAGTGTACGTTTCAATCCATCATAAAAGATGATCTAGGCTTAGGCAAACTTATACAAGTCGTTATACTTGTTCTTGCAGACATTCACTTGCACTAGCATCGAGATCAGCATATCGTGAGTCTGTATCGTGCGCATATTCGAAGTGCACCTTAAGCATGAGCACACCAACCAACTTAGCGATAGCGAAGTCTTAGTACTCAAGTTTTATATCTCATTTAGTTTTGGATCGTATACACGTTCAAGGCGTCCCTCAAATATATGCATTCAACCAAACTTAGAGATATCGAAAATCGGACAAGCTACTTGCAAAAATCTCAAGGGTTCTCGTTTTGTGAATCACAAGGTTTCTTCCGATAGGGCAAATCAAATTTAAGCCATTTTGTATTCCAACCAAACCAAGTATTTGTACTACCGTTAAGCACAATCTTTTCGATCTACCGACTAGCGTTCATCCGTTCGAGTCAAACATAGCACACGTTATCGTTCCCAGTCTAACCCTAATTCTTTCTGCCCAGTTATAGCTTGTTTAAACAATATGGTAAAGTCGGTAACACAGGTTCATTCACTCGACACAGGGTCATCTGCCTAACTGCTAGGTCAGCTTATAAGGTCATAGGTACAAGTTCAAGCATACGATACATCGTGAAAATTTATCGCACGATGCTCGTCCCAATTCCTAGGGTCAAACCATTGTTCATTTTTACGGGATAATCTACCCAAGCTCTTTTCACTCAGATTTCTAAACATCGAGCACATATTTTCCTACTCTCAATGACACGTTCATTTGCACGGGGGACGAGTCCATTCAGTAAAATCCATGTTATATCTAATTGCAGGAAAAGCCTAGTGATTTACATAGTCTATGTCTCCAAATAGGTTTTGATAGAATCTCTATCCGTTCTAAGTCTAGTCCACCAAGCCAATATTCAATTCTAAGCCTTTTGTTTATAACTTCAAGTCGTCCAACCCGATTCACGTATCTGTTCACGAAACTATCAAGCATAATTTAATCCAGGTTCTAGGCTAACTTATCCTTAAAATATTTTTGATCACTTGTATTCCAAATTTGTCTTATCGTATCAAACCAAAAGTCAAAACAATCCATAAGTTGTCACGCTCCGGTCTTCCTCAAGTTCGATCACCTTTGTTGGATGTGAGATCCCTACGCCAATGCTTCTGCTGGATAATCGTCCTAACCCGGGCGTGACGCATGTACGGGCATAGAGTTACGCTTGCATAAGACAAGAATGTTTGAATGTTTTGGTTATCTTCGATACGATCGAGACACCTTATATTTTCCTTGCTCCATCCAAGTTACATATATAATCCATCAAGTCAAGTCTATTCATGCAGTAATTATAATTTGTTTAACAAAATTATCCAACTTCACTATTACCGTTCAGTAAATCCATAGTCTACTTATATCATTCCTCAAGCAACTAAGTTTAAAATATTCAAGCCCAAGTCTATTCCATTTTTGATACGTTCTATTCATCGAGTTCGTTTGGAATAATCACCGAACACGTTCCCGTGAGTTCAATCATTCCCATCGTACGTGAAATTACCATGCTGGTGCTCCCGTAGGATAATCATTCTCGTTGAGACAGATTTCGAGAGTTATTGTTTCGAACTTGATTTTAAGATCGTTCTTCCGAACTCCAAGCCAAATCCATTATCGTTTATTTCTTTCATCGAATCAAGATATTCATTTTGGGCTAATTTCTATTCGAGCGATATTGTATTCATGTTTAATCCGTTTGTTTTAATCCAAAATTGCCCGCTAGATACTCTAAGTTTTCAACAAGTTTTCCTTAATCGAGATATCGATTTCCATTTTTGTAAACCCTAATTCGATATAAGCCTTATCATTTATTTAAGACATTCTCAAATCCGTTCAATCCGACTATCGTACGAGACCTATAAATTCGTTCAGATATTTCTAAACGATATATACACTACTCAGAATTGAGTCATCCAATTAAATCCTCAATCGATTTGTATCTTCCGACATAAAATACCGTTCGATCTATTTATCAAAATCCAAGCACGATTTCCTATATTCGCCTAAGCGATACATCCGGTAAGGTTTCCATCGGTCGGTATTCTAAGTCTGACTTGTCACATTCCTGAACGATATCCCATTCTCGTTATAATTAGTTTGCATCAAAGGGTCTTGGCGCGCGATACCTACACAACTTAGCCGAAAGGCTGTGTGCAAAGATAACCGTTCGGACAATATTTGATTTCGCGCTAACCAGTTGGACAAACATGAATAGGTATCGGGTTCACACACAACACGTAAGTTCTAGCACAGGTCTAATCCCGAAGAAAATAACACAGATCGGCACAAAGGCCATATCATCACAGTTCGTGCAAGCAATCACATCATTCACATATACATTTTGAAAGTATTTAGACTCATTGTTGGAATATTTCGTTTGGGACAGTGAGAGAGAGTGTGCACATAACCCACCGACGAGCTTTCAAAACTGAGAAAATCAAAATGAAGTCAAAAGACGTATAGCCAAGCTCTGATACCAATCTGTCATGCCCCGATCTCCCGCAGGCAAATCGACCATCCCCGCTATGCAAGAATCACCATGCCAGCGCTCCCGTGGAACGATCCCTTGACCCATCTGGACGTGATATCGCACGAACATGAGCCACTTCCATGCAAGGCCGAGGTTTATGCTGGCGAAAAGAGGTCTATGCCACAAAGTCGCACAGATTGTCCGAGTACAGCGAAATTATAAATGCTTGGGCGATTGGTAACAAGTTTACTGAGTCAACAATAGCGGAATCATTAAATAACAAAAGTACTGAAGTAAAGGAAACTCTTTATTGATATTTGAACAAGTGTTACAAGCGGCGTATAGCCGAGATTACAAGTCGCTCAAGCCTCTCTCTCTCTCTCTGAAACAGTAAGAGCGTGCCAAGTGGCTACAATTATGGAATGATGTACAGGCAATATTCCAATATTATGTCTTGTATATGTGCTTCAGTTCTGGATGCAGTGCTCTAAGTCTCCAGAGTGAACTCTACGCCTTAGCACGCGCGAAAGGGGTATCAACACCGAACGAGGTTCTTCCGTACCCTGTAAATAATATGGTGGATTAACAGTACATGAATGCACTGGTGGGGAGGCTACTCGCCCGCTCGATAAATCCAAACACATAATATAGGTTCCGTGCATCATCTATTATATTGTCTTTCTAGTTGCCTTAGGATCATTTTTATGGCATATATGAAAAGCCTAACTCGTGTGGCAGTGCACCGTGCGATATAAGAGAAAATACGGTGAGACGTACCAACTTACCGATTTGTCCTTCCCTGCCCAAGGCAAAGCAAGTTAATTCAAGAACAAGCATTTATTATGAAATTCAGGAGCATAGCATACGCAAACATGAGTGTTTCAGTACAAGATTACATACCGGGTGCACGAGCATACAGGTTATCCAGAAGTATTGTAGAGGATATTTTAGTGATTCAGTTTATTGACTTCGATGCAATGACTCACACGCGAATTGTTGCCCTCTCTGAACAAGCTCAAGCACGATATGGTTCTCTTAAAATACAAGCGATAGTAAAATATGTTCATGCAATCTCAACTTAGACAAGCATTTCAGGTTCTCTTAGTTAAGCAGACATGTTCGTTTCAATGACAAGCTATGTAAGTTCTTTTATTAGCATGCAAGGCAGGTTCTATCATTCCCTTAAGGAAACAAGCATTCAAAAACTCAGATTCATTATTAAGGCGTGCAAGAATCAGAGAACGAAGTTCTGTCCACTCACCTTGATCAATCATTTCCTGCTTCAACAAGGAGCTCTTAAGGAAGATATCATTTTTGAGTCAGCAAATCGATATCTCTTGTAAATAGTGCCGACGCAGAGCAGGGCACTATAATAACAACTCCAGCAGCAACAGTAACTACAGCAGCAATAACAACTGCAGCAACAATAGCAAGGGCAGTAGCAACAACAAGAGCAGCAGCAAGGTAAGGGGGTTAGCCTTGGTTTATACTTTAGTTAGTTAGTTTTATTATTAGACTAGTTAGTTATATATATGTACATATTGATTACTAGTTAGTTATATGTATATATATTTTGTTAAACTAGTTAAGTTATATGTATATATATATGTATTGGTTGCTAGTTAGTTATAAATATATAGATGAGGGATATATATGTAGATGAGTACTAGTTAGCATTGGTTAGTAGTATTTCTGATTACCTTGAGATACCAAGATAATGAGAGTGAGGTATCTTGGGTACGGATATTGAATATCGGAAGGTGTATGTTAGTATAGTAGTTTAGTATAGTATTGTCATAAGTTAAATACATATTAGTATATAGTTAGGTGTTTGGGTAGTTAGATATGTTAAATATTGAGTTACCTTGAGATACCAAGGTAATGTCAAGGTATTGGATTTTATTCAAGGTATTAGGTTTGAGCATTAAGATGAGTGTGTAGGTGGTGTGATACCGCTTTTGGTTCAAAGCCAAGGTATCCACTTAGCATTAGTTTAGCTAGAAATATTATATATTATTGATTGTATATGCATATTATAATATTTTAATATCTAATAAATTGTGTATCTTAGGATACTGTATCTTGTTGGTTTTTTAGTATCTTAGTATAGCTAGCATGGCCTAGTTACATAGTGTATGGACCTAATATCCTAGAGATGGACTCATACAACCTAAAAATAGCTAGTTTGACCAAGTTTGACCTAGAGTTGACCTAGTTTGACTATTTTGACTTAGAAATGACTTTATGACCTAGAAGTTGACTAGTTTAACTTATTTTTATTCCAAAATCTTGTATTGATGTAGTATTCCATATTTAGGTCTTTGAGACACTATACTGGTTATCTTTGATACTATTCATAAGATTTCAGGCGAGTACATTCTTTGATTATTTTTCATTTATGATATCCTCTATGTCTCTTGTATTTAGTATAGATATCCTTGATTTTTGACACGATGGTTACACGGATTGGTATATCCGGATCTCATCTTGAGATATTATTCCTTGGTATTTACGGTATATCTTGTGCAAGCCTTGTTTCATTGTTCTTCTTATATATATATATATAGATATTGATTCTTGGGGAGAATAGCTACATACCCAGTGAATCCCGTATCATAACGTACAATGGTTGGATCCACTATACCAGTCAGGGGCAGAAAGTATGTAGTATAGATATGTGAGCACACCCTCCTTGTGCATGTCTTGTTCCTTGAATAGTATTAATCATACACTGCACGTATGATTAACCATGCCATAATCCTTGTGGAAGCTCCAAAGTCGATCACATGTTAAAGCTGGTACTCACTCACTTAGTAGTAGTATTCTTTGTTCATTTCTATATTACTCATTCTCGTATTTATTCCAGTATTTTTTTTATTGCATATCTCTTATATCTGTATATTGTATCTTTTATATTTACATCTATTTACTGTTAGATAGTTTATATCATTTATTAGAACTGCTGTTAGAGATATACTTTGCTCCTTTCCTGACTGGATATATTTTTTCCAGATGGTACTGAGGAGTGGTACCCCACTGACTACGGGCCTCAGGACGTGGTTGACTTAGAGCCAGAGACCTTGGTTTAGGAGGGTCTCATCTCGACTGAGACAGACGATCCAAGACTTGTAGCATAATAGTTAGATTCTATTTGTACTGGATTTGTCTCCAGCTCGATTATTAGTTTTTCCTTAACTCATTGGATATATTTTGTCCCATGGGTTGTATTTGTGACTCTTCTATTCTTTTATCACATTCGTGTTTTATTCCATCTTATAGATCTGTGATTGAGTATTCATATTACATTGGTGGCATATTTATATCTTAATGCTAGATAGATAGTTTACCTAAATAGCGTTCTACCGTCGATGTTGTGGTGTAGGCTGGGCGTTGTTCACTACTTGCATCCCTACACCGGGTGCAGATCGTGACACATTTTTAGTGGTAGTCCATGCAGGTCTTCGAGGTCATAATTAGTGCGATTAGTAGTGGTGCTCTGAATTGAGTGCTATTATGAGCCTGTTTTAGGATATAGGATATAGGCTGAGAATACTCAATCACATCTAGAAAAAACTTTATTGTTTCATTTTAATTCTTCTTCCTTGATATTGATATTTGATCTTTAACTATCCTTCTTTGAATGCATTATATCATGTGCTATATTGATTCTTTCCTTTTATTTTGCCTCAGGAAGCCACCTAAGACTAGATCACAGTAGGGGGAAGCAGTTTCTGAGAGATTTATGACTTTCTGAGGGCCTGTACCAATCACTTCTCTAGTGATTGGCGTATCAGCTGCATTCGGGGGTCTACCTCCAACTCAGAGGACTATTTTGGCTATATTTGTGGGACTTCCACCTCTATCTCTCGTGCCGACAAATATGACTCAGGTGTTCACACTATTTTGCGAGATATTGGAGGCTCAGAGGACCCAGTTTGAGGCATACCAGAGGCAGACCGACGTGTTATGGCAGGACATTGAGAGTGCTTATCAGCTTGCCCTTGCCGTAGTAGAGAGAGGAGTTTCGGTCCAGTAGCAGGTTGCTCCGCAGGTTGCCCAACTTTGGTCAGGCAATATCCAGGACTTTAAGAAGATAGAACCTCGGGTCTTCAAGGTGAAGGAGGGAATTATCTACGCTGATGATTGGCTCAAGGATAATGAGCGTCTTATGAGGGTGTCCTGTCTTGCTGAGGATCTGAAGGTTGAGACAGTAGGACTTCAGCTATTCGACATCGCCCATACTTGGTTCAGGAATGAGCCACTTCTTGCTGATGTGGGGAAGTCTTGGAAGGTGTTCAAGAAACTCTTCAAGAGAAAGTTCTTTGCTTGGACAGACAGGTTGGAATTGGAAAGGCAGTTTGAGAGCCTTATTCAGGGGAGCATATGGAGGAGTACATCGCAGAGTTCGGTAGGCTGAGCCATTTTACTGAGTATTTGGTTAGCGAGCCGGAGGTTCGAGCTATCTATTTTCGTGAGGGTCTGAACTGAAAAGTAAAGATCCTTATTTCTTCTTTCTATGAGACATATTCGGAGATACTTGCGGAGGCACGCAAGGTTGAGCGGGAGTTGGGTTTGAAACCAAGAGAGATCGTAATTATTTTCTGGGGGCTAATAGCAGCACAATAACTGCTAAGCATCCTTATTTCCAGTCCAGGCCTTTTTAGCAGCCGCAGCAACAACAGACTCCAACTAGGGCACCATTTTATCAAGCACCATAGCAGTAGAGACAATCACAGCAAGCTTCATGCTACTACTGCAAGAAGCTTGGCTATATCTGGGAAATTTATGGGAGGAGGTTGGGAGTTTATCTGTATTGTTGTATCAAGGGGCATCAGGTGAGAGAGTATCCTTCCAATCCTCGTCGTGCAGTTCAGGGAGCAGCTACAGCTCAGAGGATACAAGCGAGGCCACCTACAGAACAGCCGAGGGGACCGTCGCTTCCGACCCAATATCAGCGTTATTCCCAGCACCAGCATCAGGGAGGTACAAGGCAGGGACGAGCGTTTACTATGGCGGTCGAGGACACCGAGCCCACCGGAGATATCATTGCAGGTTCTATTCTTCTTGATTATATTTCAGCTTTAGCTTTGTTTGATAGTGGTGGTTCCCATAGTTTTGTATTTTTTTCTCTAAAGCATCATTTGGTAGCTTAGTATTTGCTTAGTACTTGCAAGATCATAACCGGGGGAGGCATTATCCTTGTTAGTGATATTTACAAGGATCGAAGAGTTACTCTGGGAGGCTAGGAGCTGAGTGCGTGTCTACTTGTAATACCACATTTGAGCTACGATATTGTACTCGTGATGGATTGGTTGATAGGCACCATGCTAGTATAGATTGTAGAGGAGGTAGAGTTTTGTTTAGCCCACCAGGAGAGCTAGAGTTTGAGTTTGCTAGAGAAGCTGTAGAGCAGGGAGAATGCATTATCTATGGAGCTATGGTGGAAGACAAAGAGTTGCTGCATCCGTTGATAGCAGAGTTCTTGGATGTCTTTTCTGAGAAATTGACAGGATTGCCGCCAGATCAAGATTTTTAATTCTCTATAGACTTGGTACCAAGTGTAGAACCAATTTTATAGCATATATATAGAGTAAGCAACAGCAAGCTGGTCGAGCTAAAGAAGCAAGTGGATGAGTTACTTAATAAGGGGTTTATCAGATCCAGTTCTTCACCGTGGGGAGCCTCAGTATTATTTGTACCATAGAAAGATAGATCGGTGCACATGTGTATCGATTACATGGTATTAAATAATTTTACTATCAAAAATAAATACCCATATCCACGAATTAATGACCTGTTCGATCAGTTGAGTGGCGCCAAGCTATTTTGTAAGATAGACTTGAGATCAGGCTACCACCAGGTGAAAGTAAAGCCGGAGGACATTCCGAAGACTGCTTTTAGGACTCGGTATGGCCAGTATGAGTTCATGGTGATGCCGTTTGGGTTGACTAATGCCTCAGTGATATTTATGAATTTGATGAATAATGTGTTCCATCAGTACCTTGATAAGTTTGTGATGGTGTTCATCGATGACATACTCATATATTCGAAGACACCAGAGGAGCACGAGGAACATCTGCGGATTATGTTGGATGTGATGATAAAGGAGAAGCTGTATGAAAAGCTATCCAAGTGTGAGTTCTTCCTGGATAAGGTAGAGTTCTTAGGATATGTTGTGACTGGTGATAGAATTCTAGTGGATCTGAAGAAGATCACAGCAGTGAAATCTTGGAAAACCCTAATTTCAGTGGCAGAGATCAGGAGTTTCTTGGGTCTAGCAGGCTACTACAGGAAGTTTGTACAATATTTATTGAGGATTGCCGAGCCGATGACTAGACTCACTAGGAAGGATTCAGAGTTTGTTTGGACAGAGGAGTATCAGATTGCTTTTGAGTAATTGAAGAAGAGGTTGACGTATGCTCCTATTTTGATGGTGCCATTATGGTATGGAGGTTTCACTATTTATAGTGATGCATCGGAGAAAGGTCTGGGTTGTGTTCTTTAGACGAACAGGAAAGTGATTGCCTTTGCATCCAGGCAATTGCGTCATCATGAGAAAAACTATCCCACCCACGATTTGGAGTTGGCAGCAGTCATCTTTGTCCTGAAGTTGTGAAAATACTATTTGTACGGAGAGCGTATGGAGATCTTCACAGACCACAAGAGCTTGAAGTATGTTTTCACTCAGAAGAAGTTGAACATGAGATAGCATCGGTGGCTGGAACTGATAAAGAATTTTGATATATCGTTGCAGTATCATCCTGGAAAAGCCAATGTAGTTGCCGATACCTTGAGCAGGTATCCAGTAGCTATGTTATTGACGCATGATCGGTATTTATTGGAGGACTTGGAGAGTTTGGACATTGAGGTGATAGCTCCTGGTTTTGCTATGCAGATGTGGGGGTTCCAGATACACTCAGAGTTGATGGATAGGATCAGGCAACCTAGTATGAGGATGTATCTCTGAGGAGCATCAGAGCTCAGGTGGGAGCAGGATTGGAGGATGATTTCACTATTACTGAGGATGGTTCTTTACGGCATGGTGTTAGATTATGTGTGCCGAGTGGGGAGCTGCATGAGGAGGTATTATAGGAATTGCATCGCTCTCAGTATTTCATACATCCAGGTGCCAACAAGATGTATCCGGATATACGAGAGAGTGTGTGGTGGTATGGCATGAAGAAGGAAGTGGCACAGTTTGTATCCAGATGCTTAGTGTGCCAGCAGGTGAAAGCCGAGAGGCAGAGGCCAGGTAGTTTACTTCAGCCATTACCTATTCTAGAGTGGAAGTGGGAGCACATTACTAAGGATTTTATGTCCAGACTTCTTCAATCTCCAGGAAGGAAAGACGTAATTTGGGTCATCGTTGACATGTTGATCAATTCGGCCTACTTTTTGCCTTTCAAGGTGGGTTTGTCTACGGAGAAGCTGGCAGAGATGTATGTGAGGCAGATCACCAAGATACATGGGGTTTCCGTTAGCATAGTCTCTGATCGGGATAGTCATTTAGGTACCCAGGTCAACTTCAGTACTACATATCACCCCAGACGGATGGGTAGTCAGAGAGGACTATTTAGACTATCGAGGATATGCTGTGTACCTTTGTACTAGATTTTGGGAGATCTTGGGAGGACCATCTCTATTTGGTAGAGTTTGCTTACAACAACAACTACCAGGCTAGTATAGATATGTCACCATTTGAGGCTATGTACGGTCGGAGATGTCGTACTCCCTTGTCATGGGACGATATTTGAGAGAGAGCTTTGCTAGGGCTAGAGATGGTTGTGAATGCAGCGGAGAAGGTTAAGCTGATCATAGACAGACTTCGAGTGGCACAGGACAGACGACGGCATTGGGCCGATAGCCACCGGAGACCTTTGGAGTTTGAGGTATAGTTTTAGATTTTTATTTTGTGCTTAATATTGGTTGTTTATTATAAATTAATTTCTTAAGGTTGTATTTTGTTCTAGGTTGGTGGTCTGGTATTTTTGAGGATTTCCTCGACACGAGGCACGATTCGTTTTGGTGGAGACGGGAAGCTTAGTCCACGATTCATCGGACCTTTCAGTATTCTTGAGAGGGTCGGTGCAGTTTCTTACAGACTAGACTTGCCACTTGTATTGGAGGGAGTGCATAATATATTTTATGTGTCGCAGTTGAGATGGTACTTGGCGGATCCTAGTCACGTGTTGGATCACTCGAAGATATAGGTGGGCCCTACTCTTAGCTATCTAGAGCAGTCAGTTGAGATTCTGGATCGGAGAGAGAAGGTGCTGGGGAACCAGACTATTCCTTTGGTATGCGTCGCATGGAGGCATCACTCTCCGGAGGAGTCTGCCTGGGAGAGAGAGAGGATAAAATGTAAGAGCGTTACCCATATTTGTTTGTCTTGAGATATGTTCTGTTCTATTTTATTTTCTGGGATAGTTTCACCTTTGAATTTCGAGGACGAAATTATTTTAAGAGGGGTAGACTTTTCACTACCATATTTTCTAGGAAAGAATATTTTTGATATTTTATAATTAATTAAATATTATGGATGTTGAATAATTATTTATTATTTATTATATTATTTAATTATTATTAGTCGTTAGATTTTATTTTTGGACTTGTGTTAGTGGACCAAACTAGTCTAGATTAGATCCATGGTCCAATATTTAATTCTAGTTAGAATTGAGCCCAATAGTAAGCCCATTCATTAGGAGGATGATTAATTAAGTTAAACCAATTAGACTAAAATCTTCCTTCCTTAATTATTTCTTCATGAGAGGCCCCAAGGGGTATTTTAGACTTTACATAGTAGCTTAGGGAGTGGGAATAGTGGCCGGCCATATAAAAATGGGAGAAAGTTTCTCTCTCTTTATTTTTCCATTTCAAATCTAAATCTAGAATTTTTTCTTCTAAATTTTTTCATTCCCACATCAAATTCTACTCAAATTTCTTCCTAATTCCTTCTCTAATTATCATTGGAGGCAATTAGAGCAAGGATCTATAAGAAGAAAGCAAGGATCTACAAGGAAGAGAAAGGAACTAAAAGTTGGAGGCTTTTTTTACTCAATTTGGAGGTTTCATTGGGAATTCATCTTCCAATATGTATAATTCAATTTTTTCCCTATAATTAGACTCTAAATCTATGTTTTAATCATTAGAAACCATCCCATATGCTAAGAATATTCCTATGAATTTGAATTAGGTTCATAGGAGGCCTGTGGAGAAAGTTATGTGTTATTTTGTATTAATTTTGGAGGAATTTTGAGATTGACACATCTTGTGTTTGTCAATAGGTCAATTAGACCAAATTGACATGTATTTGATTATGTGTGACTAGTGTTGTATCCATAATTGGATACGTGTAGGCCGTATCCCGATAATTTGGAGATACGGGTTGATTTGGAGATTTTTCTCCGACACGGGAGATTTGAGCATGTCATTTTTTGACATGGACACGTAGTTGAGTAGTTATATCTTTGTATTATTCATAATTATTCTTTTAGACTTACTCGTGTCCGTTGGGATACAATTGGTTGTGTGGTGGAGTTGTATCACAAGCGTATCATAGATCTAGGGTGATACAGGTGTGATTCACTCCACGTGTTTGTTTTCTTGCATTTCAATTCAATATAACTTGTTTATAGCTATTAGAGTGTTATAATTGTATGTTTATATGCATATATTTATAGTGATATTATGTTTATATATGTATATATAGATATGTATATGTATCTCTAGTATATATATATATATATATATATATATATATATATATATATATATATAGTGATTGGTGTTTATATGTATATATCTAGTGTTATATATAATTGTCTATATAGATATATGAATAAGGTATATATATATATATATATATATATATATATATATATATATATATATATATATATATGGAGGTGTCTATAAAGATAAATATGCATGTTTGGTAATATATATATATATATATATATATATATATATATATATATATATATATAATATGGATGAGTGTGTGTATAGATGTGTGTGTGTGTGTGTGTGTGTGTGTGTGCGCTAGGGGGGTCGGGTTGCTGGTCAGCAGCAAGGAGAGCAACAGCAGCTGCAGCAGCAACAACAACTCCAGCAGCAACAGCAACATCAACTCTCGCAGCAGCAGTAACAGCAACTGCAGCAGCAATAGCAAGGGCAGCAGCAGCAACTAGAGCAGCAGCAACTGCAGTAGCAGCAGCAAGGTAAGGGGGATAGCCTTGGTTTAAAGCTTTAGTTAGTTAGTTAGTTTTATTGTTAGACTAGTTAGTTATATATTTGTACATATTGATTACTAGTTATATATATATATATATATATATATATATATATATATATATATATATATATATATATATATATATATTTTGTTAAATTAGTTAAGTTATATGTATATATATATGTATTGGTTGCTAGTTAGTTATAAATATACAGATTAGGGATATATATGTAGATGAGTACTAGTTAACAATGGTTAGTAGTATTTTTGATTAAGTAGAAACCCACTCAGGTTGTCTGGTGCTTTGGGGGGTCACCATCCAGTGGAAGATAGAAAAAGTCCTTTGATTTCGCTACGAGATCTGACAATGCAAAACCAGTAGGGTCCGACCCCTAATAGCAAGTACCACAAAGAAAGCCAATTCTATGAACTAAAACCAACAATAAAGCACAACAACAGATAGAGACAAAAATGAATAAAAGTAGATCAAGATTTGTGCACTACCAATGCACTTATCTCGATAAAAGAACAGACAATAAGCTAAGTAACAGGTGACAAAAAGTAAACAATTTGTAACATAAATTAAACATGGAACAAAGAAAATAAACAGGGATGTATGAACATGTAACGTGCCAGTACAATAACTAAGGACATGTGCAAGGTCATAAACAATAACTAAAGGATATGTAAGGTATTTTGGGGTATGTGAACATATAAGGTAGTCTGGGGCATGTGAACATATATACAGTACAAGGGTCAAATATAGTATGTGAGTCCATGATCTAGAATATGGTATAAGCTGTAGATATATAAAGAAGAAATAGCTGAACATAATGACTATATAAAATGATAAGCCGGTAAGCGATAAGAGAACTTAGAAACTTCTCAAAATCGGAACCATAACCCTTAAACCAAACAAGGATCGGGGTTATTGACCTTTTCCAAGTAAGCATCAAGAGAAATATATATAAGCCAAAAGATAGGAGTACACTACCATGAGCCATTAAAAGACATGCATGGTGTCACGTCCCAGTCCCAAAATACGTAGGACTAGGACACGTAAGCATGCCAGCCGTATGGATATGGCAACTCCAATATATAGAAACCAAATCCATACGTACGCTGTAATATGAATATATAATCCACGAGTGGTATAAAATGTATTACAAGTCACAGGGTATAATCTAAATCTCATCCACAAAAATCAAATATAATTAAATAACCAACATCTATGAAACTAGATCTCAATAAGAAGTATCTAAGGATGATAGTTGGATGGAAACAAATCCACTACCAACTCGAATATAAGAGCAAATACAATATGTGTACAACACACTAAACACTATATAAGAATACCAGCTATCAATCATGACCTCGAAGAGAAGACATCCTCGAAACATATGTAACCATCCGAATCTGCGCTCCTGCGAATACTCAAGAACAGATACACCTGGAACGGCCAGGTCCTCAGAGGGACATAACAAGATACATAAAAGCATGCCAATGAAGTACTGAAATGAATATCCAATTGGTCGCCTAACAGTCTAAGTGTATGCAGTTAAGAACAACTTTCCCCACAAGTGAGCTATTTGGCTGAAAATCTGGGATTTGGCATGGTTCTCTATTGTAGATCCAGGGGCCTACAAAGGCAAGTCATCTTTCGAACGCCGGTGGCCTGCCTGATAATAATATAATATATACTGGTCATCACCACCCGTATCTCCAGCGGAGAATCCAGGCGCACAATAGAAAAAGTGCAAAGGAGCTCAAATGCGGTATTTGTTGTTCTCCCCACCCCATGCTCTAAGCATGTCACATCCATGACACAATTTAGTTCATAGCTTATTCTTAGTACACTAGCCCAATCCTGCAACCAAACAAGGACAAGGATGGGACCACCGTACTACAATAAGCTATGTCCATAGACCTCTAATAACAGGCAAGTCTACTAGCATGTAAAGTTTTTAACATCAGTTATTCCTAACGCACGGCCCACACGTACCAATAATTAGTCAATACGTACGTCCGTGATCTATATGAGACTCACAACTCGTGTAAAAATGTGTCACAGTCAAATGAATCCTAATGATGCTACATGATAATGGGGTAGTCTCATAAACAAGGCCAATGCAAATATATAAATAAAAACATACCGCGATGACACCGTCGTGCGTATTTTATATAACAGTTAAAATATATGAACTAGAGATAGAAAATAAAGATGCATGCAACATATGGAATATAAATAACAGTACAATGGCAAGGTATACTTGCCTGGCAGGAAAGCTGCGATGTACCAATAACCTGCTCCAGAAATCGTGCAGAACAAATCCAATATCCTATGCACATATAATATATTGCAAATATAATCATTAGTCATTACACTAGTGCACACACAACAATATTTATACTGGACTCAGGGGGTATACTAGGGGTAATACTAGTCATCTAACATGTTCAATTATGCGTTGAATTACGCGGGTATCGCGTCTTCAAGTAATGTACACAATCGGTCAGTCAACTGACAGGTGTCTATGCCAGTACGTTAATGTACGCAAGGCAGACAATTCACAAGTGCTTAGGGTCAACATGGTCAGGGTGGGTACGGGACAGTCCACGGTGTCCTATGGTATAACGTACTTGATAATGCAAGCACGAGAATGTAAGGGTCACGATGTCTATCTCTAGGTGACATTACACAACTCCGCGTACGGTGTTGGCACCCGACTATTAATCGGACGCTTAATAAAGTCATACGGTCCTAGGTCAAGCATGTACAATAATATAAATACAGTTAAAGAACTAAATAACAAAACTGCAAAGTTGGCAAGGTACACTTGCTTGGGGTTTGAATACCAACAATTGTCCCTGTATCAGTGGATCCTGCAGGTACTCCTCCAAAAGCTAAAATAAACATCACAACAGGCTCAGAAAATATTAAATAGCTAGAAACGCATGTCTTTAAGTCTAATTTGGACACAGGGGCAAAATGACAGTTTCTGGTCCAAGCGGGGTCCTCTGGTGATCCGCTTTGCACCAAAAAATGTGTCAAAACCAATGGTCTCCAAATTTGTCAAACTTAGTGTCAACAAGTCCAGAACGATGATACAAACCCAACGGAACTTCCAGAACTGGATTTCGATGAGCCGATCCCAAAATCGCCCGTCAAGTGGAGCCACGGGGCCCACGATACGCAATTTTGTCAACGTTCTCAGAATCGAACCAAACTTGGGTCACAGGACCAGTGTATTTCTACGAGTCCGATGGCGTAAGTTTGGTTTCGATCCGACGCGTGTACACAAAGTTACAACATATTCCAGAACAGGCGGATACGGGGCGTTGTCGGCGGATATGCGTTGATTCCGGTGTGCACGCACATCCAAATCAACTTCTGCAAAATTATGTACGTCCGTATCAACGGCACGCACCTTTTGGTGAAGACCGCACGCGACCAAGTCGTCCCGGTTGGCGGGGCGTACTCAGTTCCGGGTGAAAATAGGGTATTATTTTTCCTATTTTTGGATCGCGGTTTACGATCGCCACAAGATGTGACGCACCGAGCGGGTTGCATGGGCATTGAGAGGGTTACCCAGCCTACGCGTCACAACTGACGGGACAGAAAATGGAGAACCGAGGAGAGAGAACGGGTTACCTGAACGGGGCTACGTAGGACAAGGATTCTCGTGTCCCAGTGGAGATGCGACACGACACTGACACAATGTCCACTATGTCCGGTTGCTGTGTCCGGTTAGGGTTAGGGTTATGATGGCCGGAGGGCACGGTAGAGGCGGCCGGGGGCTTTGCCGGAGGTAGCTAGGGCTCGAGGCTGCTAGGGGCTTGTGGTCGAACTGTGGGTCGAGGGGATTCCGGCAAGGAGGACAGGGAGCAGGAGGAGGAGCAGGGAAGTGCGGTGGAGGTTCTCAGGGAGGCAAGGAGGAAGACGACGGGTGGTTGGGTGGTCGGCTGGGCGAGGCTCGGGTCGGAGAATGATGAACTCCGACGAAGGAAAGGATGGGGAAGACAGTGAACAGGAACTCGGGGAAGGTCGGTGTTAATGGAGGAGATCAAGGTCGGGTGGCTGTTCGACGCTCGGAAAGGAGCTCAGGAAGAAGGAAGAGGTCGAGGGAGGAGTACGGGGTGGAGTTCTGGCCAGTGGAAGGAAGTTCAGCCAGCAGGAGGAGGAGGACAGGGTGGAGACAGGGACGGCCGGGCTGAAGTAATGGTGGTGATGTAGTGTTGGTGCTGTCGGCGGAGAAGGGGAGGCTGTGGAGATAGTGGTGTGTGGTGGGGTTGCTGGTGTAGATGGTGGTCGATGGCAGAGGGCTCGGGGTATCATTGACGGGATCCGGCGGGTCGAGATGGCCGGAGGGAGAGGTGGAGATCAGGGAGACGTCCAGAACAGTAGCGTCGGGTTCACCGGAGAGGACTGTGGTGCACAGTCGGGAAGGAGATAGGCAGGCGGAGGAGGAGGGAAATTAGGGTTCTGGCTAGGGCAGAGGTGGATGACCGGAGTGACGCCGCGATTTCTGGACGAGGAGATTGCTAGGGTTTCGGTCGGCGGGGCATGGTTTTCGAGGGATTTATAGGCGGCCGGAACAGTGTTTCCGGATGAGATTAGGATTAGGGTTTCGGTGAGGGTTTCGGGTCCGGGTCAGGTTCACTTCGGATCCGACCCGACCCATTAGGAGTGAGTTCGGTCCGGTTCGGTTTACTGTGGTTCGGTTCGGGTCGGTTTGGTTTATTTTCAAATAAACCGGGTTCAATTCAGGGTTTATTTTGGTTTGAAAATAAATTAGTTTTTAGGGCTTTAAAAATATTTTTGGGGTCCAATAAATTCTTAGAAAATTACCCTATGTCTAATTTTATATTTCACACCCAAATATATTATTTTTATAATATTTTAATATTAGTTAACATCATTTAAAAATTATTTAAATTCAAAGTACCTTAGTTTTAATCCCCAAAATTACAGAAAATTGTGAAAAATCCAAATTAAAAATTTCTGAAAAATCAGGGGGTTTACAATCTACCCAACTTAAAACAATTTTGTCCTCGAAATTAAACTAGGGTAGGGTCTCTCTATCAAATCTCACTTGATTACAGTCTAAAGAATTCCTCTCAAGTGAACATTGCGGTCTCTACCCAACTTAGAATTTACCCATCTATCATCTAAGGCTATACATCTAAGAAAGCTATGCCCCAAATTATTTAATCATGTTATTGAATCCTCAAAGTTTTTAACACCAAACATATCATCTATGATATGCCCTTAATCATTTATAAAAGATAGTCATCAAACAATGTGACTGGCCTGTGGGGTATATCTAGTACTATCTATATATCAAATTTATACCAAGCAAGATGTTTCGTCTTTCCGAAATAAGGGAAGACGAAGATCAATAGTAAAGAGTTCAAGGGAGAGGTAATAGAATAGAAGTATCGGGATCAAGGCGTTTAAAGAATTCAAATGGGAGTTGCCAAAGCAGTTATGGATTGAAATCCTATTTTGGTAATTCCTTATTCGCATGCTCGTATTAGTTCAGTTATGTAGCCGATACGATATGTCAGATATGTCTAGGGCAAGTATATTTGTCTACTAATCACTGTATAGCTCAATCCACGTAAAGTAGTTATGCGAAGGGCGAACCAAGTGCACTAAGGTTAGCTAGACCCTAATACACTGATTCTGAAATATATTAGTATGTATACCCAATAATACATATATCAAGATCAAGCTCGATAGAAGAGCAAGCTTGGAAAACTAGGCTACAATATAGCAGCATAAGTCAAGGTAGCACAAAATATAAGTACGCTAGATGATGATGAAAGGAGGTACAAATTAATGCAAGTTCACAAAAACAAAAACAAAAACAAAAACAAAACAAAAAACAAAAACAAAAACAAAATAAGCAATAATAATAAAAGACTCTACAATCTCTACAGTTATTATACAACCTCCTTGTCTAAGTCGCTGGTCGACCAAATAGGGCATGGGCCTCTAAATTCTATCGTCTGAATAAACACTATCGTCTTATGCTAGCATACAATTAATGTCATTCAGTTACACTTCAATAATGGATCAAGGACTATGTGATTCTAGGTTGTGAGGTATACTACCTAACTTAAAATAATAAACTAATTACTGTAATTGTCTTAAGGATACCATAGAAGCTCCTGTTAAGGTCTACGAGAAGGGATCTTAGTACCTATTAGGGTATCCTCCTATATTACATAGGTCATGATCGTCTTAAGTCTTAGTCATAGTGCTTATAGAACAAGTGTCAATAGCAAGAATAGAAGAGTTACTAGCCGTTAAGGGGAAAGGGATCTAACTTGTATCGAGGTGGGGGTACAAATTACGTATTCTACAACTAGAGGATAATCATCGGGTCACAGTCTGCAAAAACAACTCAAACTTATCAAACTCTAACTACCAAGCACAAAATATTCAATTTCAAGACTACAACTATAATCCTGGCAAACTATGTGTCCTTATCAAAGAATAAAATTACTTGGCCTACTATCAGAAGTGTCGTGTGGTACGAGTTAAAAGATGAAGAAGAGAAAGCATGATTAGTCGTCACACAAGTAGTGAGCGCTAGGGTTTCAGAGGAACAATATATGAAATAGAGGGAATCGAGATAGCATCATGGTTTTTCAAGGGGGAGTGGGGTGCTAGTTGCTATGTTCGAGGCATGATGAAGAGGGAAAAAAATGTTGATTATATTCCTCTAGTCTTCCCGAGGTGTTGTCTACTAATAATAAGACAATGATCTAAGTTTGTAGTTCTCCAATACTATCTAACTATGAAGGTTAGGTTCAGTCCAAATGTTAAATTTTGGTTTTCTATTGGTTTCTCAATTCTAGGGTCAACCATTATGGTAAACTTCTAACTTACTCTAATAGTGTCTATACTACTCTCAAGTCTTCATAATACATCAGGGGGTAATGGTAAACCAATTCTAGAGATAAGGAATTCTAGGGTTCACTAGATATTCTAAACTTAGTGGTGTGTCTATGTTCTTGTTATATTCTTAATAGGTGTGCTACCCTAATTATCATCCTAATAACAGAGGTTTCTATGTTCTAGGAGGAGGCTATACCCAAGAAACTATTAAGGAAGCACATGACTCAAATAGGATGCGATTATTCAAATAGAATAGATTGAAAAGAAGGTGAATCATAGTCAATATGGATGAGATCCTATACTCTAGTACTAGATGCAGGCTTGTTCGGTACAGTAACGTAACCGAGACAATATGCTCTCGACCTGCATGGGCCACCACTAAAAACATGTCACGCCCAGTCCCAAAATACGTAGGACTAGGACACGTAAGCATGCCAGCCGTATGGATATGGCAACTCCAATATATGGAAACCAAATCCATACGTACGCTGTAATATGAATATATAATCCACGAGTGGTATAAAATGTATTACAAGTCACATGGTATAATTTAAATCTCATCCACAAAAATCAAATATAATTAAATAACCAATATCTATGAAACTAGATCTCAATAAGAAGTATCTAAGGATGATAGTTGGATGGAAACAAATCCACTACCAACTCGAATATAAGAGTAAATACAATATGAGTACAATACACTAAATACTATATAAGAATACCAGCTATCAATCATGGGCTCGAAGAGAAGACATCCTCGAAACATATGTAACCATCCGAATCTGCGCTCCTGTGAATACTCAAGAACAGATACATCTGGAAGGGCCAGGTCCTAAGAGGGACATAACAAGATACATAAAAGCATGCCAATGAAGTACTGAATTGAATATCCAATTGGTCGCCTAACCGTCTAAGTGTATGCAGTTAAGAACAACTTTCCCCACAAGTGAGCTATCTGACTGAAAACCTGGGATTTGGCATGGTTCTCTATTGGAGATCCAGGGGCCTACAAAGGGACGTCGACTTTCGAACGCCGGTGGCCCGCCTGATAATAATATAATATATAGTGGTAATCACCACCCGTATCTCCAGCGGAGAATCCGGGCACACAATAGAAAAAGTACAAAGTAGCTCAAATGCGGTACTTGCTGTTCTCCCCACCCCATGCTCTAAGCATATCACATCCATGACACAATTTAGTTCATAGCCTATTCTTAGTACCCTAGCCCAATCCTGCAACCAAACAAGGACAAGGATGGGACCACCGTACTATAATAAGCTATGTCCATAGACCTCTAATAACTGCCAAGTCTACTAGCATAAAAAGTTTCTAACAGCAGTTATTCCTAACGCACGACCCACACGTACCAATGATCAGTCAATACATACGTCCGTGATCTATATGAGACTCACAACTCGTGTAAAAATGTGTCACAGTCAAATGAATCCTAATGATGCTACATGATAATGGGGTAGTCTCATGAACAAGGTTAATGCAAATACATAAATAAAAATATACCGCGACGACACCGTCGCGGGCATTTTATATAACAGTTAAAATATATGAACTAGAGACAAAAAATAAAGATGCATGCAATATATAGAATATAAATAACAGTACAATGGCAAAATATACTTGCCTGGCAAGAAAGTTGCGATTTACCAATAACCTGCTACAGAAATCGTGCAGAACAAATCCAACATCCTATGCACATATAATATAATGCAAATATAATCATTAGTCATTACACTAGTGCACACACAACAATATTTATACTAGATTCAGGGGGTATACTAGGGGTAACACTAGTCATCTAACATGGTCAATTATGCGTTGAATTATGCGGGTGTCGCATCTTCAAGTAATATACACAATCGGTCAGTCAACTGACAGGTATCTACGCCAGTACGTTAATGTACGCAAGGTGGACAATTCACAAGTGCTTAGGGTCAACCTGGTCAGGGTGAGTACGGGATATTCCAAGGTGTCCTATGGTATAACGTACTTGATAATGCAAGCACGAGAATGTGAGGGTTACGATGTCTATCTCTAGGTGACATTACACAACTCCGCGTACGGTGTTGGCACCCAACTATTAATCGGACGCTAAGTAAAGTCATACGGTCCTAGGTCAAGCATGTACAATAATATAAATACAGTTAAAGAACTAAATAACAAAACTGCAAAGTTGGCAAGGTACACTTGCCTGGTGTTTGAATACCAATAGTTGTCCCTGTATCAGTGGATACTGCAGGTACTTCTCCAAAAGATGAAATAAATATCACCAACAGGCTCAGAAAATATCAAATAACTTGAAATGCTTGTCTTTAAGTCTAATTTGGACACAGGGGCAAAATGACAGTTTCTGGTCCAAGCGGGGTCCTCATGTGGCCCACTTCGCACCAAAAAATGTGTCCGAACCAATGGTCTCCAAATTTGTCAAACTTAGTGTCAATAAGTCCAGAACGATGATACAAATCCATTGAAACTTCCAGAACTAGATTCCGATGAGCCGATCATAAAATTGCCCGTCAAGTGGAGCCGCGGGGCCCACGATACGCAATTTTGTCAACGTTCTCAGAATTAAACCAAACTTGGGTCACAGGACGAGCGTATTGCTACGAGTTCGATGGTACATGTTTTATTTTGATCCAATATATGTATCCAAAGTTACGACGTATTCCAGAACAGGCGGATACGGGGCATTGTCGGTGGATACGCGTTGATTTCGGTGTGCACGCACATCCAAATCAACTTCTGTGAAATCCTGTACGTTCGTATCAACGGCGCACACCTTTTGGTGAAGACCGCATGCGACCAAATCATCCCGTTTGGCGGGGCGTACTCAGTTCCGGGTGAAAATGGGGTATTATTTTTCCTGTTTTTGGATCGCGGTTTACGATCGCCACAGGACGCGACGCACCGAGCGGGTTGCACGGGCATCGAGAGGGTTACCCAGCCTACGCGTCATAACTGACGGGACGAAAAACGGAGCAACGAGGAGAGAGAACGGGTTACCTGAATGGGGCTACGTAGGACGAGGATTCTCGTGTCCGCGTGGAGATGCCATACGACACTGACACAATGTCCACTGCGTCCGGTTGCTGTGTCCGGTTAGGGTTAGGGCTCTGATGGCCAGAGGGCACGGCGTAGGCAGCCGGGGGCTTTGCCGAAGGTAGATAGGGCTCGATGCTGCTGGGGGCTTGTGGTCAAACTATGGGTCGAGGGGATTCCGGCAAGGAGGACATAGAGCAGAAGGAGGAGCAGGGAAGTGCGGTGAAGGTTCTCAGGAAGGCAGGGAGGAAGACGACGGGTGGTTGGGTGGTCGGCTGGGCGAGGCTCGGTCGGAGAATGGCGAACTCCGGCGAAGGGAAGGATGGGGAAGACAGTGAACAGGAACTCGGGGAAGGTCGGTGTTAATAGAGGAGATCGAGGTCGGGTGGCTGTTCGACGCTCGGGGAGGAGCTCAGAAAGAAGAAAGAGGTCGAGGGAGGAGCACGGGGTAGAGTTCCAACCAGTGGGAGGAAGTTCAGCCAGCAGGAGGAGGAGGACAGGGTGGAGACGGGGACGGTCGGGCTGAAGTAATGGTGGTGATGTAGTGTTGGTGCTGTCGGCGAAGAAGGGGAGGCTGTGGAGATGGTGTCGTGTGGTGAGGTTGCTGGTGTAGATGGTGGTCGATGGCAGAGGGCTCGGGTATCGTTGACGGGATCCGACGGGTCGAGATGGCCGGAGGGAGAGGTGGAGATCAGGGAGAGGTCCGGAACAGTAGCATCGGGTTCACCGGAGAGGACTGTGGTGCACAGTCGGAAAGGAGATAGGCAGGCGGAGGAGGAGGGAAATTAGGGTTCAGTCTAGGGCAGAGGTGGATGACCGGAGCGGCGTCGCAGTTTCTGGATGAGGAGATGGCTAGGGTTTCCGCCGGCGGGGCATGGTTTTCGAGGGATTTATAGGCGGGCGAAACAGTGTTTCCGGATGAGATTAGGATTAGGGTTTCGGTGAGGTTTTCGGGTCCGGGTCGGGTTCACTTCGGATCCGATCCGACCCGTTAGAAGTGGGTTCAGTCCTGTTTGGTTTACTGCGATTCGGTTCAGGTCGGTTTGATTTATTTTCAAATAAACCGGGTTCAATTCAGGGTTTATTTTGGTTTAAAAATAAATTGGTTTTTAGGGCTTTAAAAATATTTTTGGGGTCCAATAAATTCCCGAAAATTATCCTATGTCTAATTTTTCATTTCACACCCAAAAACATTATTTTTATAATATTTTAATATTAATTAACATCATTTAAAAATCATTTAAATTCAAAATACCTTAGTTTAAATCCCCAAAAATACAGAAAATTGTGAAAAATCTAAATTAAATTTTTTTGAAAAATCAGGGGGTTTACACATGTCACAGGTATATAAAGGGTGAGATCCATAACTAGACAAGGTAACAGGTTCTGACAAATATATAAAGGGTAAGCTCCCTAACTATACAAAAGTCGGGTCTAGGCAGGTGTATAATTGATAGGTGTCTCAAACTATACATGGTAACAGGTCCGGACAGATGTATAAAGGGTAAGCTCCCTAACTATACTAAAGTCTGGTCGAGGCAGTTGTATAATGGGTAGGTGTCCTAAACTATACAAGAAGCCAGTCTGGGCAATAAAGCATAGTAAAGACATGGTGTCCACAAAGGACATATAATATTTTCGAGTACATAGGGTGTACAAACTCATATAAAATTTATATAGAGTGTATAATCCTTTCCTACCTATACAGGGTCATCTAATCATGTTAAAGAATCAATATATATTGAAAAAAATTGAAAACGGGCTAAACCGGACAAAAATAGTAAATTTTAGCAAAAATAACCTAATTTGGATATCTGGCGGATTACCTCAGATTACCGACGGATTATCCTATGCGAAACATCAACTTTGTGAGCCAAAATTTGGATCACCATCGGTGATCCGCGACTTACCTTCAGATAATCTGAAACAGCAAAATAGCCCGGACTTAAAATTTCCTAAAACTTGTTTTGGCCATAAAAACTTTAATTTAAGTCAGAATTTAGATTTTCAAAAGTCAAAATTAAATAAAATCAAATTCTCCACAACATGGAAGAATTAGATTTTATAAATTTTGATATTTTATGGTGTGTCGTGCGAGATGTAAATATATCATAATTGTCTAAAATATTTCTATTCTCATAAGGATTTAAATCTACGACAACGACGTTGGCTTGAACTCCTTAGCAACTTTGACTTGATGATCAAATACACACCGGGCAAGGATAAAGTTGTAGTTGATGTGCTAAGTTGAGTGTTCATTTGGAGCTTGTCTATCGATGACATGCTATGATGGGATCTTAAAATTTTGTGCATTACACTCTGAATCAGATACTAAAAGGGGCACGAATGGCTCAGCTGCGCCTTGAACCAAACTTGTTAGAAAAAATTAAGTCCGCTTAGAAGGATGACCTATTCCTGCAAAAGATGCAAAGTCTTATCTATAAAACCCCAAATTTTAATAAATCATATTAGTTATTTATTATTAATTATTTTAATTTATTTATAGTAATTATGAGATAAATAGAGAAAATAGATTTTTTTTATTTTTTTATTTTAGGTGTTTATGCAATTAGGGGATTTATGGAGCCATTATAAATTTTTCAAAATTTATTCCATGTAGGAGACCCTATGGACAGTTGCTAGCTTAATGGTATGCAGAAATATAAATTCTAGAAATTTCTAGGTATATATATATATATATATATATATATATATATATATATATATGTATGTATATATATATATAGTTTATTTTGAAAAGAAATAGAAAACAAAAAGGAATTAGAAAAAAAAAAGAAAAAAAAAATAGAAATTCCTATTGGATCTAACTCTAAACACTAACCCTATCCTACCGAAACCCGTTAGCCCGACAACCCCAACCCGTTAAAACAAAACAGAGAAACAGCAGCAGTAGCCGTGGTATTATAAATCGCGGAAACTCCCCCCCCCCGCACGTGGTTTCAACCTCCCCCACCACCGTCTCTCTTCCTTATATAAGAACCCTAACCCTAAGATCTTTATCTCCCCTCGACGCCGACGCCGCCGCCGACCTGAGCCAGCGAGCTTCCTAGCCGCGCCGGAGATCGCAGCAGCCGCCGCACGCCGCGCGCTCGCGAGGGTCGCCGCATAGGAAATTTTAGTAGAGTACCCCTGTTCACGACGCGTTTCTCGTCTCCTCGCTCGACCAAACTCGACCCCGTCTTCGCCGGTACGTTCACCACCTATCCCTCTTTAAATCCTATGCATTAGTTTACCTAGTTCAGTGTGTAAACCTAGACAAAAATAGCACCTAAGTTGATGGAAAATGACAACTTTTGGGAACGCGGAAAACTGCAGTAACTACTTATGTTCACGGACTCAAATCTCCCACCACAGAGATCCGATTTTGGATTTTCTTTTTGGTATGCCAAGACCACCTAACTTAGTTTATTTTCTGTCAAATATAATATTTTATTTGTTGCTGTAAGTTAAAATAAATTAGGTAGAAAAATCCAAAAACTTACTTTTTCTAAATTCCAAAATTTGTGATACGGAGCGCGCCCCGCCAAACGGGACCGCCCCGTCGTGAACCATGTAAACCCCCTCGACCAGATTCCAGCATTTCTAGGATTATTTTAATAATTTAGGATTTATGACAATAATTTAATTTATTTTGCTTATATATCCTATTGACTTGTGCACCTGTCCATCACCGAATTATTTGAAGCTTTACCTTGACGGTTATCCCCGAACAAAGTTTACATACCTCTCTTAGACATGCCAGTCTACTATCCTGCACTTTGTGCAACTCCCAGATACTCTGTTATGAACCTCGTATTAGACGCACAAATATCGTTACCCAACGTACGTATTTAAATACCCAGATTTGTACCCATCCCTGTTCCAACAGATATTAGAGGCCCAACATGTACCTGTTTTGCCCAGACAAAAATACGATAATATTCTACACTGAGTATATTACATTTAGTGTATTGACACCGGAAGAAAATTATGACCATACCTGCCTCCAAAAAATTAGAGAACACCGTGCACAGTATTTATTAATTAAATAAATACGATGGCCCGTATCACCCCAAAACCAGGCCCAGTCCCTGCCCAGACTCACCCCCACCCCCTCAGGACCCTCACACAACAATTTTTTTCAGTTTTGTGCATTTTAGCAATTTCAAGAATCGGGTGTTTTTCCCAGACAATTTTGTAATTGCGCAATTTTCCAAAATAGGATATCTGCGCAATTTATGAAATTTTAAGGACTTTTCTACAAATTACAGTGCGAGGTGTCACCCCCTCATTGGCCGGTGAACCTGTACCGTCCATTTGGAGACGGGACCCACCCGAAAATATCCCGAAAATATCTACAAAATATCTTGTAAAATATCTCTAGATATTTTACTTATTAAAATAATAAAATTTTCTATAAAAAGAAAACAAAAGAAAAAGAAAAAATAAAATAAAAACCCTAACTCTACCCCAGGCCGCAGCCGACCCCCCCTCGCCGGAGCGGCGAGCCGCCCTCGCCGGAGCCGCTCGGCGAACCTCCCCCGTCCGCGGCGAGCTTTCCCCGCCGCCGCTGAGCTCCGCCGCAGCCCGACCCCAGCTCCTCTCCTCCCCCGAGCCCCCCTTCACCGGAGCTGACCCCCCCCCTCGCGGCCCCGACCTCCTCTTTCCTCTGCCCTCTTCTCCTCCTCCCTTCCTTCCTCCCCCCCCGTCGACTTCCTCCACCACTCGCCATCACCACCACCCTCTACCACCATCATCATCGTCGCCACCCCCAGCCGCCCTATTCCCTCCACCGCCACCCCCCCATCACAGGCCGCCGCCACCACCATCCTCCACCACCAGCACCAACGCCACCACCAGCTTCCCTCTCCCCCTCCCAACCTTCCTTCCTTCCCCCGTCGATTTCCCCACCACCGCCAACACCACCATCTCCGACGCCACTTCTCCCTCGAGCTCGTCGACGCTGTCCCCGAGCTCCGGCCTGACTTCCCCCGCCGGAGCAGCATCTCTTCCTCCTCCTCACCATGGCGGAGAACACCCCGCCTCGTCCTCCGGTTCAGTTTTCCCCCGACCAGCAGTGCGACAGCCCCGAGCCGCCATCCCCCGGCCGAGGCTACCCCGTCCGGTCGGCAGCACCCCCTTACCCGCTGCCCTAGCTCCAGACCACCCCGCGATAACCCCGACTCGACCAGAACCGGACACAGACACATTTTAGATCCCAGACACAGCCCGGACACGATCAGTATCGTGTCCCATCTCTTCCCGGATACGAGAAATTTATTCCACGGAGCCCTGTTCAGGTTGCCCGTTCTAACTCCTCGTAGTTCCATTTTTAATTTCGTCAGTTTTGACATGTAGGCTATATGACCCTCTCGGTGCCCGTGCAACCCGCACGGTGCATCCCATCTTGTGGCGATCGTGGCACGCGATCCAAAAACAGGAAAAACAATGCCCCGATTTACCCCGGAACTGAGTATGCCCCGCCAAACGGGACGACTTGGTCGCACGCGATCTTTATCGAAACATGCGCGCCGTTCATACGGACGTGCGAGATTTTGCAGAAGTTGATTTGGATGTGCGTGCACACCGAAATCAATGCATATCTGCCGACAACGTCCCGTATCTGTCTATTCTGGAACACGCTGCAACTTTGTGTACACATGTCGGATCAAAACAAAACTTGCGCCATCGGACTCGTAGCAATACGTTGGTCCTGTGATCCAAGTTTGGTTCGATTCTGAGAACGTTGACAAAATCCCGTATCGTGGATCCCACGGGCTCTACTTGACTGGCGATTTTGTGATCGGTGTATCAAAATCCAGTTCTGGACATTCCGTTGGGTTCGTATCGACGTTCTGGACTTGTTGACACTAAGTTTGGCGAATTTGGAGACCTTTGACCCTGACAAATTTTTTGGTGCAAAATGACCCACATGTGGACCCTACTTTGACCGAAAACTGTCATTTTTGCTCCTGTATCCAAATTGGACAAAAGGACAGGCGTTTCTAGCTATTTGATATTTTCTGAGACTGTTAGTGATATTTATTTCAGCATCCGGAGACTTTCCTTCAGAGGCCATAGTTTCTGACTTCTTGGCATTTGACATCTGGACATTATATTTTGCAGCTCTTGCCAGACAAGTATACCTTGCCTTGTTGTACTGTTTAAATTTAGTTATTGTTAGTTATATGTTTATTTATTATATAAATGTGTGCGTCCGAGCAGACTCGGGTGCAGTCAACGAAGGCGTTGACGTTAGGATTTATATCTGACCTAGTGTCTAGTAGACCCACCTAAAGTTGTGGAGTTATTGGTATGACTTTCCAGGCCTCGACACGTATCATTACACGTCACAGAGTGAGTCCATATAGGGACGCGTGTCTCATGCGCGACTGGCCATCAGTATGAGCAACACATGTAACGGTATGAGCTTAGTTGTTTACTTTATTGAGACTTGCATCATAGTAGGAGATGTCCATATCGTTTTCACGACTTGTACATCTATATTGGGCGGGAAAGATACTAATAGACGTATGGGACACCCCCTCCTTGAGTTTTATACCTTCGTTCCATGCTCCTTGGAGATGGACGATTGCAGAGTTACCCGTGTGTCCGGGGGCATATGACACATATACCAGCCAGTCATGACGATTGGTGAATTACGTCAGTATATGTCAAACCTACACATTCCCATGCGTACTATAAGGTCTTAAATTGCATTCACTTAGATGGTTAGTACACCCCGTTTATTTATTCAGTATTTACATTATGGCATGCTTCTATGTATCTTGTTATGTCCCTCTGAAGACCTGGTCCCTTGCCAGGTATAGATGTTCATGAGTATTCGCGGGAGCGCAGATCCGGACATGCTACTTATATTCCGAGGAGGCCTTCTTTTCGAGCCTCGTGATTGTCAGATGTTCTTATATGGTGTGTATCTAGTTCCTTTTTATATTCTATTTCGGCAGTATATTTGTTTCCATCCGACTGTCATTCTTTAGATACTTATTATTGAGTTCTAGTTACCTTGTTATTAGTTATTCATGTTTATGTGATTTCTGTGGATGAGAATTAGATATTACCCCGTGAATGGTGATAGTTTTACCACTTATGAATTATTGTTCATTATACAGCGTACGCTCGTATATATGGTTTCCATATATTGGAGTTGACATATATACAGGCGGCTGGCATGCTTACGTGTCCTAGTCCTACGTATTTTGGGACTGGGGCATGACAAACCAAGTATACCAAAAGGTGCACGCAGTATACCATGACGTGTGAGATTTTACGAAAACTGATTTGGACGCGTGTGCGCGTCAAAATCATCCTGTATCCGCAGCAAATTCCCGTGTCGCAACTTTTACAAAAGCCGTGCGTATTTTGTGCACGGTCGTCAGAATGCGATGAAACTTATGCCACTGGACTCGTGGTATCGCGCCGGTCCTGTGACCCAATTTTTACGAAATTCTGAGACAGTTGACCAAGTCACCAATTGGCGGGCCCCATGGTTGACGTTTTGGACAAAATTATGTTCGGCTCACCGGAATCCACATTTGGACATACCGTTGAGATCGTGCTGACATTTAGAGTTTGTTTGAACTATAATTTGTCTCATTTAGAGACCTTTATCCTTGGCATACTTTTCGGTGCAAAGTGGGCCACTAGTGGACCCCGCTTTGACTCAAAATTATCGTTTTGCCCATGTGTCCAAATTGGACGAAAGGGTAGTGTTTTCTAGATAATTCGCTTATTCTGGGAACGTTGGTGATGTTTATTTCAGCATCCGGAGACGTTCATTCTGAGGCCATAGTTCCTGACTCTTGGTGTTGACATCTGGACGTTACATTTTTGCAGCTCTCTTGTCAGGCAAGTATACCTTGCCTTGTTGTACTGTTTAAATTTAGTTATTTTTAGTTACATGTTTATTTATTTTAATATTATATAAATGTTCGCGTCCGAGAAGACTCGGGTGCAGTCAACGAAGACGTTGACGTTAGGACTTGTGTCTGACCTAGTGTCTAGTAGACCTACCTAAAGTTGTGGAGTTATTGGTATGACTCCCCAGGCCTTGACACGTATCATTACACGTCACAAAGTGAGTTCATGTAGGAACGCGTGCCTCATGTTCAACTGGCCATCGGTGTGAGCAACACGTGTAACGGTATTTAGCTTAGTTGTTTATTTCTATAGAGACTTGCATCATAGTACGAGGTATCCACATCGTGTTCATGACTTGTATATCTACATTGGGCAGGGAGGTCAACTTGTAGGCATATGGGACACCCACTCCCTCTATACAGATACCACACTCGACGGAGTGATACAGACCTATATATATATTGCAGATACCACGTTCTTTAGAGTGTTGGATGTTACTTGGTGATTTTGCTGATACCACACTCTAAATATAAACCCCCTCGATTAATTCTATAGATAGTCAGGTGTAGACTGGGAAAATTTTATCGAATTTAGCAGCAAATGTTGAGGTTTAGAGTAGTGGTATGTTATTTTATTTAATTAAACCCTTGGCGCGCCCTATCATTGCTTAATTATTTGGAGCCCAGTATCAGCCCCTAAATTCAATCGGACTATTGTACTTCTGACTTGACTCGCCAATTTAGGCACTGGACTATTCATCACACAAAAATCAAATCCGTTGTGCCTTAAATTAATCACACAACTTCTCGTATCCTAAAATTCATATTTAATTCTGTGTCGGATACTTGTGTCATTACCATCAATTTTGAGATACCAACTTAACCCGTTGAGCCGGACCAACTAAAGGGTCCAGGACTGACTCCAAGCTCCCACCATTTTTGACCATTGTGTCATTTCCAAAATTTGACCCCAAGTGCCCCCACTTAATTTAAAAGCGCGGGACACTTTAATTCTATTTTAATCGGGGATACCAATTTTGTCTAATCCTATTTTAGTCCCCAATTAATCCCGATGGCCATTAAATTAAACCCGTGACTCACACACAACACCCCCTCTCCATGCAATTCATCAAACACAATTTTCTTCACAATTGTCGTATCATTTTATGTGTTCGTACAATTTCCCAAATTTAAGGGGCTAAGTTGCAATTATATAATTTAGGTGTCATCACTCTATTGGCCATGACCAAATAGAGAGCTCACCATATGTTGACCGTAGTCAACATTTCCCTCCCCCTCCTTTGCATGAAGAAACCAAGTCTTCATGTTAAATCCTGGCCCTCCATTTGAAATGGGCAAATCTACACCCTCCATCAAATACACCCCTCCCTATAAAACCATCACCATCACCCACACTACCCCCTCACCATGCAAAACACCAAACACAATTTCCCCTATATTTTCCCCATCATTTTATGTGTTTATGCAATTTTCCGAATTTTAGGGGCTAAGTTACAATTTATTAATTTCCGTGCCCTTACCCTATTGGCCATGACCAAATGGAGAGCTTACCATGTGTTGACCGTAGTCAACATTTCCCTCCCCCTCCTTTGCATGAAGAAAAGCAAGTCCTCATGTTAGATCTAAGCCCTCCATTTTGAATGGGAACATCCCCACCACACATCCCTTACATACCCTCCTATAAAACCATCACCATCACCCTCACAACCCCCAAGGTCGGCCCTAATCCCTAGGTGTGGAAAACCCCCCTCTCTCTTCCTTCTCCCTCCTCCATATTTCTTCATGAAAATTCTTTTCCTTCTTCATTTATTCTTCTTCTTCCTTTGTTCTTCTTCTCCCTGAGAAAACCCAACCCCCGGCCGACCGTTGCAGCCCGGCCCCGCTGTTGACCCTGCACTCCCGCTCTGGAAGAGAGCCCCCACGCCACCCTACTCCGGTCTGCAGCAGTTCACCTCGTCCGGCCCGCCGTGCAGTCACTCACCTCCGTGCAGCTCCGACGGTGCAGCTCCCCGTCTACTGCTACTCCTCCGACTGGCTGTGTTGTCCACCCCGCTCCGGCCTGATGCCCCCGACCGGCTGTGCTGTCCCCCCCGACCGGCTGTACTATTCCCCGAATGACTGTGCAGTCTCCTCGACCGGCCTGTGCACCCGACGTCGACCCATCCGGCAGCGCCGCTCCGGCCTCCTCCCTGTCCAGCTCCTATCACCACCACCATTAGCTCCTTCACCACCACCATTAGCTCCCTTCACCACCACCATTACACCACCCCACGACGAGGTCGACTCTCCCCTCTCTTGTCTTTAATTCCATATTTTTAATATCATTTTAGAATAATGTTATTTATATATATGGATGTGTGTATACTAGCTAGGGTTGTGTTTATATTATGTTGATATATATGGTTAGTGTAGTACTTGAACTATGTGACTAAGATTAAAAATGATTAAGGCTAATGATGATTAACGTGAATGTGGATTTTAATGACTTGAGGTTGGGTTTAATGAGGGTTAATATGTTTTTAGGGTTTATGTAGTATAGTTCATGTATCTTGTGGTTAAGGATATATAATTAGGGTTGTTGTAGTTAGTTAGCGTTATGATATTGATATGTGGTTAGGGTTTAGTTTTATAAGTTTTGAAATGAAATTATGGATATACACTGAGTAGAGATGCTAGGTTGTGATGTTAGGATTATAAATTAATATATGCACTATTGACTATGGTTGTTGTGCTTGCATTTAAACACTGAGAAAAAATGGTGATAATGACTCATTGTTTTAAACCAAGCAGCAGATTTAATTTAATAAAATGATGGAGGGAAGTCGACCCTAGGGTGAATATTGGAAGTTGTGGATAGAGTGACTGAGGATAGTGAATATTAATTATTGTTTCAGTTTGAGACGTCAACGTGCATGTAAACATCTGTGGAAAACTGAGGATAGGATCAGGGTGTGATTAACCGAATATCGTAATTGAGGATTGGGCCTGATGATATTATACAGGTGATTGATTTTGAGATAGGTATTATTCGGATCAAGGAACAGAGATTGAGGACTGTAAAATTAGTAATTAACTATTTGATTTTGAGACTGAGTCTAGGTATAGATGTGTGTCACATCCCTGTTTGACGTGGAATAGATTATTGATTTTGGTTTGTATCTATCTCTAGGTACTGCGGGACCTGAGGACTTGGACGTGGTACCGGGACCCCGTCATCAGCAGCCGCACGCAGGCAAGTGTACCTTGCCACCCTGTATTTCAGATTACAGATATTGTTGTTCTTTATATACATTGTACGTGTATTTATGTTGGCGTTCGATACTTCGGATCCGGATCACAACCGGGTGCTGACGTTTGTCGTAACATCTTAGAATATTTGTTAGACGCTTAGTAGTACCTTGATGTACGTACCTGAGTACATCGACACCCAAGGACACACTCATACACTGTGATCGTGCCAAATTCCTGTATCCTGATAATGACATCATGACCAGAGACTGTGACGACCTTAGGGTCGCGTCTGTTTAGTTAATTCTGCGTGTCGAGGCTGTAGTTAGAGGTTCAGGTTCAGCGCACAATCATTGACCGCTTGGGAAGAGGAAGACAGTTCCTAGACGTTTGGGCTCCTCTGTTCGTGCTTATATATTTATGTAGCATTTATATTATGATCCTGTATCTAGTGTAGTGGTATCATCAGTGTGACTCTTTGATCGGAGCTGCGGTACGTGCCGTGTGTTTTCGTGTCCGGAGCTACAGTTTTATTTTAGAAAGCCCACGCGTGGAATATTGTCTTTAAATTGTGTCTCACTTGTTTGGTTATGTTAGATTACCCTGTCGTTGCACTTGTACTATCTGTTTACCTGGCATATTTTATTTTTGTACCTTGTTACGTCCCTCTGAGGACCTGGTTCCCTTCCAGGTATAGGTGACGAGGATTACCCGGAGGAGTACGGTTCGGGCACATATCCAGCAGCTGTACTAACTGCTGAGGATGAGGTCATCCCTGAGGACTTCGCCTGATCGCTGGTAGTGACTCTTTCCTTGGGACGGTATTATTACCTAGTTACCTGATGCTGTTCCAAGTTATCTTATTGCTTACTTTCATTCCAGTATATTTCTTCTAGCTGGTTTGTTCCCGTGTGACTACTCTAGTATTTGTACTTGATACTTATCTTAGATATTTCCTTTCTGCACATTAGTTGTTGTATTTACCTCTATTGTGCTCTTATATTTCTGCCTGTGGATGAGATTTAGATTGAGTATATATGTTTTATGTGATGGGTTATTCATTATACTTTACAGCTTAAGTGTGCTCAGACGGGCCCATTAGATTGGGATATCCACCGAAGTACGCTGCTGGCCACTGCCACGTATCTCGGTTCCTTATCCATGGAACCGGGGTGGGACAAGGTTTTTATGGTGGCCCATGTAGGTCCGATTTAAATCGTCTTGGTCACCTGACTGTGCCAAGCGAGCCTGCAAATTAGGAATAGATATTATGATTGTTGAATAGGATCTCAATCCATAATCGATTTTAAAAACTCCTTGTATGTGATCATCGCCCTTGGACTTCCACTTTGCATTCGTTCAATCTTTGTCGATATCGCTATCCTTGTTTCTCGTCCCCTATTGTTCGGGAAGACGAATGCTTGTGACTGATGATTTCCCTCAAGAAGAAAATCAAAGACCAGACAGTAGAAAACAGAATTCGTATACCTTTCTCTAAGAAGATTGTTACCTTATTAGGATAGATTGATGGGTTCTTGGGATTCTAGATCTAGTATGGAAGGTTGGCAATAGAGTTGGACCGAGTAGTACCCTACCCGTGCTTGAGGTAGCAGTGATCTTGGAAGTATTAAGAGCTAGAAGGATTGTTGATCATGACCTAGAATAATTTATGGAAATGTATAGCCTGATGATAGAAACTAGTTGTTGTATACGATAGCAATGCTAGGAACGATGATTATGAGCTAGAGGAGATAAAATTTTAGGATCTCACTTGGAAGATAATGATCGGATGACAAAAATTCTAGTATGTGCTTGAGTGATACCATTATTGTACTTGTGACTTGGAGAGATGAATAACGAAAAGAAGAAATTTGAGGAATAAAATTTTAGGGAAAACCTTGAGGAGAAGAGAAATTATACATTAGGCAAGAAAATATTTTCTTTTGGGGATTGATATTGAAAATAGAACATGAGAATTTATCTTGAGGTTAAAGTCTAGACTATGACATCATCCTAGACATGGATTGGTTGAGCCAATACTACACAACGCTTGATTGCCGTCATGGTTGTGTTACCTTTAGACCACCGGATTACCCTGAGTTTGAGTTTTTAGAGATCCTGGAAGCATGGTGCCCACTTACTTTGAGGCACACATTGCAGAAGGGGAACCAGTGTACCCCCGCAATATACCAGAGTTTGAGGATGTGGTTCTAGAGAATCTTTCCGGCCTGCCACCTGACAGAGAGATAGAATTTGCTATAGAGTTGACTCCAAGAGCGGAGCCAATTATTTCCCCATCTTCAGAATAGCACCGATAGAGTTGGTTGAGTTGAAGGTTTATAGTAGAGGATCACTTAGACAAGGGTTTCAGTCAGGCTAGTGTTTCTCCATGGGGAGTACCCATCACATTGTACCAAAGAAGGATGGGACGGTACATTGCGTATCGATTACAGGGCATTAAGTAGTGTAACGATAAGGAACAAGTACCTGTTTGCCATGCATCGATGATTTATTTGTTTAGCTTAGCGACGCATGTGTATTCTCGAAGACCGATCTCAAATTAGGCTATCATCAGATCAAGGTACGGAGAGAAGATATTCCGAAGACGGCCTTTCGGACGAAGTATGGCCACTATGAGTTTTTAGTCATGCCGTTTGGTTTAACTAATGTGCCAGCGATATTTATGTGTTGGATGAACAATGTCTTCCACCAGTACTTGGATAAGTTCATGGTGGTATTTATAGACGACATCTTGATATATTCCAAGAGCCAGAATGAGCATGAGAGGCATCTCAGGATCGTGATGGAGACGCCGAGACATGAGAGGTTATACGCCAAGCTCCGCAAATGTGAGTTATATTTGGATAGAGTACCCTTCCTGGGACACAAAAATCACCAGAAATGGACTAGCAGTTGACCCGGAGAAGGTAGCTGCAGTTGAGACATGGTCTACCCCTACATCAGTTACAGAGGTTAGGAGTTCCCTCGGACTTGCCGGATATTATCGGAGGTTTATAGAAAATTCTTGAGGATTGTTGCGCCTATGACGCGACTGACGCATGAAGACGAGGAGTTTATCTGGACCGAAGAGTGTCAGACGGCTTTCGATGAGCTGAAGAAGTGTCTGACATCAGCACCGATTTTGATACTACCTTCAGGATCAGGAGGATTTGTAGTGTACAGTGATGCGTCAGGGAGCGGATTAGGATGTGTATTGATGCAACACGGCAAGGTGATAGCCTACGCATCTAGACAGCTTAGAGTTTATGAGAAGAACTATCCGACGTATGACTTGGGGCTAGCTGTAGTGATATTTGCACTAAAGCTATGGAGACATTACCTTTATGGTGAGCGTGTTGAGATTTACACATATCATAAAAGTCTGAAGTATGTCTATACGCAGAAGGAGCTCAATATGAGGCAGAGACGTTGGCTATAGTTGATAACAGATTATGACATTGAGTTACAGTACCACTCTGGCAAGGCGAATGTTGTAGCAGATGCCTTAAGCAGGAAGCCCATGGCATACTTTTTAACGACTCAGCGGCAATTGCTAGAGAATTTCCAGGAGCTTGGGATTGAGATGGTATTGCCAGGCATGGATGGACAGATGGCCAGTCTTGAGGTTCAGTCCATATTTATTGAGAGTATCAAGGCAGCCTTGCCTACATATACGAGATTTAGACAACTGCGAGAAAGGACAGAGGCCGACATGCAAACGGGACTCAAGATTCATTAAGACGGAACGTTGATGTGTGGAGATCGCCTATACGTTCTGAGTGGCGAGCTATGTCAGGAGTTGATGACCGAGGCTCATAGCTCGATTTATTCTATTCATCCCGGGGGTACGAAGATGTACCAAGATTTGAGGCAATATTTCTGGTGGCATGGGATGAAGAGAGAAATCGCAAGATTCGTGGCAAAATGTTTAGTTTTTCAGCAAGTTAAAGCTGAACATCAGAGGACTGCAGGATTGTTGCAGCCGCTTCCCATTCCCGAGTGGAAGTGGGAACATATTACCATGGACTTCGTCACAGGATTCCCATATAGCCCTAGCAGGAAGGATACAGTTTGGGTCGTCCTGGACAGACTCACCAAGTCTGCATATTTTTTGCCCTTCAGAGTTGGGCAATCTACAGAGATATTAGCTGACATGTATATGAGGCAGATAGTACGATTATATGGAGTGCCTGTCAGCATCGTATCGGATCGTGATTCCAGATTCATGTCGTATTTTTGGCAGAGTATGCAGAAGAGCCTAGGAACTCGTCTCAAGTTCAGTACTGTATATCATCCTCAGACTGATGGTCAGTCAGAGCGCATGATACAGATATTAGAGGATATGTTGAGAGCGTGCATGATTAATTTTGGAGGATCATGAGAGGACCACTTACACTTGGTGGAATTCTCCTACAATAACAGCTACCAGGATAGCATACATATGGCACCTTATAAGGCACTGCACGGTAGGAAGTACAGGTCGCCAGTTTGTTGGAGTGACATGGGAGAGCGTTAGATACTTGGTCCAGAGTTGGTGACACAGACAGTGGAGAAGGTCAAGCAGATTCAGAGCCACTTGCGTGCAGCACATGACAGACAGAAACATTGGGCAGATGCGCATCGCAGGCCATTAGAGTTCAAGGAGGGTGACCATGTATTTTTGAGGATATCGCCTACTCGTGGTACCATCAGATTCGGAGGCAGAGGCAAGCTGAGTCCGAGGTACATCGGGCCTTTTGACATCTTGGAACGAGTTGGCGAAGTAGCTTACCTTCTTGCATTGCCTCCATCATTAGAAGGAGTACATAACGTATTTCACGTATCGCAGTTGAGGAGATATATCGCAGACCCTAGCCACATGCTTGATCATTCGGAGATTACAGTCGGGCCTAGTCTGTCTTACGTAGAGCAGCCAGTTAAGATCCTCGATCACAGCGAGAAAACTTTGAGGGGGCAGACTATTCGACTGGTCAGAGTGGCACGGAAGCACCATTCACCAGGCGAGTCTACTTGGGAGCACAAATATTCTATTCGGAAGCGGTTCCCGTACTTATTTAAGGAGCAAGGTACGATTTTACGTACGACATTTGATTACTAGTTGTGTGAAAATTCTCTTAGCTATTATCGAGGTTTACTTTTAATTTTGGGGACGAAATTTTTCTAAGTTGGAAAGAATGTAAACCCCCTCGATTAATTTTATAGATAGTCAGGTGTGGACTGCGAAAATTTTATCGAATTTAGCAGCAGATGTTGAGGTTTAGAGTAGTGGTCTGTTATATTATTTAATTAAACCCTTGGCGCGCCCTATCATTACTTAATTATTCGGAGCCCAGTATCAGCCCCTAAATTCAATCGGACTATTGTACTTCTAACTTGACTCACCAGTTTAGGCACTGGACTTTTCGTCACACAAAAATTATATCCGTTGTGCCTTAAATTTATCGCACAACTTCCTATATCCTAAAATTCATATTTAATTCTGTGTCGGATACTGGTGTCGTTACCCTCAATTTTGAGATACCAACTTAACCCGTTGAGCCAGACCAACTAAAGGATCCAGGACCGACTCCAAGCCCCCACCATTTTTGACCTTTGTGTCATTTCCAAATTTTGATCCCAAGTGCCCCCATTTAATTTAAAAGTGCGGGACACTTTAATTCTATTTTAATCGGGGATACCAATTTGGCCTAATCCTATTTTAATCCCTAATTAATCCCGATGGCCATTAAATTAAACCCGTGACTCACACACAACACCCCCTCACCATGCAATTCATCAAACATAATTTTCTCCATAATTGTCGTATCATTTTATGTGTTCGTACAATTTCTCGAATTTAAGGGCTAAGTTGCAATTATTTAATTTAGGTGTCATCACTCTATTAGCCATGACCAAATGGAGAGCTCACCATATGTTGACCGTAGTCAACATTTCCCTCCCCCTCCTTTGCATGAAGAAACCAAGTCTTCATGTTAAATCCTGGCCCTCCATTTGAAATTGGCAAATCTACACCCTCCATCCAATACACCCCTCTCTATAAAATATCACCATCACCCACACTACCCCCTCACCATGCAAAACACCAAACATAATTTTCCCTATATTTTTCCTATTATTTTATGTGTTCATGCAATTTCTCGAATTTTAGGGGCTAAGTTGTAATTTATTAATTTAGGTGCCCTCACCCTATTTGCCATGACCAAATGGAGAGCTTACCATGTGTTGACCGTAGTCAATATTTCCCTCCCCCTCCTTTGCATGAAGAAAAGCAAGTCCTCATGTTAGATCTAAGCCCTCCATTTTGAATTGGAACATCCCCACCACACATCCCTTACACACCCTGCTATAAAACCATCACCATCACCCTCACAACCCCCAAGGCCGGCCCTAATCCCTAGGTGTGGAAAACCCCCCTCTCTCTCTCTCCTCACTCCTCCATATTTCTTTATGAAAATTCTTTTCCTTCTTCATTTATTATTCTTCTTCTTCCTTTGTTCTTCTTCTCCGTGAGAAAACCCAACCCCCGGCCGACCATTGCAGCCCGGCCCCGCGGCTGACCCTGCACCCCCGCTCCGGCGGAGAACCCCCGTGCCGCCCTACTCTGGTCTGCAGCATTTTACCTCGTCCGGCCTGCCATGCAATCACTCATCCCCGCGCAGCTCCGGCGGTGCAGCTCCCCGTCTACTGCTGCTCCTCCGACTGGCTGTGCTGTCCACCCCGCTCCGGCTTGACCGACTATGCCGTCCCCCCCGACCGGCTGTGCTGTTCCCCGACCGACTGTGCAGTCTCCCCGACCGGCCTGTGCACCCGACGTGGACCTATCCGGCAGCGCCGCTTCGGCCTTCTCCCTGTCCAGCTCCTATCACCACCACCATTAGCTCCCTTCACCACCACCATTATACCACCCCACGGCCACCTTCCCCGGCCAACAGCCCCACGGCGAGGTCGACTCTCCCCTCTCTTGTCTTTAATTCCAGATTTTTAATATCATTTTAGAATAATGTTATTTATATATGGATGTGTGTATGCTAGCTAGGGTTGTGTTTATATCATGTTGATATATATGGTTAGTGTAGTACTTGAACTATGTGACTAAGGTTAATAATGATTAAGGCTAATGATGATTAATGTGAATGTAGATTTTAATGACTTGAGGTTGGGTTTAATGAGGGTTAATATGTTTTTAGGGTTTATGTAGTATAGTTCATGTATCTTGTGGTTAACGATATATAATTAGGGTTGTTGTAGTTAGTTAGGGTTGTGATATTGATATGTGGTTAGGGTTTAGTTTCATAAGTTTTGAAAGGAAATTATGGATATATACTGAGTAGAGATGCTAGGTTGTCATGTTAGGATTATAAATTAATATATGCACTATTGACTATGGTTGTTATGCTTGCATTTAAATACTGAGAATAAATGGTGATAATGACTCATTGATTTAAACCAAGGAGCGGATTTAAATTAATAAAATGATGGAGGGATGTCGACCCTAGGGTGAATATTGGAAGTTATGGATAGAGTGACTGAGGACAGTGAATATTAATTATTGCTTGAGTTTGAGACATCAACGTGCATGTAAACATCTATAGAAAACTGAGGATAGGATCAGGGTGTGATTAACCGAATATCGTAATTGAGGATTGGGCCTGATGATATTATACAGGTGATTGATTTTGAGATAGATATTATTCGGATCAAGGATCAGAGATTGAGGACTGTAAAATTAGTAATTAACTATTTGAGTTTGAGACTGAGTCTTGGTGTAGATGTGTATCGCATCCCTGCTTGACGTGGAATAGATTATTGATTTTGGTTTATATCTATCTCTTGGTACTGCAGGACCTGAGGACTTGGACGTGGTACCGGGACCCCGTCATCAGCAGCCGCACACAGGCAAGTGTACCTTGCCATCCTGTATTTCAGATTATAGATATTGTTGTTCTTTATGTACTTTATGCGCGTATTTATGTTGACGTTCGATACTTCGCGTCCGGATCACAACCCGGTGCTGACGTTCATCGTAACGTCTTAGAATATTTGCTAGACGCTTTGTAGTACCTCAATGCACGTACCTGAGTACATTGACACCCCAGGACATACTCATATACTGTAATCATGCCAGATTCCTGTATCCTGATATTGACATCATGACCAGAGACTGGGATGACCTTAGGGTCGCGTCTGTTGAGTTAATTCTGTGTGTCGAGACTGTAGTTAGAGGTTCAGGTTCAGCGCACAATCGTTGACCGCTTGGGAAGGGGAAGACAGTTACTAGACGTTTGGGCTCCTCTGCACACGCTTATATATTTATATAGTATTTATATTGTGATCCTGTATCTAGTGTAGTGGTATCACCCGTATGACTCTTTGTCCGGAGCTGCGGTATGTGCCGTGTATTTCTGTGTCTGGAGCTACGATTTTATTTTAGAAAGCCCACGCGTCGAACATTATCTTTAAATTATGTCTCACTTGTTTGGTTATGTTAGATTACCCTGTCATTGCACTTGTACTATCTGTTTACCTGGCATATTATATTTTTGTACCTTGTTACGTCCCTCTATGGACCTGGTTCCCTTCCAGGTATAGGTGACGAGGATTACCAGGAGGAGTACGGTCCGGGCACATATCCATTAGCTGTACTCACTACCGAGGACGAGGTCATCCCTGAGGACTTCGTCTGATCGCTGGTAGTGACTCTTCCCTTGGTACGGTATGATTACCTAGTTACCTGATGTTGTTTCAAGTTATCTTATTGCCTACTTTTATTCCAGTATATTTGTACTTGCGGGTTTGTTCCCGTGTGATTACTCTAGTATTTGTACTTGATACTTATCTTGGATATTTTCTTTCTGCACATTAGTTGTTGTATTTACCTCTATTATGCTCTTATATTTCTGCCTATTGATGAGATTTAGATTGAGTATATATGTTTTATGTGATGGGTTATTCATTGTACTTTATAACTTAAGTGTGCTCCGACGGGCCCATTAGATTGGGATGCCCGCCGAAGTACGCTGTTGGCCATTGCCATGTGTCTCGGTTCCTTATCCATGGAACCGGGGCGTGACACTAAAGAACGTTGGACGTTATACTATTTCAGATACCATGCTCCTCGGAGATGGACGATTGTAGAGTGCCCATATTTTGGGGGCATATGTGGCATATACTAGTCAGTCACGACGATTGGCAAATTACGTCAGCATATGTCTAGTCTACACTTTCTCTACGCACTAAGCTGTCCTCAAATTGCATGTCACTTAGCTGGTTAGCACACCCCTTTATTTATTCAGTATTTACTTTATGGCATTTTTCTATGTATCTTGTTATGTCCCTTTGAGGACCTGGTCCCTTTCCAGTGTAGATGTTCATGAGTATTCGCAGGAGCGCAGATCCGGACAGGGTACTTATATTTCGAGGAGGTCTTCTCTTCGAGCCTCATGATTTTTAGAAGTTGTACTTATATGATATTTATCTTGTTTAATTTATATTCTATTTCGGCAGTGGATTTGTTTCCATCCGACTGTCATCTTTAGATATTTTATATGGAGATCTAGTCACATGGTTATTGATTATTCATTTATATATGATTCTGTGGATGCGATTTAGATTGTGCCCTATGACTTGTGATAGAGTTTTACCACATGTGGATTGATATTCATAATACAGCATACGTATGCGTTATGGTTTCCATATATTGGAGTGCCATAACCATGTACGTATCCTAGTCCTACGTATTTTAGGACTGGGGCGTGACATATTTTTAGTGGTGGCCCATGCAGGTCAGAGCATATTGCCTCGGTTACGTTACTGTACCGAGCAAGCTTGCACCCATGATTAGAGTATAGGATCTTATCCATAATTGACTATGACTTATCTTCCTTTCAGCCTGTTCTATTTACATAATTGCATCCTGCTTAATTAATGTGCATCCCTGATAATTCCTTGAGTATAGCCCCTGCTAGAATATAGAAATCCCTGTTGATAGAATGATACTTAGGGTAACATTCTTATTAAGAATACAACTAGGGCATATCACTAAGTTTAGGATACTTAACAAGCCCTAGCCTTCCGTATTGCCTAATGAACCCTAGCATCACTTACCTATAGATTAATTTACCATTATCCCTTGATGTATTTATGTATGACTTGAGAGTAGTATAAACACTACTAGGATTAGTTTAAAATTTGACCATAGTGTTTGAACCTAGTATGGAGGAACCGATAGAAATCCAAGGTTAAATATTAGGAATAACCTAGCTTTTCATGGTGAGATAGTACTAGAAAACTACAACTTTAGCTTCTTGTCTTGATATTAGCAGAACAGTATCTTAGGAAGCCAAGAGGAATGACTAGAACATTCTCCTGATCATACCTCGAACACAAAGATTAGCAACCACCTTCCCTCAAGAAACCATGACATTATCTAGAGTCTTTCTATTTAGTTTTATGACTTGTTCCTCTGAACCCTTAGCGCTCGCTTTTGTGCGACGACTAAATTATGTTCTTCTTTTCCTCATCTTTCGTTTCATGCCACCTAACCTTTCTAATTTTTTGCCAAGTAATTTTATCTTATGTTAAGGATATATAGTTTGCTAGGATTATAGTTGTAATCTTGAACTTGGAATTATATACTTGGTAGTTAGAACGTGATAGTTTGAGTTGTTCCTTTAGATTATGATCTGACTATTCTTAGTTTTAAATCACGTAACATCTACCCTACCTCAATATAGATTATATCCCCTTTTCCTTGAGGCCAGTAACTTTTTCATTCTTACTATAGACACTTGTTCTATAAGTACGACGATTAAGATTTAAGATGGCCATTACCCATATAATGCAATAGGAGACCTTAATGAGTACCAAGATCTTTCCTCATATACCCTAATAAGAGTTCTACTTTATTTACCAAGACCAGGTTATTTTGTAGGATCTTCTTTAAGGCAGTTACAGTATTAGTTTATTATTTTAAGTTGGGTAGTATGCCTCATAACCTAGTAACACATAGTCCTCTTGACTCATTTTTGTAGTATAACTGAATGACATTAACTATATACTAGCATAAGGCGATAGTGGTTATTAAAACTGTAGAACTTAAAAGGTCATGCTCCTATTTGGTCGACTAGCGACTTAGACAAGGAGTTAGAATAACAACTGTAGAGATTGTAGAGTCTTATCTTTTTATGAATTTGAATTATTTTGTAATTTCTCTAATCATAATCTAGCGTACTTATATTTGCTGTACTATCTTGACTTATTCTAATATTATAGCCTGGTTTGCAAGCTTAATCTTTATCAAGCTTGTTCATGATATATGTATTATTGGAGTACTACACTAATACATTTCAGAATCAGTGTATTACGGTCTGATCAACCATAGTGCACTTGGTTTGCCCTTCGCATAACTACTTTACGTGGATTGAGATATATAGTGATTAGTAGACGAATGTACTTGTCCTCTAAGATATGTCTGAGCATATCGTATCAGCTACATAACTGTACTGATACGGACATGTGAATAGGAATTACCAAAATAATATTTCAATCCACAACTGCCTTGCCAATTCTCATTTGAATTCTTTAAATACCTTGATCCCCACACTTCTAATCTATTACCTCCCCCTTGAACTCTTGATTATTGTCTTCCATCTTCTCTTATTTCGGAAAGACGAAACCTCGTGCTTAGTATAAGTATAAAAAGTGTATTGTTTCTGTAGCCCTTTCTATTTGTTTCTTGGAAAAATTACCAAACTGTATTATTAGATTTGATTTCAGTTTAAAACTGTGCTATCTCTAGAATGACCCTTCACTACCTACCTATATTTTATTTTATTACCTTCCTGATACATGCATCACTATGGAAGCATAAAATTTTCTGCCTCGTAACTTTAGTTAAGTTCAGAACTCAAGTATTTCGATGAAGAATGTATCATTTTGCTATCAGGGGTCTAAATGGATTTCACCTGGATAGACAATTGACTGACTCCTGAATGGATAGCAACACCTATGACTCAGTTGACTTGTAAGGATCAAGAATTCATATGGAACGATAAATGTCAAGCCGTTTTTGAGGAGTTGAAGAAGCGACTGACCACAGCACCAGTATTGACTATTCCATCAGGATCAGGAGGTTATGTGATCTCCAGTGACGCATCAAGAAAAGGCTTGGGATGCGTATTGATGCATCATGGCAAGGTGATTGCATATGCATCTAGACAGTTACGAGTGCATGAGAAGAATTATCCAACTCATGACTTGGAACCTGCAGCCGTTGTATTTGCTCTGAAGCTATGGAGACATTACTTATATGGGGAACGAGTGGAGATCTATACAGACCACAAAAGCACAAGTACGTCTTCTCGCAGAAGGAGATAAATATGAGGCAACGTCGATGGCTTGAATTGATGAAAAACTTTAAGATAGAGCTACATTATCACCCAGGCAAGGCTAACGTTATAGCAGACACGTTAAGCTGGAGGCCAGCAGCTTATTTCTTGACAGCACAGAGAGAATTATTGGAGGACTTACAAGAGCTTGGCATTGAAGTAATTTTACCCGGAGCAGATGGGACATTACGATGTGGTGATCGTCTTTATGTTCCAAATGGAGAGATTCGACAGGAGCTGATGACAGAAGCTCATAGTTCGATATATTCTATTCAACCTGGAGGCGCCAAGATGTATCATAACTTACGGCAACACTTTTGGTGGCATAGAATAAAAAGAGAAATAGCTCGCTTTGTAGCTAAATGCCTGGTATGTCAGCAAGTAAAGGTGGAGCACCATAAAACAGCAGGATTATTGCAACCACTTTCGATTCCATAGTGGAAGTGGGAGCACATCACTATAGACTTCATCATTGGTTTTCCCAAGAGTCCAAGTGGAAGAGTTACAGTATAGATAATTGTGGACCGACTCACCAAGTCAGCACATTTATTACCTTTTAGAGTTGGCCAGTCTAAAGAAGCTTTAGCTGACTTATATATGAGGCAGATCGTGAAAATGCATGGCATACCAGTCAGCATTGTATTAGACAGAGATTCGTGCTTTATATCACACTTTTGGAGGAGCATGTAAGAGAGTCTTGGAACTCGTCTGGAGTTCAGTACATCTTATCACCGCAGACAGATGAGCAGTCAGAGTGTACTATTCAGACATTAGAGGATATATTGAGGGCTTCTATGTAAGACTATGGAGGATCATGGAAGGACCACTTACATCTTATAGAGTTTTCTTACAATAATAGCTATTAAGCGAGTATCCAGATGGCTCCGTTTCAAGCGTTGTATGAAAGAAAGTATAGGTTTCCTGTGTGTTGGAGTGATGTGGGAGAACGTCAGATTCTGGGACCAAAATTGGTGGACAATACCGTTGAGACAGTTAAGAAGATACAAGGACACTTGCGAGCAACGCAAGACAGGCAGAAGCAGTGGGCAGACCTTCATCGTCGTCCCTTGGAGTTCAAAGAGGACGATCATGTCTTCTTGAGGATATCACCTACCAGAGGCACCATTCGATTCGGAGGGCGAGACAAGTTGAGTCTAAGGTATATTAGACCATTTGACGTGCTAGAGAGAGTGGAAAAAGTGGCATATCGACTTGCGCTTCCACCTTCACTTCAAGGAGTACATGACGTATTCCATGTGTCACAGTTTAGGCGATATGTGGCAGACAACAGTCATGTTCTTGACTATTCGGAGATCACCATTAGGCCGAGCTTATCATACCAAGAGCAACCCGTAGGAATCCTTGATCGTCGAGAGAAATATTGAGGAACTAGTCTATTCCCTTGGTTCGCGTGGCATGGAAGCATGGCGCGCCAGGAGAATCTACTTGGGAGCACGAGGACGACATGCGCAAGCATTTTTTTTCGAACCTATTCGTTGACCAAGGTATGGAATTAATTTGTTAATTTATACCTTATACCATCCTTGACTTTCTACCGTGGCTTAGTTTTAATTTCGAGGACGAAATTTTTATAAGTTGGATAGATTGTAAAACCCCAAATTTTAATAAATCGTATTAGTTATTTATTATTAATTATTTTAATTTATTTATAGTAATTATGAGCTAAATAGAAGAAATAGATTTTTTTTAATTTTTATTTTAGGTGTTTGTGCATTTAGGGGATTTATGGAGCCATTATAAATTTTTCCTAATTTATTCCATGTAGGAGACCCTGTGGACAGTTGCTAGCTTAATGGTATGCACAAATATAAATCCTAAAATTTTCTAGGTATATATATATATATATATATATATATATATATATATATATATATATATATATATAGTTTATTTAGAAAAGAAATAGAAAACAAAAAAGAATTAGAAAAAGAAAAGAAAAATAGAAATTCCTATTGTATCTAACTCTAAACCCAAACCCTATCCTACCCAAACCCGTTAGCCCCACAACCTCAACCAGTTAAAACAAAACAGAGAAACAGCAGCAGTAGCCGCGGTATTAAAAACCGCGGAAACTTCCACCCCCCCCCCCCGCGTGTGGTTTCAACCCCCCCCCCCCCCGCCGCCGTCTCTCTTCTTTATATAAGAACCCTAACCCTAAGATCTTCATCTCCCCTCGATGCCACCGCCGACCTGATCCAGTGAGCTCACCAGCCGTGCCGGAGACCGCCGAAGCCGCCGTACGACGCGCGCTCGCCAGCGTCGCCGCGCAGGAAATTTCAACAGAGTACCCCTGTTCACGACACGTTTCTCGTCTCCTCGCTCAACCAAACTCGACCCCGTCTTCGCCGCTACATTCACCAACTATCCCTCTTTAAATCTTGTGCATTAGTTTATCTAGTTCAGCACGCAAACCTAGACAAAAATAGCGCCCAAGTTGACGAAAAATGACAACTTTAGGAACGCAGAAAACTACGGTAACTACCTATGTTCACGGACTCATATCTCCCACCACAGAGATCCGATTTTGGATTTTTTTTTTTCGTATACGAAGACCACCTAACCTAGTTTATTTTTTGTTAAATATAATATTTTATTTGTTGCTGTATGTTAAAATAAATTAGGTAGAAAAACCCAAAAACTTACTTTTTCCAAATTCTAAAATTTATGATATGGAGCACGCCTCGCCAAACGGTAACGCCCCGTCATGTACCAAGTGTACCAAATGGTGCGTACAGTATATCCGGACGTGTGAGATTTTGCGGAAACTGATTTGGACACGTGTGCGCATCGAAATCAGCCCGTATCCACAACAAATTCCCGTAATGCGACTTTTACAAAAGCCGTGTACATTTTGTGCATGCTCGTCAGAATGCGACGAAACTTGTGCCACTGGGCTCGTGGTATCGCGTCGGTCCTGTGACCCAATTTTTATGGAATTCTGAGACTTTTTGGGTAAAATTGTGCCACTGGGCCAATTGGTGGGCCCTATGGTTGACTTTTTGGGTAAAATTGTATTCGGCTCACCGGAATTCTCATTTGGACATACCGTTGAGTTCGTACTAACATTTAGAGTTTGTTTGACCTATAATTTTTTTTATTTAGAGACCTTTACGCTTGGCACACTTTTTGGTGCAAAGTGGGCCACTAGTGGACCCCGTTTTGACTCGAAATTACCGTTTTGCCCATGTGTCCAAATTGGACAAAAGGGTAGTATTTTCTAGATATTTTTCTTATTCTGGGAACGTTGGTGATATTTATTTTAGCATCCGGAGATGTTCATTCTGAGGCCATAGTTCCTGACTCTTGGTGTTGACATCTAGACGTTATATTTTTGCAGCTCTCTTGCCAAGCAAGTATACCTTGCCTTATTGTACTGTTTAAATTCAGTTATTTTTAGTTACATATTTATTTATTTTAATATTATATAAATGTGCGCGTCCGAGAAGACTCGGGTGCAGTCAACAAAGACGTTGACGTTAGGACTTCTGTCTGACCTAGTGTCTAGTAGACCCACCAAAAGTTGTAGAGTTATTGGTATGACTCCCCAGGCCTTGACACGTATCATTACATGTCACAGAGTGAGTTCATATAGGGACGCGTGCCTCATGTTCGACTGGCCATCGGTGTGAGCAACACGTGTAACGGTATTTAGCTTAGTTGTTTATTTCTATAGAGACTTGCATCATAGTACGAGGTATCCACATCGTGTTCAAGACTTGTATATCTACATTGGGCGGGGAGGATGACTAGTAGGCATATGGGACACCCACTCCCTCTATACAGATATCGCACTCGACGGAGTGATAAAGACGTATATATATATTGCAGATACCACGTTCTTTAGAGTGTTGGATATTACGTGGTAATTTTGCTGATACCACACTCTAAAGAACGTTGGACTTTATACTATTTCAGATACCATGCTCCTCGGAGATGGACGATTACAAAGTGCCCATATTCTGGGGGCATATGTAGCATATACTAGTCAGTCACGACGATTGGCAAATTACGTCAGCATATGTCTAGCCTACACTTTCACTACGCAATAAGCTGTCATCAAATTGTATGTCACTTAGCTGGTTAGCACACCCCTTTATTTATTCAGTATTTACTTTATGGCATATTTCTATGTATCTTGTTATATTCCTCTGAGGACCTGGTCCCTTTCCAGGTATAGATGTTCATAAGTATTCGCAGGAGTGCAGATCCGGACAGGCTACTCATATTTCGAGGAGGTCTTCTCTTCGAGCCTCGTAATTGTTAGAAGTTGTACTAATATGGTATTTATCTTGTTCATTTTATATTCTATTTTGTCAGTGGATTTGTTTCCATCCGACTGTCATCTTTAGATACTTTTTATTGAGATCTAGTCACATGGTTATTGGTTATTCATTTATATATGATTCTGTGGATGAGATTTAGATTGTGCCCTATGACTTGTGATAAAGTTTACCACTTGTGGATTGATATTCATAATACAGCATACGTATACGTTATGGTTTCCATATATTGGAGTGCCATAACCATGCGGCACTCCAATATATGGAAGACAACCGATTTTACAGTAAGAACATATATAATGATACGGGTGAAGGAAAGGTTGTGTGTTCCTAACGATGCAAACCTCAGAAAATAAATACTCACCGAAGTCCACTATGCGAGTTACACTTCACATCCAGGAAGCACAAAGATGTATCGAGACCTCCGTACGATATTTTAATGGCACGACATGAAAAAGTATGTGGTACTATTTGTGTCACAATGCATAGGTTGTCAGAGAGTAAAGGTCGAGCACCAAAAGTCGGAAGGAGAGATGCAGAACCTTGCTATACTGGAGTGAAAGTGGGAGCACATAACGATGAATTTTATTGTTGGTTTGCCAAAGACGTAACATGGAAACGATGCCGTCTGGTTCATCGTCGATCGACTCATCAAGTCAGCTCACTTTCTGCCTATCAAAAGTACTTGGAATGCCGATCGTCTGGCCCAGATCTACCTCAATGAGATCATTTGACTCTATGGCGTGCCCGTATCCATTATCTCCGATCGAGATGGACGATTTTTGTCACCCTTCTTGGAGAGACTTCAGTCAGCGATGGGGACAAAATTAAAGTTCAGCTTCACCTACCAACCTCAGACAGACGACTAAACAGAATGGGTCAACCAAATCCTCGAAGATATGCTACGATTCTGTGCCTGGGACTTGAAGACTAGTTGGGACATGCATCTACAGTTTGTCAAATTTGCATACAATAATAGCTATCAATCCAGCATTCAAATGATGTCGTATGAGACATTGTATGGGTGAAAATGCAGATCCTAGATCTGTTGGGATAAAGTTGGTAAAGAGCAAATTTTTGGCCCGGAACTCATAGAACAAACCGTCCATAAGGATCCGCTTAATCCGTGAATGGCTAAAGGTAGCACAGAGTCGTTAGAAAAGCTACTCAGACATGCATCGACGACCTCTTGAGTTCTCAGTAGGCGATCGAGTATTTCTTAAAGTCTCACCCATGCGAAGAGTTACCAGATTTAGACTAAAGGGGAAGCTAAGTCCAAGATTTGTTGGCCTGTTCGAGATACTAAAGTAAGTCATCTCAGTCGCATATCAGATTACCCTGCCACCGTCACTATCTGAAGTACATGATGTCTTTCATGTTTCACAGCTTAGAAAGTACGTATACGACCCGAGTCATATAATGGATCTTGATCAACTGGACTTGAAGGCAGACTTGACTTATGTTGAACATCTTGTGCGAATCTTGGATCGCAAAGAGAAGCTGCTTCAAAGTCGTTCAGTTTCTCATGTACGCGTGCTTTGGAAAAATCATTCGGTCAAAAATTTGACTTGGGAACTTGAGTCTGAGATAAAGAAAAGGCTCCCTTTATTGTTTCGTAGTGGTAGATTCTATTCCTAAGTTTCGTGGATAAAACTTCCTATTAGTTGGTTAGGATGTGGTGCCCCATTCTCCCAATTCGGGGAGTGCGGCTAAGAAATACAAATCGTATCGTTCGATCAGGATAGATTGAATCAAGATCTTATCCTCATTATGGATTTACTTCTTCGGAATCGATTTCAATATTCATTGGACTGTGTCCCGAGGATGGACTTAGCGGCAGAGTCAAGAGGGACACCTCCGCTGCAAGTTTTTTTGCCTAGTTTTTACTGTCGCCTTTTAGCTTTCGTGCTTTGAGTTGGTTTTTGGATTTGCGTTTTCTTGAATGGTTTTGATAGATTTTATTACTTTCATTCATTGAACTGCACTTTATTCTGAACTTGGAAAGGTTAGAAGAGGTATTGATCAGCTGTTCGTGGCAATGCAGGTGATCATGCAGTAGACGTCGCACGAGCGGAGTCTTGAAGCACCTATTTCCTTTCTTTTCTTCAACCAACTTATGAGTGGATATATTCGATTCAGCTGACCCTTTTTCCAAGTATTTACTCCTAAAATTTTGCCTTCTTGCTTATTTCGATTAAACGATACCATAATAACTAAAAGATGTCAAGATAAAAAGGATTAGACTTGGACTACTTTATGCATGTCATTTAACTTGTGAATGGTTACCTTATTGCATGCTAGTTTGGTAAGAATTTTCTTCATATGCTTCAAATTCAAGTTAGAATGTATACTTCTTCTATAAATTATGCTATGTATAGAACTCACCCTGCCATGCAACAAACTGAATATGAGGACTATACAAAAATAGATCTTGCCCTGTTACTTGTCATGTGCTTGTATTGCCTTGAATTTACTCAATTGATAACTTGGTAGACTACACTTGATCACAGACAACTTATGCACAAGGTCTTAGTTTCTACGGACGGTCACTGGGATACTGGCATCGATCCGATCCGGACGAAAATTCTGATAGTCGCCTGCTTTGGACGGAGTGGACTGTGATACCCCTGTTCCTTGCGTTGCATGTCATTCCATCCCGAGACTATAACCGTCCACTATGGAAATGTGTTAGTGATCCCCTCGTATATTTAAACCTGTACAAGCTAACTTGTGTCGTCGTGGCATGGAAGGATATGGTAAGTATTGCGCAGGTGGTTCAGACGGATGGTAAAAGTCACCGAACGGTGGCATATTTATTTTTGTAAATTTCCATATCAATGCTTGCTTGTAAACTGACCTAAGTCAAGCTAGAAAGACCACAAAATAACTTGCATGCATTATATAAATAATGTGTTGATTGGTATAGTTGGGTTAGCTCATCTTCACCAGTATATTTCGATGTACTGAACCTTGTTGAAACAGGTTCCCCGCACCAAGGAGACCCTGCAAGGAGCTAAAGCCATTTTCCAATCCAGTCCACCAATCGGCACGGCCTGATCGTACAAAGAAGTCTTTTGAAGTTTCCAGGATCTTGTTCACAAACTCATGCAGCTCCATGGAAAGTTGATAGCTCCGGTTGGAGATCTCTTAATTATAAGTTTTTGTAAAAAGGATGTAATGTAAAGGACGACTATCTCATTTTGAGTCCACTTTTATAAGCCAGTGCGATAATTATCTGACTCGTTCAAGAGATTGTAAAAAGATGTTCATTATCAATAAAGTAAACTTTTCCATGTTTTAACTTGTATTTCAATTATCTCCGTACTCTAAATATGTGCTCATTATGCAAAAATATCTTGGCCTTGTGCGTTGCTCAACCTAGGTACGTACGGTGTCATGCCCGGGGGACGACTATTGATTCCACAAAATTGGGGTATGACAACTCGGATTTTGACGAAGTATTGATCGCATCTAGGTGACATAAGCTAAAAATGTAGAGGTTAGCTTCAAGGACAGGAGGCCAGAAGAGGTCTTATACCCAGAGCGAAGAAGAAGGACCACCATGAAGGTGGCATTACAGCAGTAACAGGATTTAAATATTAGTTCCCTAGAATAATTAAAGAATTTTTGGACGTATTTTCGGAAGAGCTTCCAGAATTACCCCCAGCAAAACAAGTAGAGTTCGGCATAGAGTTGAAGCCAGGAGCAGAACCAATTTCTAACAAGATCTATCAAATGTCACCAATAGAGCTCAACCAGCTATATCAACATGTGGAAGAACTAAAGGTGAAGAAGTTTATTCAAGCTAGTGGATCACCATAGGGAGAACCAGTAGTTTTAGTATAGAAGAAAGATGGGTTAACACGATTATGTATCGACTATAGTAAGTTGAATGTAGTAACAATAAAGAACAAGTATCCATTGCCTAGAATTGATGACTTGTTATACCATTCGGATTGACTAATGCACCAACAATATTCATAGATTTGATGAATCATATCTTTATGCCATACCTATATCAATTTGTAGTGGCATTCATAGACGATATTCTTATATACTCCAGCAGTAAAGAAGACCAAGAAGAACATCTTCGAAAGTATTGCAAGTTCTGAGGGAGCATCAGTTATACGCTAAACTCATTAAGTGTGAATTTTTGTTAGATCAAGTGTCATTCTTGGGGTACATCATCTTAGGAGCAAAAATATCAGTGGACCCCAAGAAGGTTGAAGTAGTAGAGAATTTGCCAGTCCCAAAGACAGTAGTAGATGTGCAAAGTTTCTTGGTATTAGCGGAATATTACTAGAGGTTCGTGGCAGGTTTTGCACAAATTTTATTACCAATGACTCGTCTGATCCGTAATGATGTAAAGTTTATTTGAACGACATAGTGCCAAGCAGCATTTAAGAAGTTGATATCAGCACCGATCCTTACACTTCCAGTAGAATAAGGAGGATTCATAATTTATTGTCATGCATCTGGGAAAAGACTCGGGTGTTTGTTAATACAGTATAAAAGAGTGATGGCTTATGTGTCTTGGCAACTTCGAGATCATGAGAAGAATTATCCAATGCATTATTTGGAATTAGCAGCAGTAGAGTTTGCTCTCAAGTTGTGGAAATATTACCTATATAGCGATCGGGTGGAGATATTCACGTATCACAAGAGTCTGAAGTATATATTTACTCAGAAGGACTTGAACATGAGGCAAATGAGGTAGCTAAAATTGTTTGATGATTATAATATAGTACTTTAGTATCATCTGGGCAAGGCAAATATGGTGGCAGATGCTCTCAGTATGAGGGGCAGCGTATTCATCTTAACAACTCATAAGAACATTCTAGAAGATTTTTAAGAGATGGGCATCAAGGTGGTATTACCTCAAGAGATAGGAGTATTAGCCAGTCTTCAGATACAGTTAACTCTGGCAGAGAGAATCATGTCAGGTCAGACATAAGTTTACCAGATTCAGAAGCTTCAGACAAAATATGAGTCAGATCTTAGAAAGTAATTAAGGATTCACGAAGATGGAACACTCAGATTTGGAAATCGTCAATGTGTTCTAGGTGAAAATATCAGACCGAAAGTAATAACCGAGGCACATAGTTTCTAATATTTTATTAGTCTGGGAGGAACGAAGATGTACCTTGATATCAAGCCATGTTTTTGGTGGAACAAAATAAAAAGAGAGATAGCTCGGTTCGTTTCAACAGCTACCTATTCCAGAGTGGAAGTGGAAACATATTATGATTGACTTTGTGACCGGTTTACTCAGATCCTCTACTGGATGTGATATAATTTGGGTGATAGTAGGTCGACTCACGAAAGTGGCATACTTTCTTCTCTTCCGAGTGGGACAGTCCACAGAGCAGTTAGCAGAGAGGTATATGCGACAGATAGTGACACAGTATTGAGTTTCATCAAGTATAGTGTCAGATCATGATACTTGCTTTACATCTCATTTATGGAAAAGCTTGCCCGAACGCTTGGACACCAAGTTAAGATTTAGTACCGTATATCAACCCAAGACGGATGGGCAATCAGAAAGGATTATCCAGACAGTAGAAGATATGTTGCGGGCTTGTACCTTAGACATTGATATCACCCCTAGACAGTTGGGCAATCAGAAAGGATGATCTAGACATTAGAAGATATGTTACGGGCTTGTACCTAGACTTTGGGGGGTCTTGGGAAGATCATCTTCACTTAGTTGAATTATCATACAACAACAGTTATCAGGCCAACATACAGATGGCTTCTTTCGAGGTATTATACGAAAGAAAGTACATATCACCCTTGGCATAGGATGGCATTGGTGAACGAAAGATGTTGGGGCCTGAAATAATGACTCAAACGATTAAAGTGGTTAAGAAAATCCGGGAGTGACTTCGGGTTGCACAAGATCGTCATCGTCATTAGGCAGATCAGCATCATAGGTCGTTAGAGTTTTCTTTCGACGACTACGTATTTTTGTGGATTTTGCCCACCCGTGGAGTCATTAGATTTGGTGTTCACGGAAAGCTTAGTCTGTGATATATGGGACCGTTTGATATTCTTGAGAGGGTAGGAAATATTTCTTATCGTCTTGCCCTTCCGCCTTTTCTTCTTGAAGTGCATGATATATTTCATGTGTCTCCATTGTGTAGGTATATCCCAAAACTGAGTTATGTCCTCGATCACTCTGAGTTAGTCGTTGATACCTACTTAACTTACGAGGAACAACCCATGTCCATTTTGGATTAGAGAGAGAAGGTACTCAAGAAATGGACTATCCATCTTTTTCATGTTGCTTGGGATCATCACTCCTTGGGGTAGTCAACGTGGAAGCACGATGACGATATTCGATCTTGGTACCCGCACCTATTCGACTCATAAGATATATTTTGTCCGTATGTCTTCTCATCTTTTATTCCTTGATCGGCAGGCACTCATGTGAGATGATGTTGCTTTGCTTCATTATATGTGTTGGTTTTAACTGCTTATAAGTATGTATAGATTGCTTGTAGTTAGTTTATTTCTTGTCTTGATACTCTAGCTAGCCTTGAGCTTAAATTTTGAGGACATAATTTTGATAAGGTGGATAGAGATGTCACACCCCATTTTTGATATATGTATTTGGAACGTATTCTTGCTTGCTGTCATGGTTGTCAGGTTGGTTGGAGGCAAGACTATTTTCTGGTAGAGTTGGTTCTTAGTTTATTTTGAGATCAGGGCTTGGTCATGACTTGAACTATTAGTTAAGTGAATCCAAACCCTCCCTATATAAACTAAAATACACTCTTTATCTTCTCATTATTTCCTTTTCATTTTCTCTCCCTCCATAGGCAAGTACACATTGTATGAAAATAAAGAAAACTTCTATTTTATGTGTCCATTATATTTGCTACGTAATTTTCCATATATTTAGAACTTGGTATTTTTAGTTTTGGGGGATGGATTAGTGTAGATCTATATTTTTAACTTTAGAGCTTTTTTATTTGTTCTTGAAGTTTCTTGGGTTTTAATCTATAAAAACTTGTTGTTTTTGAAAACTTGTTATTCTATGTTGATGAGCATTTAATTTTAAGTAGTTTAGAACTTAACTTTGTTGGATGGACTTCATTTGAGGTTTCCATGAAAGAAATAAAATTTGGGTTTTCGGCACTTCAATGGACGAAACCTGCTATTTTGGGACAAAGGAGCTCTAAGCGGCATGCTTGGCATACGGCATGGACTATTCGCTCCGAGTCGGAATACGGCCATTATGTTGGATGCATGACTGCATTTGTAAATGTGCCCCTTGGCCAAAAGCATAAAACTTGACAAATAAAGTCTCACTAAGTTGAAGAAATTATACTAAGTCCAAAAGATTTCATGCGGCCAAGTGTGTATGCGGCCAAGAGGAGCATGCGACCTTGAGCCATATGTTTCCTCTTTCTTAAAATGCATGACTCAGCACAGCCTTGGTACAACTTTTTATGATTTTGTCTTCTTCTTTTGTTATAATTTATTGTATGTTACATCGCACACACCCATCACTTTATGTCATTTTTTCTGACTTGCATTTATTTACTATCACATTATACTTGTCCCGAAGAGTGGACTTACCTTGACTTCATGCGGCCTTGACATCATGCGGCCCGCGACTTCATGCGGCCTTGACATCATGATGCCTCGACTACATGCGGCCTTGACATCCATGCTGCCCGTGACTACATGCAGCCTTGACATCCATGAATTCTTGACTTCATGCGGCACCCTGGCTATGCGCTTACTGTTTCATGCATACGTTGAATACTTGCTTGGTTTAAAAATGTTATGGTTTGATTGAATGATTATAATGCTATGTGTTAAACTTATAAAGAACTTGTATGACCCAGATGTGACTATGTGCTAAATTGACTAAAAATCTGACATGAGTCATGTAGATGTGGCCTTATATGCACTTGTTAATTTCCCTTGATCACCTTATTATATGTTGGATAGAATAAGGGGAGTAGTTTAACTCAGGGGAAGGTCTGCAATCCTGGTCCTTGTTTGGTTTAAGGATTATAGAGCTGATCTCGAGGAGTTTCCAAACTATACTTATTCTTATTTATTAATATAATAAAATAATAATTAATGTGACCAGTGCTTAACTATCCTGTCCTGAATGACTTGCTACTAAATAAATTTTCTATGATATTATCCATGATATTGATATTAGAACTTGTTCCTGCCCTAACTATTATATCTGTACTGAAATACTTGATCGTACCGAGAGTGCTACTTGGTATATATATAGTGAGTTATCGTGCCACAATACTCTTGCTAAGTGATAAATGTAATTATTTCTATGCACGAATCTGGTAGTTGGACATTGACTTTAGTTATGGCTAGATAATATTTATTGTTGCATGATACTTAGGTAAACCCATATATAATATTTAACTGGCAAGTAACAATATGGGTTCGTATCAAGAGTGTCCATACTTAAAGTACATCTAAGAAGAATTTTTATGTGACCCTGACATGAGATTCTATTAACCGAGGGTTAACTAGGCAACTTAACTTATAAAATATTTGGAGGGAACGGTATCCCGTGATCCTGCATGTCGAGCCATCCTAAATTAGCTGAAAGTAAAAGCTTGGCCACCACGGATACTGTATATCATTCGCACTAGTGAAGTACAGTATCTGATCTAATTATAAGATCGAGCCAGTATCTTTCCTATAGAAAGCTTAGAAGTATTACTAATCGTTAATTAGCTCAGTGCCCTTGCAAGAGACTGATGCATCTTATACATATATTCTTGCTCGTATATCATTGGTTCAGCCAGCCCTGCTTGATTAGGGCTCGATCTAAGAATACTTATGTATTATATTTTTGGGATAACCCAGAGATCATATATTAAGCCGTAATACATGATTGGCCATTTAAATTTTTTGTAATTCATGCCTAGTTAGAAAAGTTGGCTATCGTGGCATGATAATTCAACCCATGTTCTGGTTTGGTTGTTGGGTTGTGTCATTATATTACGATAATCCATGGACTGAAGCTAGATTATTTCTCCTATGTAATATCTTTGATTGTGTATTGTGCCTTCTATTAAGTAAAAATTAGGGACATATACTATTGTAGCATGATGGTGCAACTCATGTCCTTGTTTGGTGTTGGGTTGCATTATTGTGATATGATAGGCTATTGACTGAAACTACGATGAAGTATTATTTTAGCTTGACAATAATTAAGGGACGTATTCTACCTTGATGTGATAAGACACTTCCTATCCTTGTTTAGTGAAGGGTGTCGTGTCATGTCATGGATAGGACATAAGACATTGATTGTTGGCTCACGTATCTCATGCTATAGAACTTGTTTTGTTTCTTTATTTCGTACTTTATTTGTGGTACTTATGATTTGGGTTCTGACCCTACTGGTTTTGTATGGCCAGGTTTAGAGCCAGCACTTGAGGATCAAGCTTACTAATTTTTTACTAATGGCACGCACTTGAAGGATTGCTGCTGAGGGACACGAGTGGGTTCCTTTATTCACTGGTCTCCTTTTATGAAATATATTCTTTTGGACGTTTAACCAATCGGCACCTGTTAGCCGACAAATCTGGATAATAGTTTCTTACTTGACTGTTATATATTCAGACTATAGCTGACTCACTATCATGTATACTTTTGATCTTGTATCGGGCTTATCATTTTGTCTTGCTAGATCTCTAAGAAAATTCTGATGCGAAGTTTGGGAAGCCTTACTTCTTATTCTAAAATATTCTATATTATTGCTACTTGTTTGAATGATTGAGATATTGAAGTTCTTGACCCTAGGAGACCTAATTGTATTATGAACCCACCTGTCTCTAGACAACCTTAATACATTGTGGGTTGTTTCGGTATTCCGCAAGGTGTGGTTGACTGAGTCATCCCCCCGCTCTCTAGTATTCTGGATCTGGGGTGTGACAAAGGTAGTTTATAATATCAAAAGTAAAATTTAATCATGAAAAATACAACAAGTATGATACAAAAAAAATACAAAATACGGTCGAAGTAAACTTTTCAAGAAAATTTTTCAAATACCAAAAATCAAGAAATACGAAATTCAATAATGAAGGTTACAAGATTCAAGTCTATCTGTATATGAGTCTTATATGGATACATATTTCTTTTTCAATATAGAGATGGATTGATTCTTCTATATGGATATAGATCTATTCTCCATCTATATATACATTTATAGTTGTATAATTTTTTTATAATTTATCAATACAATCAGTATTATTGATTGGATAATTTATCAATACAATCAGTATTGTTGATTGTATCATACAATAATAAAATTAATATTGTTAATTTGTTACATAATTATTTTGTTTTGGCAGTTTGTATTGTTGTAGTGGATGTTGCAACTTCTTTGACTACCATAAATACCTACAATATACAAAAAAAATCTTTATTCAAGAAAAAATGATAATAAATTATCTTACAAGTTACATGGTAGGTAAAAAAAAAGTCCTTTTTAAAAAAATTTCTTTTGTTGTTACGGTATCCTTGATCATAAGGACCGGATAATGGAATATAAATGAGATATTTTTGTTAAGGCATGAAGACAATGACGTAAAGAATCAAAGCCAATCACCAGATGGAGAGATCTGAGAGAAATAAGAGCTTATGCGATGATTATGCCTCACCTATAGGTCCACCTAAAATTGTACCAATAGTTGATCAACATACTTTTTCCTTCCTTTCTCTTAACATTTTAAATGGATATGAAAGTCGATAAAAGTGAACAATGAAACAATTTATCAAAAACACATTCATCAAAACAAGAAACGAAACATCCAAAAAAAATAACAAAAAATGATGGAAAGAATCTCTTATATATAGTTCGTATATTTCAACATGGACCGATAGAAATTAAGTGATTATATATATATATATATATATATATATATATATATATATATATATATATATATATATATATATATATATATATATATATATATATTAGTAAATTTACGTGTGACGCATGTAAAATAAATTTTCCTTCTAATATCAATAAAAAATATTTAAATATTCAAACTATATTTAAATTAAGATTTATTATATATATTTATTATATTTTAATAAGAATTTGCTGTATATTTTATTATATTTTAATTATTATTAGTTATGGATATATTTCTACTTTTCATAAAGACTATTGAAAACAGTTAGTTACGTAATATTATATAATTATAAACAAACATCTCTTCCAACTCATGTGCTTAAGGTTGGAGGTATTCTTCCTGGTTAGCTGAGTTTGAATCATTGTATTGTTATTTATAACAAATTTAAAAATTTCAATAATTTTTTTACCTAATATTTTTTTTTTTAAATAATTAACTGATGATATACATACAGCTTAGATGACTCACTTTTGAGCCTTTTTGAAGCCTCATTATATATATATATATATATATATATATATATATATATATATATATATATATATATATATATAAAGTTTGATTGGGCTTGGTTTAACTAAATTTATGCCATATACATACGAACATTCCATAGGCTTATATTTCTAAAAATCCATAATCTCATGTATGTTAATAAATTCATATCAATATTCCATTTATAAAGTATTGAGATCTAAATTTGTATAATCGGTCAATCGTAAGCAACCTGCCCATCAGAAGACGATATAGGCACAACTACATCTTCTTTGCATATCCCTTCACTTATAAAGTCTCAGCAAACTCCCATAACCCATGCCTCTCCCAAACTTTGTTTATGCAATACTACTCACAAACCCACCACTAGCCAAGTCCTCCCAAACCCAAGTGTCTATAGGAAGACTAGAGTCATCTTCACAAGTTGTATATCGGCTTGGTATAACCGTATATACCGGTGTTCTCCGGGCTGCCACTCTTCATCTATAATGATCGTCGATAGACATTCTCGGTGGTAGGCTTCAAGAGAAGCATGTTGGACAACCAACTATAGCAGACCTGTGTGTCAAAGCGATGGGTCCAACCACATATCCATCTCGTCGTCGTTTTTGAATACACAATATATAACCCGCTTAATCGTCGCCCTATGTCACAGAATATGTTCGAATATAACCGACTCATTATTATTGAAGGAGTAATCCCAAAAAATAGTCCCTCTTAAATAGAGATCCCTCATCCAAACTGCCCACAAGGAGTCTCCCTGAATAAATTGCTATACCATCTTCATCCCGGCCATCTTTCGTATCATCCTGAGCGACCGGAAGCCAACACCCCCTTCATCATGTAGCTTACACAATGTATCCCAAGGAATTGCATGTATCGTACCTCTCCATATAAAATTTATGCAGCACATCTCCATTCTTTTCACACTGGCAAAGTTAACCTATTAGCGATTGCTATGGCTGGATGTGTGCGAGAGAAGTACCTCAATCAAAAGAAATCAGCCCAAAGCATGTGATGAGTGCACATAGTCCACTACAACTTTATCGATAGGGCATTGATTGTGTCCATAAGAGATCGCACACCTAGACCTCCTTCTAAAAAGGGACGCACAATGGATGACCAACTCGCTCAGCATCTGCGGTTTGGATCTAATTGGTTTCCCAGAGGAAATTGTTGAATATTTTCTTTATAGTGACTAGGACGCACTTCGATGGTCTACAAGCAGCTATAGTATAGATCGAGATAGAACTGAGGACGTGCTTGATCAGGATTAATTTCCCTCCGAGGGAGAGGAGATTGTTGTGCCATCCTCCTATCCTCTTCTGAATCTTCTCAATAAGAGGAGCAAAGAGAGTTAATTTTGGTCTGCCATTGCTGAGGGGGCAGCCCAGGTAAAGAAACGGGAGAGGCTGTACAGTAAAACCTAAAATTGCTTCTAGAGTCTGACATAACCTAGCTATTATTGTTGAATAAGGGTAGATAGGGTCTCTTTTATTGACTAATGCACTATTCGGAGCATTCCTCGTACCACCTTAGAGTGGAAACAATCAATCTGGCCGTATGCTTATCGCCGGAGGAGAAAATTAGAATATCGTTGGCGTGTGCAAGGTGACTGATCAAAGGGTAGCCGCTTGTCGTCCTAAAGTGAGTAAAATAAGGGCACTGGCTCAAGGAGATCAGGTTCCTGTTAAGAACCTCTGCTGCGATAATAAAGAGCGAAGCGGCCAACTGTTCTCTTTGCCTTACTCTTCTATGAGATTTGAAGAACCCCTCGACTAATCCATTGATGATAATGGAGAACTACGAGTTGATGACACTGCGCCATAAAATATTTATCCATGTTTTGGAGAAATTGAATTTCTTAAGAACACGAATCAAAAATTGCCAATCCAGCCATCACATGCCTTCTCCATGTCGAGCTTCAACGCTATGTTGCCTCATTGATTGTGTTCTCCCATCGTGCTAAGGAGTTCCTGTGCTAAGATAATATTGTCGATAATGCCTCTACCTTTAACAAATCTGCTTTATTCTCTGAAGATTATCTTCGGTAGAAGAAATGCGATCCTGTTGGCAAGAATTTTAGATAAGCTTGTTGACAAAGGTGCACAAACTGATCGGTCTGAAGTCCACAAAAAAAAGGGGTCTGGAACTTTTGGGATAAGGATAAGTAGTGTACTTGATATAGCCTTAGGATATGCTAATCCCTCTAAAAAATCGTAAACTGCTTCAAAAATGTCTTTCTTGCCTATCTCCCAATAGTGAATAAAGAAGACTCCGAAAAAACTATCTACTCCCGGTCGAGACCTTAGGCGGTGGCAAAAACCTCTTCCAGGTGAAGGTGCTGCCGAGGAAGGGGATGAAAGACAGGTGAGAGTTGATAATAAACTAGTTAAACTCAAACATAGAAGTCAATAAAGGAGGAAGACCGCCGGATTTCTCTTTACTGGCCATGACAGCATTGAAATCCCCTCTACATATCCAGGAAAGGTCTTTAAAACTGTCTTAAAGAAGGAGAAGATGTTCCCATAACTCTCTTCAGTCGAGCAACGAGAGTGATGAAAGCTCCTACAAATTCCAATGAGCAAGGAGAGTGATGCAATAGTAAACCAACATGTGATATCCTTACCGGTGCTGGAGGAACACAACATCAGCGACTGAATCAATATATCTTGTATTGGCATCCATCTCCTAGGCATGTGCTACAAAAATCTGGTCAAGCTGAAGAGAAATATGCCCCCTCTGAAATTCATGATCATGAAGGGATTAAGGAAAGAAAGCTATGATGAAGAGAAGGCCATGTGCGTGACCTTTTCTATGTTGCGGCTCAAGCACCTCGAGCTCACTTTCAGCTTGTTTGACAATGATGGATTGTCAGCTATCCTGGGCTAATGCAAGCATCTTCATGTACTTGAGAAACGTGGGTGATTGAACATGCGTCTAGGCAAGGACCTCTTGTACAGGCTTCGTAGAATAGAAGAATTCAAGGACCCCTGGGAGGTTCAGGAACCTTGGGAGGGTGAGAACAATATTTTTCTATGATTGTTATTCATGTTATTAATCTGACCACATCTGAGCTACTGGTTGCAACAGTTGTTTGTATCCAAAATTTTGCACTTCTTGCAAGATTAGGAAAATTATGAGACTTGATGGGATTATGCTGCAATCGAATATTTTATTACGTCATCATAATGGTGTATGCTGCCAGCGATACATTCTTGATGGTATCCAAAAGTTATCATTCGAATACATAAAAGGTACGCAAGATTATTAATATTAATCTTAAAATTAACATTAAAATTAAATATTAAAAACTAAAATTAAAATTTTGCGTTAGATAGTTTCTTTCGTGAGGCTTTAACTGCCTCGACGCAAAGGCTATAACTTTGTCCCTCTACATAAGGACACATCCTAAACCCTTTCCTGAAGCATCGCTATAGATCTTAAAATCATCGGGCCCGTCCGGAAGAGTAAGAATCGGTACTGAGACGAGTCATTGCTTTAATTCCATAAATTAAGCTTCACAGTCGTCAGACCACACGAACGTTACTCCTTTCCGAGTGAGATGAGTCAGAGGCGAAGTGATCCTTGAAAAATCTTTTATGAATCTCTTGTAGTAGCCTGCTAGACCGAGGAAGCTCTGAATGTCGCTGGCTGACTCAGGTCTCTTCCATTTTACGATGGCTTTAACTTTTTTTGAGTCAATTGAGATGCCCTCCGCAGAAATGATGTATCCGAGGAAAACTATGTTGTCCAAATAGAACACACACTTGCTTAGCTTTACGAACAACTTATTTTCTTGAAGAATTTGAAGCACCATCCATGGGTGTCCTACGTGTTCATCCTTATTCTTCGAGTACACTAAGATGTTGTCTATGAATACTACCATAAACTTATCGAGGAATGGTCCGAACACACGGTTCATCAAATCCATTAATGCGATATGAGCATTCATTAATCCGAACGACATGATAGAAAACTCATAATGGCCATAGCGGGTCCGAAATACTGACTTCGACATGTCCTCTGGCTTGATCTTTAATTAATGTAACTAGAGGGAAGGTCTATCTTCAAAAATATTGACGCTCCTTATAGTTGATCATAGAGGTCGTCGATCCTAGACATCGGATAGTGACCTTATTTAGATCCTGATAGTCTATGCAGAGTAGCAACGTCCCTTCTTTCTTCTTCACGAAGAGTACAGGCGCATCCCAAGGAGATATGCTCGGACGAATATATCCACGGTTAAGCAGTTCTTGTAGTTGGCACTTTAACTCCTTTAGTTTAGCAGGAGAAATTCGGTACGGGACTTTGGAAATAAGTTAAGTATTTGGGAAGGTATCGATGGTGAAATCAATTTCTCGGTCAGGTGGCATGCCAGGTAGTTCGTTCGAAAATATATAAGAGAATTCTGCTACAACGGAAGAAGACCCAACGTTTGCACAATTCTGCTGCATGTCCTGAACCGACACTAAGTATCCCTCGCATCCAGAGTGTAACATCCGTCGAGCTGATATCGCAAAAATTACCATGCAGGTCTTTGACACATCTGTTGCTGAACCACTCGTGTAGTAGAATTCAGTCTCTCCAGGTAGACGGAAGATGATCGATTTTTCTGCATATTTGATAGTTGTCGAGCAACCGCCGAGCCAATCCATCCCCAAGATGATATCGTAATCCTGAACATCTAGGACTAACACATCGAATAAAAGTTTTTTCCCCCAATACAGACATAACTACCCTGACATACTGAACGAACAAGTATCTTCATGCCGGATGGGGGTGCTAACACTATGGTCTAGATATAATGGTATCATTTCTATCTTGTTTTCCATGACAAAATTTATGGACATAAAGCTATGCATAGCACTAGAATCAAATAGCATGCAAGCATGTATGCTATTGAAAAGTAATATACCTAACACAACAGTGTCCGAAGCTAGGGCCTCCTCCCGTGTCGAAGTGTACACCCAGGCTTGAACTTGACGATGATCTTATTACGGCACAACTTGGTTGGCATGAGGCGCTTGAGAAGGATTCTGCTATTGAATGCGGTTGTTAGAGGAGCGCAATCAGTTACCCATATGATAGTTTGAATTACCGCAAATGAGGCCAAACCCATTATTTCGACGGTAATCGTCGGCCGTATGCCCTGCCCTTCTTATAGAAATTTTAAATTGGCCTTTGGTTCCCTTTTTGATGACCGCCATTATTTGGACGGTTTGGAGAGGTATTTCCTTCTGCTTTGCTAGGGTGCTTGTGATTGGAAGTATGCGCAACGTCGGCAGCAACCGAAGGATACTGCGGTTCAAAAGAAAGGACATGGTTGATAACTTCCTACATAGTCAGATATTGGAAAATGACTACGTACGCATGGATGACAGGTCACAGACTGTCTTTGAATCATCTTGCATGACTCGCCGCATCAGGTAGGTAGGAACTTGAAAATTTGGTGAGCTGGTTGAATTCAGCGGAGTACTGCTTCACGGTCATATTGCCTTGTCGAAGCTGTACGAACTCTTTCTTCTTTTGATGACATACGAGAGGGGGTCTGAACTCTTCCTCAAATATGCTATGAAAGGTAGCCCATGCGATCGTCTCATCTTCTTCATCTATGGAGAGAGATCTTCGATACACGTCCCCCCAATCATGCATGTTCAAGCGGAGCTATATTTGAGCATACGTACCTCTAGCAATTTAAAGTAATTTGAAGTGATCCTTAAGCACTGCCAGCCAATCAAGAGTCACTACTGGATCTTCAGTCCCTTTAAAAGATGTGTTATAGACATTCTTGAAGTCAAAAAAGTCAAAGGTAGTCACTTCCATCTTCTTTGGAGTTTAAGGCATTTTGACTTTAGGTGTGGGTCGCTCTACCGGTGCTACTGCGGTTGTTGCAGAATGGTTGAAGGCCAAGGTCTGAATGATTAGTTGTAGGCCATCTACCTGCTTTTGTTGGACTATAAATTGGGCTTCTAGATTATCTTCGAACTTTCTATGTCGCTCTTTCTCCCGCTTCTCGTCTCGCTCATAGCGAGCTTCATCCCTCTACAGGCTTGCTTCAAGCATCTGCATCATTCGATCAATCGGGTCGATGGGGGGCATGGTTCGCTGTCTTCTAGAACTTCCTGATATGCCAGAACTACTTTTTTGGTCTTGTACTTCTCCAGGTGCTAGCGTTGATACTTGCGCTTGAGTTATTCCTTTAAAAGAAGGTAACTGCATCAGGCTCATAATGTATTATAGACTATATGTATGTAACGTATCTCATTTTGGCCAAACAAGTTCAAGAGTTCGCATAGGGAATATATCGTTAAAGGAACTTCTTTGACACGAGGGTCAAAGGAACTTGAAGTTGTGCTCTGATACCAATATGTCACACCCAATTCTTTAGAATCGATCGTTGTCCCCCGGGTGTGATGTCGTGCATGTCTAGGTTGCACAATGCACAAGGCCAAGATATTTTGTATAATGAGCACATATTCAGAGTACGCAGATAATTGAAACACAATATTGATGCAAGGAAAAGTTCTCTTTGTTGATAATGAACATCTTTTATAAACTCTTGAATGAGTCAGATATTTACCGCATGGGCTTACAAAAAGTGGGTGCAAAATGAGATAATTGTCCTGTACATTATATTATTTTACTAAAACTTCAAAATACTAGACACTTTCGGGCGAAGCAATTGCTTTTCTAAGAAGATGCATAATGTATGTGCACGAGCTCCTGGAACTTCAAAACACGCTTCAAGGGTACGATCTGGACATACCGGTATGTGGACTAGATTAGGAAGTCTCTCTAGATTCTTGCAGGATCTCCTTGGTGCGGGAAACTGTTGCAATGCAGGTCAGTACATCAAAATACACTGGTGAAGGCGAGCTAACACAATTATACCAATTAATACATTATTTATATGAATCATGCAAGTTATTTTATGGTCTTTCTATCTTTTTTTAGTTTATTTTACAAGAGAGCAATAAATATGGAAATTTACTGAATTAAACACGTCACCGTTCGATGACTTTTACTTGTCCGTCTGATCCACCTGCCCAATACTTACCATAAACTTCCCTGCTACGAAGACATAGTTAGTTTGCATAGTTTAAATATATGAAAGGATCATTGGCATGATGCCATAATGGACAAGTTATAATACAATGATGGAATGACATGCAACGCAAGGAACATGGATGTTACAGGTTATTGTGTCCGAAATAGGCGACTATCATAGAGTTCCGTCCAGATCGGATCGATGCTAGTGCCCCAACGACCGTTCGTTGGAACCAAACCTTATGTACAAGTTGTCTTTGACCAAACGAAGTCTATACTAGGCTATCAATAGAGGGAATTTATGTTAACACAAGCAAAAAATAAGTAAAATGGCATGATCTGACTGGCATAGTCTTCCTGATCATTTATCTCATAGTAAGTAGTCTACATAGCACAATAATAGAAGAATATTGTTCTAACTATACTTTATGCATGATGAAAGAACATTCTAATCAAACTAACATGCAACAGGATAATCATTCACAAGTTGATTGACAAGCATTGAGTAATCCAAGTCTATTTTATTATATCTTGACATCTTTTAGTTATTAAGGTAGCGTCTGATCAGAACAATCAAGAAGACATGATTTTTAGATTTGAAGACTAGGAAGAAGGGTCAACTAAATTGAATTATAGCCACTTAAAAGTTGGTTGGAGAGAGGAAAGTAAAGAGGTGTTTCAAGACTCCGCTCGTACTATGTGTACTACATAATCACCTTCATTGTCTCGAACATATGATCAATACCTCTTCTACTCTTCCCAAGATCGAAATAAAATACAGTTCAACGAAGGAAAGTAATAAAATCCATCAAAACCGTTCAAGAAAATGCAAATCCAAAAACCAACTCAAATGCACGAAAGCAATAAGGCGACAACGAAAACTAGGAAAGAAAACTTGCAGTGAAGAGGTCCCTCTTGACTCTGTCGCTAAGTCCATCCTTGGGGCACGATCCACTGAATATGGGAATCGATTTCACAAAAACAAATCCATAACAAAAAAAGACCTCGATTTAATCTATCCTGATCGAACGATAACGATAAAATTTCTTAGTCGTGCTCCTCGAAAAGGGGGAACGGGGCACCACAACATCGGTACTGCCAAAGGCCAAAAAATCCATTTTTGACAGAGTTTGATGACTTAACTTATAAAGAACGAAGGTCTAATCAATCAAAGGCAAAGGTGGCAACCAATACAGAGTCAACATCGGATCAGAGGATTCTAAATCCTTATTAGAGGAGGGATATGAGGAGGCGGAGACATCTACCAAGAAGGTAAAGGAGGGAGAGAAGGTAAATTTTTTTATAGACTCTAAATCTAAGAAGCCTTATAAAGAATATTTCAAAAATAAGGCTGTTATACCTGAAAGATCCATTAAGATGGCTGATGTTGAAAATGAAGGTTTCATGGATGTATTAAAATTCTACCAATTTGGAGAAACTAAACAAATCCTATCTTAGGAAAATCTCTCAAACAATAGTCAAAAAATTTTACTCAAATCTTAGGGCTGAAATTGAACAAGAAGAAGAGGATCAACAACTGGTATTTCTGAGAGGGAAACTAATACATTTAAATGCTGGTGTCATCAATTAATTTTTTAGGTTTTATCCACTTCCTGATTTTGATATGAAAGATATTGATAATGTGTCCATGACAGATGCAATATATAAGATTACAGGTATATCAGTTGGTGTTAAGACCCCATAAAATGTATACGAAGGTCAATTAAAAACTTTGTATAAATTGTTGCATGCCTACATATCTCAGACACTCAACCCTATTAGACATAAGTATTCCATCCATCCTGATATTGTAAAATTTATTCATTATATGGGGAAGAAAAAAAGGATGGATATAGGTTCTTACATGTTTAGTAGAATGATGCATTTCGTGGGAAAATCAACTGTAAGGACATCCCTCCCTTTTGGGGGATTTGTATGTTCACTGGCTAGTAAACATTGTGTCCCAATCTTAATAGAGGACGTTTATATCAAAAACAAAGGCCCCATGAGAAAGCTAACTTTCAGTCGAATGTTTGAAAATCGAACAGCAGCAAACAAACCATCAACATCAGGAATCCCAACCACCAAGGAGAAGGTGGTTGTTCTATACAATTTTGTTGCGACAAACTTTGAGAAAGTCCTCAACGAGATGAAGACTATATCCGACTCCGAGAAATTGATTTTGTAATCAAATAGACACATTGAAAGTCTAATGTTATTGAGTAATAATATTACTAGTGCTATTTTACATTTTTTTCCTATTCTACTACTTTTGATGATTCCGTAATCAAATAGACGCATTGATAGTCTAATGTTAGAACCCGCACTGAGCACATTGATACTCTAATATTAGAATCCGCACTGTGCACATTGACACTCTAATGTTAGAACCTGCACTATGTACATTGATACTCTAATGTTAGAACCCGCATTATGCACATTGATACAAAAAGGTTCATCATTGAACAACTTGATACAGAAGGGTTCATCATAGTAGACAAATTATGAGTGATTTTGGCCCTGATACAAAATGGTTCATCATAGTACAACTTGATTTCATCTGCAATCATGCTTGTGTAAGCAACAAACCACCTTAGAGCTAACTGAAAGGCTAGCCTTCACTCTGATCATTGTATTTATGTTTCCAGATGTCATTTATAATTATACAGTGAGTCCCTACTGACTAAAATTTTTGAATTTGTCCCTCCAAATGTAGGTGAAGTAGAATTTGAAGAAGAAGAAGAAGAAAAATAGAAAAAGATTAAGAAGAAAATTAATCTTTTAAAAAATTTATTTTATTTTGGAATGTAATATTTGAAATTGTAATATGGTTCAGATTTACAGTTGGTCTTGGCGGTTAAACTCTTAAATGTGTTTGGAAAATTATTAATTGGAATTTTCAGTTAGACTAAGCACCTTTGGGGTGCATTAGTGTGTATTTTGATTTGAAAATTGTAATATGGTTTTAAAATTATAGCAGGTCTGAAATTTGTGATTTGTTTGGTTGAAGCATTTGTATCTGTTTGGATAATTTATTTAAACATTAATTCAGAAGTCTGAAAGTTAACTTGGTATTTAAAAATTATGCAGAGCGATGCCATAAAGTTTATTTCGATGGAATCTTAATGCAGGTTGTATTAAATAACATATATCTTCCATTATGTAAGGCGACTTCTACATGGCTCAAAAGTGAGTTGTCTTAGCCGTTAGTAAATACTCAACCAATTAAATTTAAAAAATAATAATTATCATAGATAATTAAAACCTTAAAATAACTTACATCTTATCCGTCCAAACCCTTAATAAATTCTCAACCAATTTAACTAAAAAAATAACGAAAGATTAAAAAAAATCTAAAACCAACTTCATTCTCATCATCAGTTACCCACTATTTTCTTCCAACAAACTTAAATACTAAATTTTAAATTGTTTAAATACTAAATTTAAAAATTAATTTATGAAATACCAAAAAATATGAAAATTTCTTAACAAACTTTAATTCAAATATATTTAAATATCAATGTTAATGTTAATATTAATTTTAATGTTAATATTAATATTAATGTTAAAGTTAAATTAATGTTAATATTAATATTAATTTTAGTTTTTAATATTAATATTAATTTTAATGTTAATTTTAAGATTAAGATTAGTAATAATAATCTTGCCTATCTTTTATGCATTAGAATAAATTTTTTTGGATACCATCAAGAACGTATCGCTGGCAGCATACACCATTATGATGACGTAATAAAATATTCGATTGCAGCATAATCCCATCAAGTCTCATAATTTTCCTAATCTTGCAAGAAGTACAAAATTTTTGGTACAAATAACTGTTGCAACCAGTAGCTCAGATGTGGTAGGATTAATAACATGAATAACAATCATAGAAAAATATTGTTCTCACCTTCCCAAGGTTCCTGAAACTCCTAGTGGTCCTTGAATTCTTCTATTCTATGAAGCATGTACAAGAGATCCTTGCCTAGACGCACGTTTGAGCACCCGCATTTGTCAAGTACGCGAAGATGCTTGCATTAGCCCAGGATAGCTGATTATCCATCGTCGTCAAAGTCGCTGAAAGTGAGCTCGAGGTGCTCGAGATGTGGCATCGGAAAGGCCACGCACACGGCCTTCTCTTCGTCGTAGCTTTCTTTCCTTAATCCCTTCATGATCATGAATTTCAGAGGGGGCATGTTTCTCTTCAACTTGACCAGATTTTTGTAGCGCATGCCTGGGAGATGGATGCCAATACCAGATATATTGATTCAGTCACTGATGTTGTGTTCCTCCAGCACCGGTAAGGACATCACATACTGGTTTACTATTGTATCACTCTCCTTGCTCATTGGAATTTGCAGGACCTTTAGAAATTTCCTACTCATGTATTTTAATTAGGGTAAAAATTTTAAAATTTATAACTTGTTTATATTGAAAGGAAAAAAAATTATGTACCGGCCTGGAGCAAGCAAAGGAGAAGCCGGGGTTGCTGAGTTTGTACATAGAAAGGGACCACAGAATCGGCGGACCACTCGAATATAACTCCCTTATATGTGAGGCAATTCAGAGGTGATGCTAACTTGGAAAAGTCTTTCACGAACCGCCTATAGTAGCCCGCTAGCCCGAGAATGCTTCGAATCTCATTGACGGATGCAATCACATCCTTTCGACGATGGCTTCAATATTCTTTGGATGGACTGAAATGTATCCCACAAAAATAATGTGCCCGAGAAAAGATACACTGCTCAGCCAGAACTCGCACTTACTCAGTTTGGCGTATAACTTGTTATCCCGAAGAGTCTATAGCCCGGTCCGCAAGTGCTCTGTATGTTCCTCCCTATTCTTCGACTACACCAAGATATAATCAATGAACACTACTACAAACTTGTCTAGATATGGCTGAAATACATGATTCATTAAATCTATAAAGGCGTCAGGGGTATTGGTTACTACGAATGGCATTAGCAATAACTTATTATGGCCGTAGCGAGTGCGAAAGGCTGACTTTGGCACGTTGTCTGGCTTGATCTTGAGCTGATGATAACCCGAGCGAAGATCAATTCTTGAAAATATCGACCTTGTAGTGATCAAAAAGTTCATCAATCTTGGGAATAGGGTACTTGTTTCAAACAATAATATTATCCAATTCACGATAGTCGATGCAGAGCCACATCGAGCTATCATTTTTCTTCATAAATAATACTGGCTTGCCCTACGGAGACACGCTCGAACGAATATGCCCATGATCTAATAATTCCTATAACTGGACCTTTAACTCTTTTAGTTCTGCCAGGGCCATTCGATACAGAGCTTTAGAAATTGGTCAAGTCTCTGAAAATGTATCAATAGTAAACTCTATCTCTTGGTTGGGCGGCATATCGAGAAACACATCTGAAAACATATCAAAAAAATCTTCCACAAGACTCTACGTATGAGCAATCTCGCTTAGTGTCTCGAACGGACGTCAAGTACCCTTCACAGCCAGAATGTATCATCCGCCAAGCAAACATTGCAGAGATTACCATGTAGGCATTCGGCGCTCTCGACGGTGGACTGCATGCATAGCAAAATTTGATCTCGCCAGGTAGACGAAATACAACTTTATTTTTTGCACAATTTATGGTAGCTAAGCAAGCGCCGAGCCAATGCATCCCTAGAATGATGTCATAGTTCCTTATGTCTAAGACTATCGCATCAAATGATAATTTTTTTCCTCCGATGTAAATATTACCTTCAAGACAAACTAAGCGAGCCGACAAATCCACACCCGATGGAGTACTGATGCTTAGGTTTAGGCCTAGCAGTATCATAAGAATTTTGTCTCAGTGGCAAAATCTGTCATAATAAAACTATGTGTGGCACCAGAATCAAATAATACTCGCTCAGGTACATTATTGAAAAGTAATATACCCCACACCACCTTTTTGGAAGCGAACGTCTCTTCCCGAGATAGAGCATAGACCCAACCTTGAGCATTCTGTGGTACCATCTGGTTAGGTCGAGGTGCTTGACCCTGATCTTGAGGCGGACGATATGGTTGTACCTGAGGACGACGCAGAGAAAGATCATTGGGGCAATCTCGACAGTCACGAGCAATATGGCCAGACTTACCATAAATAAAAAATCCCTATTTTCGAAGATGACAGTCGCGGACATGGTGTCCTGGCCTATGGCAGTAGGAACAAGGTGGCCCTTTGTTCCCTCCTGGATCGTGGTCCTGAGAGCCACCATTATTGTGGCTCTTATGCACATTGTTACCATATGTGTTGTTAGGGCACTTATGATAGAAATTTTGCACAGCGTCGGTGCGAACTGAGGGGTACTATGACTCTAGGGAGAGGGCATGGTTTAGAGACTTATATGGTATGGTACTGAAGGACGATAATGTGGGCATGAATAGAAGGTCGTAGTCCTATTTCAAATCTTTGAGCTTGACTTTCGGTATCACATAGATGAGACTTGGCAAATATTGCAAGCATGTTGAATTCGGTGGCATACTACCGCACTATCATATTTCCTTATTGAATATGTGTAAATTCGTCTTCCATATCGCGATGGATGGCTGGTGAAAGGTACTCCTCTTCGAAGGCTTTTTGGAACACAGACCAAGAGATAGTCGTCTTGTCATCTTCACTCAACATAGCTTGTTTGTGCACATCCCACCAATCATGTTCATTTAAACAGAGCTAGAGCTGAGCGCAAGAAAATCTCTTCATCTCATCTATGAAAAGCACTTCAAAGTGGTCCTCTAGCTCAACTAACCAATCTAATGCCATAGAGGGGTCATCAGTCCCTTTGAAGGTAGTATGACATATCTTCTTAAACTCTAATATTTAAAGTATGGAACCCTTCTCATTCTGGGAGGATGTTCCTGAGAGTCCTAAAGTCTCGCGGTCTCAGCTACAACTGGCACTGTCACGGCGGTCGTTGATGCAGAATGGTTGTTGGCGACGAGCGTCGTCAAAATCGTTTGTAGGGTATTTATTTGCTTCTGTTGTGCCTCGGCCTTATTCCACTATGCCTAAAATTGTGCCTCAATCTGGGACTCAAATTGGCTTTGACGTAATTCTTCCTGCCTCTGCTGCATTTTTATCAAGCGTATTATCCGCACGAACGGATCAACTGAGGGCGTGGCTGCTTGACCTCCCGAGCTACCCGAAGTGCTTGAAGTGCTCCCTTGTACCTGTGCCACTACCTGCACTTGTGCGTCCAACTATAAGGTTGTTCCTTGAAAGAAAAGCAAATTAAGTCAGTCTTAAGACATATTATGGGCTCACTATATGGAACGTATATCATTTTGGATAAGCGAATTCAAGAGTTCAACTAGTAGGGACATGGTCGTTTCAAGAAAACTCTTCGGACATGAAGGTTAAAGAATCTGAATCCATGCTCGAATACCAATATGTTATTCCCCAAATTTTGCTAAATTGATAATCGTCGCCCGGGCATGATATCGTGCAAGCGTAAGGCACGCTCACACGAGGCCTAGGCATAATGGTATACTTTAGAAACCTATGCAATAGAGTATGCAAATGAGATATCATACATTGAAATATAGAAAAGTTCTCTTTATTAATAATGAATATCTTGTTACATACTCTTGACTCAAAAGTAAAAATGATGCCGTACGGGCTTATAACATGGATGCAAAATGAGATAACCGATCCATACATTACATCCCTTACTATTATTTCAAAAAAGAAAACCACCTTGGAAGGGTGTTAGCACCATCGCATAGGAGCTTCAAAAAGGGTATATGCGAGCTCCTTGAGATTATGTACATGCTCTCCAAAGAATCATGAACACGAACACATCATATCAGTGAAAGGTTAGGGGGGAAGCTTCATCTTCTAGTCGTATCACCTTGGCTTAGGGAACCTGCTGCAATGAGGGTCAGTACTTCAAAAAGTACCGGTGAGGGCGAGCTAACCCAACATACAAAATCAATATCGTATTCATGTGAACATGCAACATTATTATTCTATGATCTTTTTATCTTGCCTTAGTTTAATTTTATAACATGTGATAGAATAAAATAACATAAAAAAATATGCCACCGCTTGGTGACTTTTACTTGTATCATCTGAACCACATATATACAACTTACTATGACCTTCCCTGCCACGAAGATATAGTTAGTTTGCACAGTTTAAATATACATAAGGATCACTGTCTTGACTAGAAATCATGGATATAGTCTGGGAAGACGGTGATTCTTGCAGCGCAGGTAGCGAGCCCCGCTATAAACTTTTGTCTTACCCGTGCTAAGTTGCTAGCACGACTAACTGTTGTTCCACCCAGGATGAATCGACCCCGGTGCCCCGATGACCATTCACAGGAACCATATAACTTGTGCACAAGTTGTCCATGACCATTAACAATCTAAATACTAACTTAATAAGTGAAGCATTTTAAGATATCAGAATGAACATAACTAATTTAGCATAGTGCGATGGCAAAGTCTACCTGCTAATGTGATCATGTTTCAAGTTAGGAACTACCCATTTAATGGTTATAGATGAATAAGTTCTAGCAATAACTAAAATATAATATAGATACATGCATAGCGGACAAGCAAGAAAAAATATGAACGTATAGTGATTTTAGGTTACCAACATTAAGTATTTCAAGTCTACTTCTTCTTTTTATCTTTTCAAGTCTACTTCTTCTTTTATCTTGACTCAATTTTATTATTATGGTAACGTCGATCGGAACTCATAAATGAGTCAGGTTATGAAGAATAAAGACTTGGAAGAAGGGTGCTATCGAAAGTAAATCCACTAACCAGTTGGTAAATCGGGGGAGAGAAAGGGGAGATCTTCAAGACTCCGCTTGCGCATCGCCTACACGATCACCTGCACGCACCAACAGATGATCAATATCTCCTGTCTCGGTCTCCAAGGGTTCAATACAAAATACAAAATTCAAAGAACAAAGACAATAAAATCCATCGAAACCACTCACGAAAATGCAAGTCACAAAATCAATAAGAAAGCAACCAAGCGGCATCAAAAACGGGCAAAAAACCAGCCTAACGGAAAGGCCCTTTCGACTCTGCCGTCGAGTCCTTCCTTGAGGCACGATCCACTGAATGTGGGACCTGATTCAGAAAAAATCAATCCATAACGAGGAAAGGATCTTGATTCAATCTGTCCGATCGAACGATACCAAGTATTTCTTAGCCGAGCTCCGCGAATAGGGGGAACGAGACACTACACGCAACATGTATCATGAGCCATATTCGATTAACTCTTCAGGAACACAAGCTATCTCTAATGAACTGCTCTTCTCAGTACAAGACAAAGTACATATAGTAGACTTATTCAATTCAACTAAAAGGACAGTTGCATATTCAAGTTTAAACATGCATGTCTAGGGGCAATACAAGATATCAAGCATAATTCAATAATGAGTACATTACTTATTTAGAGGTTTTTATCCTTCATCGAACATTTATCCCTGTAGCAGACATACAAGTTAGCAATATTTTACATATATAAATAAGGTTTTATTTCATATCCGTCTCTGCATCAAACCGTTAGGTATACCAGAAGGCTAGCCTAGCATGCGTCCTAACTATATGATGGCCCATGGAAACCCAAGATTAAAAATTAGGATGTTCAAGCCATCTCACTAATAGACTGACACCCTTCCTTAATATACGAACAAGATGTTATGTTGTATCCTAGGCCGAATGATTCTCAGTGCCCAGGAGCCGATCGAGAGGGTACGTCCATATGCACAAGTTTGTCCAGACTGATGCATGGATGCACTTTTACCAGATAACATTGAATGCAAGCAAGAATAATTAAGCAAACTCTTCTATATTGATGTACGGGGCACATAACCATCAATTCTCTTATTCTTACTTAGCCCAGTACTCGATGTATGGGACACATAACCATCGATGTACGAGGCACGAAACCATCGATGTACCGGAGTCGTAACCATCAAGTACTGGCCTGTATCATCTCTTGTTTCAATTCAAGCAATTCAAACAGTTTTATCATTTATACAGTGTGATCAATGAAATATGTTCAAGCAGTTTTCTAGTAAAGCAAGCATGGAAGTAGTTCTTCTATCTCTTTTTCACAAGCATGTACTTCTACTTTAGTTTAGTATAAGATACAAAGACAAGTTCAAGCAATCTTTTACTCTTTCTTATTAGCATGGCAATAATTTGTTCAATAACCGTGTCAGTGTAACCTAGCAGGCAACATTCTATACTTTTACTTAGCATGGCAAGGTTCTATATCTTTAGACAAGCATAAATTTCTCTTATTAAGTATGCAGGCAATCATACTTGAAGCATATACAATTCTCTATGTGAGTATGCAGAGTTAGGTTCTATCCATTAGACAAGCATTACAAGAACTCATAAGAATCAGAGAATAAAGTTATGCCCACTCACTAAGATCAATTTTCTTATCTTTCGATCGGGAAAACTCTTTGAGAAGGCTTCTGCTCGAGCCAGCAAAGCGATATCACTTGTACATAGTGCCAACGTGAAGCGGGTCACTACATACTTACCCATCGAGAAAAAGTTTTATTCTCGAAACTCAAGGAGAAAATTTGATATACAGAGCAGCAATAGTCCTCATCCCTCACCATCCTCAATCGAAAACTCTAACAATCAAGAACTCAATAAAACTCTAGCCATCAGAAATCAGAAATCATAACTCTCAAGGAATAAAATAATCCAAAAAACTTTTGTCGACACCTTTGAGAATATTTACAGATTTATTGTATGGAACGCTCATTGCGGCAATGATATCAAGTGACAAGGAACATCTTGAGTTAAAGAGAAGCAGCGGAATGGGCAAATGATCGAGTTGCTCTGATACCATTATGTCACGCCCTGATTCCACAGGGGGCCGATCATCTTTGCTTGGCGTCTTTTGGAACCGAACGTCCTAGCATGGATGTGATGTCGTGCAAGCCTGAGTTGCGCTTGCACAAGGCTAAAGCTCTGGACAAGGGTAAGTAAGTTATTCAAGATGGAAGCAGCAAATAATTTTTGTAGAAAAGTAAAGAACACAATGGCATAAGGAAACAATCTTTTTATTGATATACAAGATGTGTTACAAGCAACACTTGGCTGAGATTATAATTCTCTCAAGCTCTCTTTCTCTCAATTACAATGACATCATTCTATACATTGCATCCCTTTATACAAAAGCAGCTCAAAATATCTCGATACGGCTGAAGGCATCGACTCCAGATTTTTGGGTCCTGGGGATGAGTCTCGGCTATTACTTCTTTGGACGATCCAGTACCTACGAACAAACAAACGGGTGGGGGTCAACACTTTGGGGAAAGTACTGGTGAGTATAAAATCAACGAATAGAAGCAACACTCTCTAAAACCAATACTAAGTAAGCATGTAGCAAAAATTATATTACTAGTGATCTTGCTACTTTTACCTAGTTTCCTTTCATGCAGTACTATATTTGAGTCAGATTTCTTCTTTTGAAAATATATCTTTGAAAACAATTTCCACATTTTAATACATTTAAGCACTAGTATACAGTAGGCCATGAAGTGGGTTGTGGTACGGAGGGTGGCAGTGCGAGATATTTAAAAACCAGCTAAAAAATGTATGTATGCATATTACATTAATTTATATTAATATTTTAATGTAAACTCTTCATTCAGAAGGTACAGCTCAGGGTTTGAAGTTTTTTTGGTTAAGTTAAAAAAGAGGCAAAAAAATCCACCCTAAAAGATAGGAATATTTTACACTAATTTGATTCTTTTTAAAGATGGTGTATTGTTAAAGATATTTTATTACTAACATAAATATTATTTCATAGCTAAGAATCTAAAAGGTTTAAATTTAATTTAAAAATGTCTTATATTTCTAATCTAAAGTTTAATTTAAATCTAATCTAATGCAAGTTAAATAAAATTTTTTTATTTTCTTTCTGTAATTGGTTTGGTTCATATTTTGTTGATATAAAGACATTGGTTTATTTGAGATGGATATGTTTAAGACAAGTATAAGATATTGGATAATAATAAAGGGGAGTCAGAGTTTCTTAATGATAAACTATATTAAAAAAATCTTGTAGGACAGGATGTAGAGGTTTTAGTTTTTTTTTTTATTTATAAAGCTCATAGTTTAAAGTTTTTGCATGCAGCTGATGTTAAGGTACCACTTTTTTGCATGCAACTGATATTTTCTTTATTTCTGTAATTTATTATGCCATGATGATTAGTAATGTATGTGTTGCACATGCATCACATGGGCCTGGAGACTAGTGCTTTTTGAACGAAATAAGCGATCATTTTCCCCGGGTGGCTTTTAGTCTTCGAAATAGAAATGCTTTATTCCAATGTCAACATGCAGTTAGGAGGATTAAAACTGTCACGTTGCTGGATTCTATTAGAGAAGGGCGAGATGTAATTATCGCATGCATTTATCATAAATTATAGTGCAACATTGATTTGAAACATATTTTTAACATTGATCCGTAGATTTTTTTTCTTCTGCAGAGCCAACATAATATTTGAGCCCCGAGTTTGGTTTGGTTTGGTTTGGCTTGCTATTATGCGTTTAGTTTTACTTATATGTGCACACTCCAATAGAAGTGATTACACGACAAAAAGTAAAATTAAAATTAAATAAAAAATAAAATTAGATGTATAATATACTATTAACTAAAAATTAAAAATCTAATTATTGTTGAAACTAATCTTAAAATTAACAATAATGTTACCAGACCATCGGTTCGATTGAAATCAATTATTTCTGATCGGTATGGTTCAATTAAATGTGATTGGTTTACATTGGTAATAACCATGGGTAATCGATTATTGGGTACTCAAAATGATCGAGCTCGACTTCTTTTACCGTACGAGCTCAGACTTTCATGCCCCGATTTTGCAGGGGACCGATCGTCCTCGCTTAGCGCCCTGCAGAACCGAACGTCCTATCATGGGCTTAATGCTTTGCAACCCTGGGTTGCGCTTACACAAGACCAAAGCTCTGGATAAAGGCAAGTAAGCTATTCAAAACGGAAGTAGCAGCACAATTTTTTGCAGAAAAGTAAAGAACACAATGGCATAAGGAAATAATCTTTTTATTGATATACAAGCTGTGTTACAAGCGGCGCTTGGTCGGGATTATAATTCTCTCAAGCTCTCTTTCTCTCGATAATAATGACATCATTCCATATGTTGCATCCCTTTATACAAAAGCAGCTCAAAATATCTCGATTCGGCTCAAGGCATCGACCCCAGATTTTTGGGTCCTGGGGATGAGGCTCGACTATCGCTTCTTTGGACAATCCAGTACCTGCGAACAAGCAAACTGGTGGGGGGTCAATACTTTAGGAAAATTACTGGAGTATAAAATCAACGAACAGAAGCAACACTCTCTAAACCAACACTAAGTAAGCATGTGGCAAAATATTATATTACTAGTGATCTTGCTACTTTTTACCTAGGTTCATTTCATGCAGTACTATATTTGAGTCAGATTTCTTTTTTCGAAAATATATCTTTGAAGACAGTTTCCATATTTTAATACATTCAAGCATACAGTAGGGGCAATATTCTATCATGCAGTGTGCATCATGTATCGTGAGCCATATTCAATTAACTCTTTAGGAACACAAGCTATATCTAGTAGACTTTTCTTCTCAATGCAAGACAGAGTGCATCCAGTGGACTTATTCAATTTAGTTCAAAGGACAGTAGAATATTCAAGTTTAAACATACAAGTCTAGAGGCAGTACAAGATAGCAAGCATAATGTAATAATGAGCACATCACTTATTCAGTGATTCTTACCCTTCGTCGAACGGTTATCCCTGCAGCAGACTTACCAGTTAGAAATAATTTGTATATATAAACAAGGTTATATTTCCTATCTTTCTCTATATCAAACAATTAGGTATGCAAGAAGGCTAGCCTAACATGCGTCCTAACTATATGATGGCCCATGGAAACCCATGATTAGCAGTTGGGACATTCAAGCCCCTCTCACAAATAGACTGACACCCTTCTTTAATCCATGAATAGGATGTCCTGTCCTCTCCTAGGCCGAACGATTTCCAGTGCTCCAAGAACCGATCGAAATGGTACATCCTTGTGCACAAGTTTCTCCAAACCGATGCATGAATGCACATCTATCAGATAACATATAATACAAGCAATAACCAAGCAAACTCTTCTATACTAATGTACGGGGCACGTAACCATCAATTCTTTTCTTCTTACTTATCCCAGTACTCGATGTACGGGGCACGTAACCATCGATGTACTAGAGTCATAACCATCAAATACTGGCATGTATCATCTCTTGTTTCAGTTCAAGCAATTCAAACAGTTCTATCTTTTATACAGTGCGGTCAATGAAATATGTTCAAGCAATTTTCTAGTAAAGCAAGCATGGAAGCAGTTATTCTACCTCTTTTTGACAAGCATGTAGTTCTACTCTAGTTTAGCATACGATACAAAGATAACTTCAAGCAATCTTGTACTCTTTCTTATTAGTATGAAAATAGTTTGTTCAATAACCATGTCAATATAACCTTGCAGGCAACATTCTATACTTTTACTTAGCATGGCAAGGTTCTATCTCTTTAGACAAGCATAAAGTTCTCTTATTTAGCATGCAGGCAATCATTGTTAAAGCATATACAATTCTCTAAGTGAGCATGCAGAGTTAGGTTCTATCTAATAGACAAGCATTACAAAAACTCAGATTCGTTATTAAGGCATGCAAGAATCAGAGAATAAAATTCTACCCACTTACCAAGATCAATTGTCCAGTGTTTCGATCTAGGAAACTCTTCGAGAAGGTTTCCGCTTGAGCCAGCAAAGTGATATCTTTTATACATAGTGCCAACGAGAAGCGGGGCACTATAGGGACGAATACTAACAAAGTTTGAGCTATAGCGCCATTTAATTTTAGTCTCGAGCTTGGTTTAGTTTGGTTTGGTTTGACCCATATGTGCACACTCCAATAAAATTGATTACACGACAAAAAATAAAATTAAAATTAAATAAAAAATAAAATTAGAGGTATAATATACTATTAACTAAAAATTAGAAATCTCATTACTGTTGAAACTAATATTAAAATTAACATTAATATTACCAGACCATCAGTTCGATTGAAAGACATTGGTTCGGATCGGTATGGTTCGATTAAAAGCAATTTGTTCGGATTGGTAATAAAAATCGTGGGCAATCGACTGTTAGGTATTCGAAATGTTTGGGCTTGACTATTTTTAGTGTACGAGTTCAGACAATACTAACAAAGCTTGAGCCATAGTGCCATTTAATTTGAGCCCCAAGTTTGGTTTGGTTTGGCCCACATGTGCACACTCCAATAGAATTGATTACACGACAAAAAGTAAAATTAAAATTAAATAAAAAATTAAATTAACAAAAAAATAAAATAAAATAAAATTAGAGGTATAATATACTATTAACTAAAAATTAGAAATCTCATTACTGTTGAAACTAATATTAGAATTAACATTAATGCTACCAGACCATCAGTTCGATTGAAAGTGATTGGTTCGGACGGTATGGTTCAATTAAAAGCAATTGGATCAGATTGGTAATAATCGTGGGCAATCGACTGTTAGGTACTTGAAATGATTGAGCTCGACTATTTATAGCGTACAAGTTCGGACAAATACCAACGAAGACCGAACCATAGCACCATTTAATTTGAGGCCCGAGTTTGGTTTGATTTGACCCATATATGCACACTCCAATAGAATTGATTAAATGGCAAAAAGAAAAAAAGAAAATTAAATAAAAAATAAAATTAGAGGTATAATATATTATTAACTAAAAATTAGAAATTTTATTACTATTAAAAATAATATTAAAATTAACATTAATATAACCAGACCATCAGTTCGATTGAAAGCGATTGGTTCGGATTGCTATGGTTCGATAAAAAGTGATTGGTTAGGATTGGTAATAATTGTAGTCAATCGAATATTAGTGTCTCGAAATTATATTCAAATGAATATTATATCTAAAGTTAATGTTAGAAGACCTTCGGTTCGATTTAAAGCTGTTCGGTTCGATTGGTTCGGTCGGTTTGACCCATATGAGCACCACACTAACCCAATTGATCATATGCCATGTGCCACTACTCACTCAAGCATCCCTAAGCCCTAATACTGGCTATATAAAGGCCTGACACAAAGATTATGTCTGATATAAAATACTGATAAAAAGGACTCTTTGAATGCCTCGATCCTGCCGCGTACAGTTGGCATCAGTTCTCATATCACTGTCATTATTACTTGTCACTATACAATCGTACAGGACTACGTGTATGTAAGACAAAGTTTTTTATACATTCCATGCGAATCTGGCACTATGCGTTCCAGACTGCATGCATTCCATGCGTCTCTGGCCCCATGCGTCCCAGACTTCATGTATTCCATGTGTCTCTGTCCCGATGTATTACAGACTCAATGCGTTCCATGCGTCTCTGGCCCTATGCTTTGTAGACTCCATGCGTCCCAGACTCCTTGCTTCCAATATGGCAGGGTTACCTGAGACGAAATATTTCTATTGCGACTAAAGTGATTCTCTCCAAATAAATACGAGATACATGTCAAGATGACCAAGTCACACAAACAAAAGACGAGAATCGCCCAAATCTTTAGCAATAATAAATCACAACAACGTCCACGTGGTAGCTCAGCCTGGACTCAACAACATCCTGTTAAGGATGTATACGTGTCAGCCTGCTCATAACATACGCCTACGATTATAACCGTATTCTGTTGAAGGAGACCCCTGCAGCCACCAAACAGAAGCACATGCGGCACATATATCCCATCAACATGATGGCTAGAAATAGGAGCAACTTGGATGTTCCAATGGTTGGTTTTTCTGCTTCAGAGACTATACCCCTCCAGGAGAGTACGTACATGTACACAAGCTCAGGAAAGTGAAGAAAGAAGAGAGCTACATACGTGCACACAAGTCTTGATCTCCCGTAGGATCGGTTGTCCCTGCTAGTCATGAATTATCGCACCAGTACTCGTACAGGACGATCATTCCCATCATGACGTAATGCAGTACGAACACAAGTTGTGCCCGGGAAAGGCTATGATCCGAACAGGCAGTAAAATAACTAAGCCACAGAGTCGCACAGATAGTCTCCAATGTACCGGATACTTTAACGACATGAGTAAATGACCGTTCGATAACTAGTTCTCAAAGTCGATATAGCAAAAGCATAGAATAAATACAACTATGATACATAAATAAGCTCTTTATTGATAATGAATAAGGTTACAAGCAGCGCTAGGCCAAGATTATAAGTTTCTCAAGCTCTCTCTCTCTCTCTCTCTCTCTCTCTCTCTCTCTCTCTCTCTCTCTCTCTATTTTGATAGTCATCCTGCCTCCAGTGAGTGAACCATAATTAAGTGAAGTGCATCAATTTGTGGGATGAATCTATGTGATAAGCATTGAAATGAGACGAGCGAGTACTAGTTAGCATATAAAGCAGGCAAGCATTGCATCAATATGAAACACAAGCATTATAAGAAATGTGCGGCGTACTCTACTAGAGACATTATCTGTTATACTAGTACGGTCTAAGGGGCAGAGCGAGAAACCATCTATAATCCAAGTTTCATGTCTATGTTTTACAGAAGCAATACAAAATAGGATTATACCCTTAGCTAGGTATGTTGTATTCTTTTATTAGCATACAAAGGGTGATTCTCCTAGCGACTAGTATGTATCGTCAATATTTTATGTGTGCAGGCTAAGAAAAGACAGGTTTATCGTATCCACCCACCTTAGCGATGATTCATCTCACCTGAGCGATACTCTGAGTGCATCTTTGAAAGTCTAACTTTGAACTCCTGAAGGACCAAGTCTGAATCCTTTGCCTCGAGCGAGTCTTCTTGCCGAGCATGGCGGGACAGGTCGTCGCACTTGTGTCATTTGAATCAGATATCCGCATCGATGTGGAGTGGGTCATTACATTATACACTACTCAGAATAAGTCTCGTCCTTGAGACTTCTTGAGCGCAAATTATTCTATCATGCACTATCGAATCTAAACCAAGTATATTACTCTTGTATCCTTAGACCCCTTTTGAATAAAAGTACCTACTCATTTCCCATGTTTTGTGTCGTATGCGTGCTGGGACTGTTTCATTGAATGACTATCATAGAATCCAAGTTGGCTATATTACTCGAACATCATATTCTCTGACTCGGTCTGTACTGCACCTTATGTCACACCCCAGTCCCAAAATATCGTAGGACCAGATACGTGGCAATGGCCAGCAGTACGCACCGATGGACAAGCCCAAACTAATGGGTCCATCAGGGCATACTTAAGCTGTAAATAAAGTCTACGATAATTATGGCACAACTAATCTCATCCACACAAGATATAAATAAGATCCACAGAATAAATAAGGAATGTAAATCACCAACTAGTCTCACAAAGTGCTTCGGGAAACAACCCGATAAATATCTGATACATGGTTCATCTGACCAGAAGATAAATGACTGAATAAATAAATAAATAAATACTGAGCATGAACATGGATGCTCAGGAGAAGTCTTCGGCTAACACCTCATCCTCGGAAGACGGTACAGCTCCTGGTTCAGCTCCTACGGCGGTCCCGTATACCTCGGGATAGATCTCGTCTTTAAATCCTGAAGACATAATCCATATCCAGGTCCTCAGGGGACATAGCAAGGTACAGAAAATAATACAAGCCAGAATATATAAAAGTACAGCAAATAATGAGATAAACAGGGTAAGTATGTAAACATCTGTATAAAATACAAGAGAGAATATCAATAGTACTCAGGTTGAAACAACTACAAGCTCTGTGTAGGGGAGCCGGTAGCAGTGGTGTCAAGAGGTGGTCTAGCTCAGCGGGAGACTGAGTAGCCGGCATAACATAGTCAACCTGTAGCCTGTGGGTCTCTCCAGCAATAGATGGAATAATAGGGAGTACTAAAAAACCAGCTAAGTGATATGCAAGATGAGAGCAGCACTAGATCTCAGGCTGAAGCCACTACAAGCTCTGTGTCGGGGAGCCGGTAGCAGCAGTAATAATGAGTAATGGGCCCAGCTCGGGCTTCAGAGTCTTGGGCCTCACAATAGTAGGGGTATATATATATATGATCAGCCTGTAGTCTGTGTCTCTCCCCACCCAATGTAACCACGTATATCATGACCATAACGTCTCATGTCCATGTCAGCGGGATCATAACTAATGCACAAGTCATAATGTATCTAGACTATAGTATCTCTATAAGTCCTAGATCCTATATAGCATCACCGCGAATATCTCGGAAAGATCCTGTCTCATGAACAGCGTCCAGTGTAGTGGGTTATAATGTACTTGGTAAGACAAGTACGAGAATATATAGTGTCACGAATGTCCATCTCTAGATGACAATACACAACACCGCGTACGATGTTGGCACCCGACTGATAATCGGACGCTAAGTACGTCACACGGTCCTAGGTTAAGCATGCACAGCAATATAATGAAGCAAGGAAAATATGTAACAATACTGCAGAGTTTGGCAAGGTACACTTGCCTGATGCCCGAATATCAACAACTGTCCCTGTATCAGTGGATCCGGTAGGTACTACTCCAAAAAGCTGTAACAACCATCACCAATAGTCTCAGAAGGTATCAAACTTCTAGAAATGCTTATTCTTACGTCCAATTTGGACAAAGGGGCAAAAAGGTCATTTTTGGGCCAAAGCGGGGTCCACATGTGGGCCACTTTGTACCGAAAAGCGTGTCAGGGTCAAAGGTCTCCAAATTCTGCAAACTCAATGTTTACAAGTCAGGAACGATGATACGAACCCAACGGAACTTCCAGAATTGGATTTCGATGAGCCGTTCACAAAATCGCCCGTCAAGTGGAGTCGTGGGGCCCACGATACACGATTTTGTCAACGTTCTCAGAATCAGACCAAACTTGGGTCACAGGACCAGCGTATTGCTACGAGTCCGATGGCGCAAGTTCCGTCTCAATTCGACGTGTCTACACAAAGTTACAGCATGTTCCAGAAAGGTCGGATACTGGGTGTCGTCGGCGGATACGCGTTGATTCCGGTGTGCACGCACATCCGAATCGACTTCTGCGAAATCCCATACGACCGTATCAACGTCGCGCACAGTTCAGTAAAGACTGTGTGCGACCAAGTCGTCCCGTTTGGCGGGGCGCACTCAGTTCCGGGGTGAAACAGGGCATTGTTTTTCCTGTTTTTGGATCGCGGTGTGCGATCACCACAGGACACGATGCACCGAGCTGGTTGCACGGGCACCGAGAGGGTTATACAGTCTACGCGTAGCAACAGACTAAAATTAAAATAGAGCTACGATGAGGGTAAAAACGGTACCTGAACAGGGCTCCGTGAATCTGACTTTTCACGTGTCCGAGAGAATCCTTGACACGAGCTGTGTCCTGGTCGTGTCTGATGTATCCCGGTTCAGAGGGTGGCCGTGTCCGCTGAGTCGGAGCTAGGGCAGTGGATGGCCGGCCTAGGGCTTTGCGGTGGTTGGCGACGCGAGTGGGGAGGTGCTCGCGGACGGCGGCGTGGTCGCTGACGAGGCCGAGATGGGGTCGGGGCTGCTGTGCTCAGCGGTTTTGGAAGAGGGATGAGCGGAGCGGCGATGAGATGAGAGGGATGCGGCTAGGTCGGCGGCTGGGTGGAAGGAGATCGGGGTCGTGGGTCACAACCGGAGCTCCGGCAAGGTGGCCGGGGTAAGAATGGTGTTGATCCGCAGAGGAGGAGATCGACAGCTAGGTCTCCGGCGTCTTGGTCGAAGACAGGTGACGGCGCTGAGGAGGACGATAGGTGTGGATGGCGGTGGCACGGATGCCGAGGTGGCTTAAATAGCCTGAACAGTGTTCACGGCTAGGGTTTGCAGCGGGTCAGGTTCTTCAGAGGTTCGGGTCTGACCCGCTATGGGGTTTGGTCTGGTTTGGTTTAAGTTTGGTCTGGTTGGGTTCGGTTCACATCTCCAATAGTTTTTAAGGCTTAAAACTCATTTCCGGAGTCCAAATAATTCACCGAAAAATACCACATGACCAGTGTTCCATTTTACACCATAAAATATTATTTCAATAATATTTTAACACCAATTAGCAACACTTAAAATTCTTTAAATCACAATCACCTTCGTTCTAAATTCCAGAAAATATCGAGAATACGGAATAACTCTTTTAAAAATTATTCTCAAAAATTGGGGTGTTTACAATCTTCCCTCCTTAAAAGGATTGCGTCCTCGCAATCAAAGAATAAGCTACTAAAGAAAGAGTTATGGAAATACAAGGTTGCTTAGTTAACAACTGCCTCCTCGAACAAGTGGGGGTACCGCTGGCGCATACTATCTTTTCGTTCCCAAGTCGATTCTCCAGGAGAATGATGTTTCCATGCTACACGAACCAGTCTGATTGTCTGTCCCCGCAATGTCTTCTCGCTGACATCGAGGATGCCAACTGGTTGTTCTTCATACCTCAAGCTTGGGCCTACTGCGATTTCTGAATGATCGACTACGTGACTTGGGTCAGTCACGTACCTTTGCAGCTGTGAGACGTGGAATACGTCATGCACTCCCTCTAAGGATGGTGGTAATGCAAGACGATAAGCCACCTCCCCAATGCGCTCTAGGATGTCAAATGGCCCAATATACCTTGGGCTCAGCTTGCCCCTGCTTCCGAATCTGATAGTACCACGAGTGGGCGAAATTCTCCAGAACACGTGCTCTCCTTCTTTAAACTCCAGGGGACGTCTGTGCGTATCTGCCCAATGCTTCTGTCTGTCTTGGGCTGCTCATAGGTGATTCTGAATCTGCTTCACCTTTTCCACTGTCTGCGTTACCAATTCTGGACTCAGTATTTGACGTTCACCAACGTCACTCCAACATATAGGTGATCTGCACTTCCTTTCGTATAAAGCTTCAAATGGTGCCATCTGGATGCTGGCCTGATAACTGTTGTTGTAGGAGAACTCTACTAAGTGCAAATGATCTTCCCAAGATCCTTCGAAGTCTAGCATACAAGATCGCAATATGTCCTCCAATATCTGAATGGTGCGCTCTGATTGGCCGTCTGTCTGTGGGTGGTATGCCGTGCTAAATTTGAGTCTGGTGCCCAGACTCTCTTGCATGCTTCTCCAGAAATGAGATATAAATCTCGAATCTCGATCCGATACAATACTAACAGGCACTCCATGTAATTTGACAATTTGTCGCATATACATGTCGGCTAGTGCCTCGGTGGACTGTCCAACTCTAAATGACAGGAAGTGTGCCGATTTAGTGAGTCGATCCACTATCACCCATATTGCGTCTCTTTCGCTGGGGCTCCTCGGAAATCCTGTGACAAAATCTATCGTGATGTGCTCCCACTTCTATTCCGGTATAGAAAGCGGCTGTAACATACCTGCAGTCCTCTGATGTTCGACCTTTACTTGCTGGCAGACTAAGCATTTGGCCACAAATCTCATAATCTCTCTTTTCATTCCGTGCCACCAGTAATACTGTCTCAAGTCTCGGTACATCTTGGTTCCTCCTGGGTGAACAGAGTACATAGAGCTATGTGCTTCCGTTATCAACTCCTGTCTCAATTCTCCATTTGGAACATACAGGCGATTTCCGAACCTCAATGTCCCATCTTCGTGAATGCGAAGTCCTGTCTGCATGCCCGCTTCTGTCCTCTCTTTGAGTCTTCGGAATCTAGCATCGGTGGGCAATGCCTTCTTAATCTTCTCCACTAGGGATGACTTAATTTCAAGATTAGCCATCAAGCCATTCTGTCCTGGTAAAATGACCTCTATCTGAAGCTCCTGTAGATCTCTCAATAACTCGGGCTGCATCATCAAGAAATAAGCCGTAGGCTTCCTGCTGAGCGCATCTGCAACAACATTTGCCTTTCCCGGATGATACTGCAGATCGATGTCAAAATCTACCATCAATTCAAGCTAACGCCTCTGCCTCATGTTAAGCTCCTTCTGAGTATATACATACTACATACTTTTGTGATCTGTAAATATGTCTACTTTCTCCCCGTAAAGGTAGTGCCTCCAAATCTTTAATGCAAATATAACTGCTGCTAACTCCAGATCGTGTGTTGGATAGTTCTTCTCGTGAACCTTCAACTGTCTCGATGCATAAGCAATGACTTTACCATGTTGCATCAAAACATATCCCAATCCGCTACCTGATGCATCGCTGTAAACAACAAAATCTCCTGACCCTGAAGGAAGAGTCAAGACAGGTGCTGTTGTTAATCTTCTCTTCAACTCTTCGAAGGACTTCTGCCAGTCTTCTGTCCATATAAACTCCTGGTCTTTACGTGTCAGCTTCATCATCGGTTCCGTAATCCTCAAAAAAAATTCTACAAACCTTCGGTAATATCCCGCAAGTCCGAGAAAACTTCTCACCTCTACAACTGATGTGGGTGTAGGCCAAGTCTCTATCGCCGCAACTTTCTCTGGATCCACTGAAAGTCCTTCTCCTGAGATGATATATCCCAAGAAAGGTACTTTGTCCATACAGAACTCACACTTACTGAGTTTGGCATATAACTTTTCCTGCCTCAAGGTCTCCAGCACGATTCTGAGATGCTCCTCGTGCTCTTCATGGCTCTTGGAATATATGAGAATGTCATCAATGAATACCACCACAAATTTATCCAAGAACTGATGGAAGACTCTGTTCATTAAGCTTATAAACACTGCTGGCGCGTTGGTTAACCCAAACGGCATCACCAAGAACTCATAATGTCCATACTTGGTCCTGAAAGCTGTCTTCGGGATGTCTTCCTTCCTTACTTTGATCTGATGATAGCCGGATCGAAGGTCAATCTTCGAGAATACCCTTGCGCCACTCAATTGATCAAATAGGTCATCAATGCGTGGCAAGGGATACCTGTTCTTGATAGTCACAGCATTCAGTGCCCTGTAGTCAATGCACAATCGTACTGTTCCATCCTTCTTTGGCACAAATAATATAGGTGCTCCCTAAGATAAAATACTGGTCCGAATGAAACCTTTCTCCAGAAGATCATCTACCTGTTCTTTCAACTCCACTAACTCCTTAGGTGCCAGCCGATATACTGATGAAGTGATAGGCTCTGCTCCCGGAGTTAAGTCTATGGTGAATTCTATTTCCCGATCAAGCGGTAAACCTGGAAGATCATCGGGAAATACATCCACGAATTCTGATATGACTCTTGGGTAACCTGTCTCCTCTTCTACAGATAGTACCCTAAGAGTAGGCTGAGCTCCTTGCTCTACTGCTCTTCGGAGAAACTCAAATTTCGGATGGCCAGGCGGTCTAAATATAACCCGCCCAAGTCGGCAATAAAGAGTCGTATGGTACTGGCTTAACCAGTCCATACCAAGTACGACATCGTAATCCGGCATGGAAAATATCAGAAATTGAGCTCGCATTTCTCTGTCATAAACTACTACAGAACATGACCTACAGACATCACTAACCGGAATAATTCCACCTCCCGTAAGAATTCTCTTCATCTTCGGAAGGGGTACGGTAGCTACTCTATGGGTGGCTACAAAGCTAGCTGCTATAAATGAATGCGATGCTCCCGAATCAAATAATGCTATAGCTGGTAATGAAGCTACTAAAATAGTACCTGCGATGACCTCGCCTGCTGTAGCCTCCTCCTCAACAGCTAATGTGAATGCCTGGCCTCGTCCCTGAGCTTGGCCTCTCTGCTGCTGAGCCTGCTGGAATAGAACTTCCTGTGGTGCCAAGGGTGGTCTCTGCTGATTCCCTCCTGGGGCTGGTGGCCTGACGCCTCCAACTCCTGCCTGCTGTGCTCCTACTGCTGGATAAGCTGGTCGTGGTACAGGCAACGCTAATCTCGGTGCTCCCTCTCTACGCTCGGTGTAGTCTCTGGTCTGATGCTGGTTGGACCCGCAAGCCAGGCAGAGTCCCAACTTGCGTCTGCATTCTCTCTCAATGTGCCCTATCTTGCCGCAGTGGTGACAAGTAGGGAGAGCTATGGTCCTGTGTGTTGTCCTCTCGGGCATACTCCTCTGGGTCCGTTTTGCTGAATCCCCATGTGCTACCCTGGATGGTGCTGAGTTGATTGGCCTCTTCAGGTTCGACTCACTTCTAGTGACGCGCTCCATGCGTCGTGCTGCTGCGAGAACGTCGGTATAAGATGTAGGTGCGACCGATCCAATCAATCTCTGGAGCTTGAACTTCAGCCCATCAAAGAACTTCTCAGCTTTCTCTTCTTCGATCGCAATCAAGGTTGGGGCAAAGCGACTGAGGCGAATAAATTTCGTGTTGTATTCTTCCACTGTCATACTGCCTTGGATAAGGCGGTGGAACTTGTCTCTAAGCTCTGACCGTGCTACTGCGGGAATGTACATCTCTTTGAAGAGTCTGGAGAACTCTTCCCAGGAGACTCGGTCCTGCCCGAGCCTCATCTCCTCTGCTAACCACCAGTGATGTGCATTCTCCGTTAACTGCATTCTGACTGCAGTCATCCACTTCTCTCTAGGAAGTTCAGCGGCTTCCAACTGATGCTGAATGTTTGTGAGCCATTCATGAACTTCTGTTGGTCCCTCTTTACCAGAAAAGGTACGAGGCTTGAGTTGACAGAAGTCGGTGATAGATCCCGTCGTCGATCGCCTCGGTGGTGGATTTGCCTGCTCCAATGCGGATACCAGGCTGGTTCTCAGATTCTCGGCCTCCTGATGTTGTGCTTCTTGCTGAATCTGTTGTTGTGCTTTCATCATAGCATACATCATCTAAAACATCTGTTGCCCATCCATGGCTTATCCTGGCGAGAAAGCTGGCATCTGGGGAGTGAACTGTGGTGGAGGTGGGATGTCATCTCTCCGAAAGCTTGGATTAGGATGACCGGTTTGATCGCTCTGCGATGCTTGTCCTCCATTCCCTGGAGTCACTCCATCAATATAAGTAACCACAGCGTCGTATGGCGTATCCAATGGAATCTTGTCTCCATTCTTGGGATCTATTTCTCTGTAACCAAAAGATAAACTGTAAGAACGCACAGAGGAATCAATACAGGATGCAGTTCAAGTAACAATTTTGAGTTCGATATAGAGTTCAACAAAGGGTTAAATAATGGATGAGATCCTAGAACTTATCCTATCCTTAGGGCAGGCTGGTTCAGTTCCTAAGTTGAAACTGAATAATTTTGTCGTAGACCTGCATGGGCCACCACAAAAACTATGTCACGCCCCAGTCCCAAAATACCGTGGGACCAGATACGTGGCAATGGCCAGCAGTACGCACCGATGGACAAGCCCAATCTAATGGGTCCATCAGGGCATACTTAAGCTGTAAATAAAGTCTATGACAATCATGGCACAACTAATCTCATCCACACAAGATATAAATATGATCCACAGAATAAATAAGGAATGTAAATCATCAGCTAGTCTCACAAAGTGCTTGGGGGAACAACCCGATAAATATCTGATACATGGTTCATCTGACCAGAAGATAAATGACTGAATAAATAAATAAATAAATACTGAGCATGAACATGGATGCTCAGAACAAGTCTTCGGCTAACACCTTGTCCTCGGAAGATGGTACAGCTCCTAGTTCACTCCTGCGGCGGTCCCGTATACCTCGGGATAGATCTCGTCTGCAAATCCTGGGCACATAATCCATATCCAGGTCCTCAGGGGACATAGCAAGGTACAGAAAATAATACAAGCCAGAATATATAAAAGTGCAGCAAATAATGAGATAAACAGGGTAAGTATGTAAACATCTGTATAAAATGCAAGAGAGAATATCAATAGTACTCAGGTTGAAACAACTACAAGCTCTGTGTAGGGGAGCCGGTAGCAGTGGTGTCAAGAGGTGGTCTAGCTCAGCGGGAGACTGAGTAGCCGGCATAACATAGTCAACCTATAGCCTGTGGGTCTCTCCAGCAATAGATGGAATAATAGGGAGTACTAAATAACCAGCTAAGTGATATGCAAGATGAGAGCAGCACTAGATCTCAGGCTGAAGCCACTACAAGCTCTGTGTCAGGGAGCCGGTAGCAGCAGTAATAATGAGTAATGGGCCCAGCTCGGGCTTCAGAGTCTTGGGCCTCACAATAGTAGGGGTGTATATATATATGATCAGCCTGTAGTCTGTGTGTCTTTCCCCACCCAATGTAACTACGCATATCATGACCATAACGTCTCATGTCCATGTCAGCGGGATCATAACTAATGCACAAGTCATAATGTATCTAGATTATAGTATCTCTATAAGTCCTGTATCCTATACAGGATCACCGCGAATATCTCAGAAAGATCCTGTCTCATGAACAGTGTCCAGTATCCTGGGTCATAATGTACTTGGTAAGACAAGTACGAGAATATATAGTGTCACGAATGTCCATCTCTAGATGACAATACACAACACCGCGTACGGTGTTGGCACCCGACTGATAATCGGACGCTAAGTATGTCACACGGTCCTAGGTTAAGCATGCACAGCAATATAATGAAGCAAGGAAAATATGTAACAATACTGCAGAGTTTGGCAAGGTACACTTGCCTGATGTCCGAATATCAACAATTGTCCCTGTATCAGTGGATCCGGTAGGTACTACTCCAAAAGCTGTAACAACCATCACCAATAGTCTCAGAAGGTATCAAACTGCTAGAAATGCCTGTCCTTACGTCCAATTTGGACACAGGGGCAAAAAGGTCATTTACGGGCCAAAACGGGGTCCACATGTGGGCTACTTTGCACCGAAAAGCGTGTTAGGGTCAAAGGTCTCCAAATTCTGCAAACTAAGTGTCTACAAGTCAGGAACGATGATACGAATCCAACGAAACTTCCAGAATTGGATTCCGATGAGCCGTTCACAAAATTGCCCGTCAAGTAGAGTTGTAGGGCCAACGATACGCGATTTTGTCAACGTTCTCAGAATCGGACCAAACTTGGGTCACAGGACCAGCGTATTGCTACGAGTTCGATGGCACAAGTTCTGTCTCAATCCAACGTGTGTACACAAAGTTACAGCGTGTTCCAAAAAGGTCGGATACGGGGTGTCGTCGGCGGATACGCGTTGATTCCGGTGTGCACGCACATCCGAATCGACTTCTGGGAAATCCCACACGACCGTATCAACATCGCACATAGTTCGGTAAAGACCGCGTGCGACCAAGTCGTCCCGTTTGGCGGGGCGCACTTGTCACGCCCCGGTCCCGCCCGTGCCGCCGCTCCGCCTTAGCCCCGCCCCGTGTGGCCGGAATTATCGAACCGGACACGAATCACCGTGCCTCGGCTCGTCGGACGCGAATCACCGCTTGTCCCGCGGGTGCGAGGAAGGAGAAAGGAGTGGCCTAACCCGATCGAGCCCTTCGGGGGACGTGATGCCGCACGGGCCTGGGGTTGCGCCCGTGCAAGGCCAATCGTTTAAGTTCAGAGTTGGCTATCATCGCATCAATCGAGTAAGCAGCGAAAAGGGACTTGTTGCAATGCAATGCATTTAGCCAACTGAGTGTTTGGGACAATCGAGGCAACTTAGGTTTCCTTTAGCAAAGGCACTCGTTCGTTCCATACATTATGCCCCTTTATACGATAGCATTCTCGGGGCAACAATCGAAACCAGGATTCTGGGTCTTAGGGACTGTGGCACGCCTATCGCTCTCTTGGACGATCCAGTACCTGCAAGCAAGTAAACTGTTGGTGGGTCAGCACTTTATACAAGTACTGGTGAGATAAATCAACTGAACAGAAACAAGCATTCACTAAAATAGGCACTAAGTAATCATGTTATAAAATATTACATTACTAGTGATCTTTCTAGTTTTACCTAGGTTCGTTTCATACAGTTCTATCAGAGTCGATTTACTTGTTTGGAAACATGTTTGGAAACAGAGTTTCATATTGAATATGCAAGCAAGCAAACCGTTCATGTCCAGGGTGTGCGCAGCGTGTCTCGTGCGACTCGAGGGTCAGATGCAAAGCTAGACGCACAATGCACATTCTTAGGGGCAGTCACTATCCAAGCCAACACAATGACTTAGCTATATGCAGGGCGGTCCCCGAGTATCTCAGGATCGGCAGCTGGTGGAACAGCATACCAATGACTCATTCTTTGAAGCTAATGGCAGCTGTGACCCATGGTGGCTATGACGCATGCAGTTCAGCTCTCCACCAAAAGCCATTGTCCGACCGCGTACGAATGCATGGAACACTATCAAATAAACTCTAGTATGCAGACGAGATAAACCATCAGAATACAATCTTTGTTGCGGGGCAATCCGACTTATCACTTGAACACGTTCAGGCACAGTATGGTTCTCTCGAAGCATAGACGATAGTGAACATGTTCATGCACTCTAGGCAAGCGATCAGAATTCTCGTTAAGCAGACATTGTTTCAAAGACAAGCTAGGTGAGTTCGTTCATTAACATGCAAGGCAGGTTCTATCATTCTCTTAAGAAAATATTGCAAGCAAAAACTCAGGTTATTATTAAGGCGTGCAAGAATCAGAGAACGAAGTTCTGCCCACTCACCTTGATACATAACGCCGACGCGGAGCGGAGCATTACATACTTACCAACCAACAAAAAGTTTCGTCCTCGAAACTTCAAGGATAAATATCTCGATATTCCGAGTAGCGATAGTGCCGTCCCTCGCCGTACTCAATCGAAACAATCAAGCAATTCAAGTTCAGAAAACATTTGCACTTTGAGAATATCTATCGACTTATTGTATGGAACGCTCTTTGCAAAACCATATCGACTCAGAGTCATAGCAACGGTTTGGGCCAGAGAATCGATTCCGCTCTGATACCATTCTGTCATACCCCGGTCCCGCCCGGGCCGCCGCTCCGCCTTAGCCCCGCCCCGTGTGGCCGGAATTATCGAACCGGACACGAATCACCGTGCCTCGACTCGCCGGACGCTAATCACCGCGACCGTCCCGCGGGTGCGAGGAAGGAGAAAGGAGTGGCCTAACCCGATCGAGCCCTTCGGGGGACGTGATGCCGCACGGGCCTGGGGTTGCTCCCGTGCAAGGCCAATCATTTAAGTTCAGAGTTGGCTATCATCGCATCAATCGAGTAAGCAGCGGAAAGGGACTTGTTGCAATGCATTTAGCCAACTGAGTGTTCGGGATAATCGAGGCAACTTGGGTTTCCTTTAGCAAAGGCACTCGTTCGTTCCATACATTATGCCCCTTTATACGATAGCATTCTCGGGGCAACAATCGAAACCAGGATTCCGGGTCTTAGGGACTGTGGCACGCCTATCGCTCCCTCGGACGATCCAGTACCTGCAAGCAAGTAAACTGTTGGTGGGTCAGCACTTTATACAAGTACTGGTGAGATAAATCAACTAAACAGAAACAAGCATTCACTAAAACAGGCACTAAGTAATCATGTTATAAAATATTACATTACTAGTGATCTTTCTAGTTTTACCTAGGTTCGTTTCATGCAGTTCTAGCAGAGTCGATTTACTTGTTTGGAAACATGTTTGGAAACAGAGTTTCATATTGAATATGCAAGCAAGCAAACCGTTCATGTCCAGGGTGTGCGCAGCGTGTCTCGTGCGACTTGAGGGTCAGATGCAAAGCTAGACGCACAATACACATTCTTAGGGGCAGTCACTATCCAAGCCAACACAATGACTTAGCTATATGCAGGGCGGTCACCGAGTATCTCAGGATCGGCAGCTGGTGGAACAGCATACCAATGACTCATTCTCTGAAGCTAATGGCAGCTGTGACCCATGGTGGCTATGATGCATACAGGTCAGCTCTCCACCAAAAGCCATTGTCCGACCGCGTGCGAATGCATGGAACACTATCAAATAAACTCTAGTATGCAGACGAGACGAACCATCAGAATACAATCTTTGTTGCGGGGCAATCCGACTTATTACTTGAACACGTTCAGGCACAGTATGGTTCTCTCGAAGCATAGACGATAGTGAACATGTTCATGCACTCTAGGCAAGCGATCAGGATTCTCGTTAAGCAGACATTATTTCAAAGACAAGCTAGGTGAGTTCATTCATTAACATGCAAGGCAGGTTCTATCATTCTCTTAAGAAAATATTGCAAGCAAAAACTAAGGTTATTATTAAGGCGTGCAAGAATTAGAGAACGAAGTTCTGCCCACTCACCTTGATACATAACGCCGGCGCGGAGCGGGGCGTTACAACACTCAGTTCCGGGGTGAAACAGGGCATTGTTTTTCCTGTCTTTGGATCGCGGTGTACGATCACCACAGGACGCGATGCTCCGAGCGGGTTGCACGGGCACCGAGAGGGTTATACAGTCTACGCGTAGCAACAGACGGAAATTAAAACGGAGCTACGATGAGGGAGAAAACGGTACCTGAACAGGGCTCCGTGAATCTGACTTTTCACGTGTCCGAGAGAATCCTTGACACAAGCTGTGTCCTGGTCGTGTCTGCTGTGTCCCAGTTCAGAGGGTGGCCGTGTCCGCTGAGTCGGAGCTAGGGCGGCCGGCCTAGGGCTTCGTGGTGGTTGGCGAGGTGAGCGGGGAGGTGCTCGCGGATCGTGGTGGGGTCGCTGACGAGGCCGAGATGGGGTCGGGGCTGCTGTGCTCAGTGGTTTTGGAAGAGGGATGAGCGGAGCGGCGATGAGATGAGAGGGATGCGGCTAGGTCGGTGGCTGGGTGGAAGGAGATCGGGGTCGTGGGTCACAGGCGGAGCTCCGACGAGCGGGGAGGTACTCAATCCAAATTTTTTATTCGCGTTATCATTCTTTCGCGCCATTATTCTAATTATACTAACTCTGATCGCATCCTCGATTATTCCATCAAAAACTCAAGTTTTAATTTGTTTGATTCAATTCAAAATTGCTCATACGATTTACTAAGTTCCTCGACCAAGATATTGATTCCATTAGCTTGAATCCCTATTCGATATAAGCCTTATCATTTGTTCAACATATTCTAACTCATACAAATCAAATCTTGTATGATCCCATTGAATTCACTTACTTACTAGGTATTACTTATATTAGGGCTTTGCACAATCATGTCGTTTACTACTAGACTCATTTGCTATTCCAAAATTCTTGTTTCGCTTGAATATTTCTAAGACGATCAATACACCACTCAGGGTTCGAGCTATACTCTATAAATCTTTAAATTGCTTATTCATTCCTGAGCTTTCGCATACACCACTCAGGAATCAAGTCATCCAAGTAAATTCTCAATCGTATTTCCATCATTCCATTCAACTCGTTCCTTTAAACTTAAGTACGATCCCTATGCGTCACCTTGATAAATCTTAGTCTCATATATACCTTTATCGATAGTCATCCATACAAACTATGTTTTGATTCATAATTTTTTGACTCGAATAACTGTTGGAACCATTCCTCAAAATCCAAGCACGATATACTATATTTTCCTTAGCGATAATCCGATAACATTTCTATCGATATCTATTCTAAGTTTAACTTATCTTATCCGAACGATATCCCAATCTCGCTCGTAACTCACTAGCACCAAAGGTCTTGGCTTATGATACTTAACACAACTTAGTCAAAAGACTGTGTGCATAGCTATCCATCCGAACACTATTCTATCTCACCCACTAACCCACGTAGTAAATAAGTATAGGTATTCAGGTTCGCACATAACTTATAATTTTAAGCATTAGTTTATTTCCACAAAGTCTGACACAAGTCAGCACAAAGGCCTTCATAATCTATCTTGTTCAAGCAAATTATATCATTCACATGCACTTTCAAAAATATTTAGACTCATTTTATGGAATATTCTATTAGAACATTGGGAGAGAGCATATGTACATAATCCATGACTGAGCTTTCGAATCTAAGAGAATCAAAGAGAAGTCCAAGGATGTAAAGCCGTTCTCTGATACCAAAATATCATATCCTGATCTCCCTCAGGATCGACCAACCCCGCTAGACACGAATCACCGCACCAGCGCTCCCACGGGACGACATTCCTATCAGGACGTGATGCTGCACGAGCACAAGTTGCGTCCGTGCAAGGCCATGATCTGAACAGGCGATAAAATGACTAAGCCACAGAGTTGCACAAATTGTCTCTAATACAGCAGATACTTGAACGATACAAGTAAATGGTCATTTGATAACTAGTTCTTAAAGTCGATATAGCAGTAGTATAGAATAAATATAAGTATGATACATAAACAATCTCTTTATTGATAATGAATGAGGGCAGGCCAAGTGGCTTACAACTTGGGATGATGCTTACAACTTGGGATGATACATAAGCTATGTTCCAATATTTTGTCCTGTAATATGATTCAGCCCCGGACGCAACACTCCAAGTCTCCAGAGCAAACTCTATGCCATAGCGCGCACGATGGGATACTCCGCACCGAACGAGGTTCTCCTATACCTTACAAGCAATCTTGTGGTTTATCAGTACATGAATGCACTGGTGGGGAGGCTTCTCGCCCGCTCGACAAATCCAAATATATTAGATTAGTTTCGTGCACAATCTATTAAGTTGTCTTTCTCGTCTTACCTTAGGAACAATTTTATGGCAATAAAGTAAAGCCTAACTCGTGTGAAAGTGCGTTGTGTGATATAGGAGAAACACGGCAAAACTTACCAACTTACTATTCTCCCTTCCCTGAACAAAGATAAAACTAAGTTATACCCACCAAGAATATTTATAATGAAATCAAAGATCGCATAAGCAAGCATGAATGTTACGGGCATGTTCTGACTGAGGTGCATGATGTTACTCAAATACCAATATGAATGCTATACTCAGACTACTTAGATATCTTATACTCGGATTGTCCAGAGGTGTTATACTCATATTACACATATGCTTCAGATTTCCTATCGAATGTCACAACCGAGCTAACTTAATCTATATGAAGGTCACTGGCATAGACATACATGACTAGTCTCTCTCAGAACCGAGACTACCATTGAGATAGATGGGTAAACCAAGTGTAAATATCTGTATCAGATAGATGGGTAATCCATACCTTGGGCCCTCTACCGATATTTGTATCATATAACTGTTTGGTCGTGCAAATATCCTATGATTCTTCCTAGGCTGACACGATCCTGGTACCCCAGTGATCGTTCGAGGAATCCACATACCTCATACATGAGTTGTCCGTGACCATTTCAGGATTCTTTTCTTTTCTTTATCTTTTCTTTATAGGGCAACGATGATGGTTGTAGACGCGGTAGGCCATTACCCGCTACAAGCCATCCCGAGCAATTCTTGGATTATCGACTGGGTTGGCGACTCTCAATGCAGCGTGGGTAACGAACCCCCTACACGTCCTCGATATATCGTCTATAATATATCTTTATTCTCATTCTCGTTTATCAATTCTTTATCTTTTCAATCTTGTATTATACGATTCTTGGTACGGGAGACCGTCTTGGCGAGCGTTTCCATATTTCTATTATATGGCTCAGAAATGACTATTTTGATAGTCTTTCTGCCTCCAGTGAGTGAACCGTAATTAAGTTAAGTGATTCGATTTATGGGATGAATCTATATGACAAGCATTAAAATAATGTGAGCGAGTACAAGTTAGCACGTAAAACAGGCAAGCATTACATCAGTATGAAACACAAATATTATAAGAAATGTGCTGCATACTCTAATAGAAACATCATCCCTTATACTAATACAGTCTAAGGGTCAATGTGCGAGGAACCATTTATAATCCAAGTTTTATGTCCATATTCTATACAAGCTATACAAAATAGGATTATACCATTAGCTAGGAGTGTTGTATTCGTTTATTAGCAAGCAAAGGGTGATTCGCTTAGCGACTAGCATATATTGTCCATATTTTATGTGTGCAGGCTAAGCAAAGACATGTTCATCGTAGCCACCCACCTTAGCGATAATTTGCCTCGGTCGAGTGATACTCCGAGCACGACTTTAAAAGTCTAAGTTTGAACTCCTGAAAGGCCAAGTCTGAACCATTTGCCTCGAGTGAGTCTTCTCGCCGATCAAGGTAGGATGGGTCATTGTACTTGTGCCATTTGAATCGACTATGCACATTGATGCAGAGCGGGTCATTACATACCAGTCGGTAGCCGCAGCCAGATGGCCATATGAGGCCAGGACAACAACATAAGTTTCGCCTTTACCGAATCTCACATAGCGTTGACTCCATGTGTATGATGAGAAAGGTAAAGATGTAAACTTGGACTCTTCATACTATGCACCAGCGTGTGCTAGAACGAAGAAGTCTAGGGCAATACGAGCTTGCCAAGCTCAAGCAAATGCTCATTCGACCGACCATCATGAGGCATCGCTTATTATGCCTGCCTCTGATAAAAAGTTGTATAAAACTGACCCATGCCTCTAGTCCACTGTAGAAATTGGACAGGGTAAATCTAAAGAGTCTTCCATCAGCAACGTACAGATTACTCTTTTACGAACCCCAGGTCAGGAAACAATGTCAACAACTACATACCCATTTGCTCGGTCTACCTGGGCTTATAAGAAGAGTGAGAAGGTAAATTAGTCCTCGATTGACTTGTACAACGTGATCAATCACAAGCAGAAAATAAGGGAATCAACTACGACATATAAAGTATCCTCCCCAGGGCATCACTATGCCAGTATTAGCATCAACTACTGCTGTATTAAGTAGTAGTATCCATAAATAGGCAGTCGATATTCTAGCGGATTCAACCAAAGATACCCACCGGCTATAACCCATAGAACTGGTACAAGAACTAGAGGCAAAGGAACTGCCCTTTGCCTCTTGTTATTCTGCTCGGAATGGCCCATCCATAAGGGAAGATCGAAAATCCAGCACCTCTAGTCCACCTCTCTCGGCAAGCAGGTCAATCAGACGGGTCTAAGGAGGACAGGCAGCGAAACCCACATGAGGTATTTTCCTAGGCACCGCTCAAAAAAGAACCTGTCAGCTATTGGGGGTAATTCTTCCTCAGGACACCAGGTGGCTATGCAAGCTGGGGGTTTGTAATCCCCTGGTCCTTTATGACAATCCGATATTTCGAGAAAATAATAATTCCCAAGTAACAAATGTTGAGATCCCTAAAGTTAGCCACCCTCATCAAGAGGACATAGCTTCCTATGCCGGGGGTAGTGTTCCCTCCGATTTCGAAGAAGATGTGGCACTACCAACTTTTTCAGAAGATTATTCACAATAAGAGTCTGAGGCAGAAAGTGCGACGTCCACCGTATCATCCATTTCTTTCTATATGAGAACAGCATAAATGGTAGGGGATGATCAGGAGGGACCCAATGATCGACATCACCTCCAAACCCTCAAGGCCATGATGCAAACCATGAGCACGTCAATGCAGACCTTGACCCAGATAATGCTGGAGATCGAGGAGAATATAACCTACAACCATCAGGGGCCTCTGGTCAAACAAGTCTGGACCCCGGGATAAACGGGGATTCAAATGCAACCGCTACTCCCACTGGCGGCAATTATCCACTTCCCGGATCGTCTACTCCTTCTGCAGTCAATAAAGCCTAAGAAGTAATACGAAAGGTATGAGAACTCTGGGCCGGCCTAGACTTAATGGGCAATCGAGACTCATTATGCGAGCTCGAGATTTGACAACCGTATTCCCTCGAGTGGAGAGAAGTACCGTATTCGCCCAAGTACAAGCCCTTTAACTTGACTCCGTTTAATAGGAAGACATCTCCTCGTCAATACATGAGTTACTTCGAGACGGCAATGGGACATCTACCTTGCAACGATGCCCTCTTAACCAAGCTCTTTGTCACTGTGTTGTCTGGAATAGCTATCGATTGATTTTGCAGCCTCCAGAACAATTGTATTTCATCATTTGACGACCTCAAAGGAATTTTTCTTGTTCGATTCTATGACGAAATAAATGACATGACGATGTCCTCTTTAATGGATATTATGCAAAGGAAAAAAGTGTCTATATAAGAATACATTGAGCGGTACAGGCAAGTGGCGCTAAAGTAACCCTCTGGTAACCCTAAGTCTACGCGAATGGACACCTACCGAAGAAATCTTTTTTCCACCGTCAGACTCTGGATGGGCGACTATCAGTTTAAAGACTGGACGATGTTCATCATAAATGTTGTCGGTGCGGAGGAGAAAGTAAATAACGCCTGAATCTTGGGAATACAGATCCCTATCACTGATAATAGGGAAAATCCCCTTACAATAACAATAACAACAACAACAGTAATAGCACCCGAGATGGAAAAGGAAAGCAAGCTCTTATAGCCAATATAACCAAGAAACCCGAGCAAAAACCTACGGAGGCTCCAAAATGGAAGAAAACTTATTCCATCAAAGATAATGATATCACGACAATCTTTGACGTGCTAATGAAGGGAAACAAGCTTCGGCTCCCCGACGTCAAGTGCCCTGTTTAGCAGTTGAGGTAAATAATCCGAAGTATTGCTACTACCATCGATATGTCCACCATGCGATGCGGGACTGCTATACACTATAGCAGTACATCCATCGTCTGCTCGATATCAAGGCCCTTACCTTATATTTTGATATAAAAAAATAGTTGCTGCTAATATGGTATCTCTCCAGTTCGGTAACTTTCCGACAACAAAAACCCAATACGGAGTAATCCGGATCCCCGAGCAACAATGGAGGTTATCAATCTCCTACCAGATCGTGACCAAACAGTCGGACTGATACCTCTCACAACATCATATGAGAAGGTTATATGGGTCTATCCAGATCTTGCACCAGACTTGATACAGCAGACAACACCTTCTGCCACCAATTCCAAAGATAAGAAGTTTAAATTATGCTACACGATTTCTATCCCTTGTAACGAATTTATAGCAAGAACAACGATGTCATGCCTGGCATACCAGCGATAGTACGATATCCCTAACGATGGTGCACTCTCAATCGTCGCATCTGATCCGAGTCCATCCCAGCCTCCAACAGAGGACAAGTCTAAGCAGAAACAAACTCGTTTCGATAAATCGCTTTGCAAAGATGTCGCTCAAGGGCTGGAGAAGCCCTATAAATTTGATATCTTGGCACAACTGGACAATACCCCAATAAAGTTGTCACTATTCGAGCTTCTCCGACTTTCCAAAGATACTAGGGTTGCTCTGAGTGAGGCATTGTAGAATATCGACATCTATCTGGCACAGGTCAAGCCGCCAGATGAGGATCCGGCCACATGTCCCCACTATAATAATGTGATGGAGGTGATACCCAATATCACGTTCTCGTAACAAGATATGTTGTTAAAGAATAATTGGCACGATCATCTTCTTTATTACAAAGGGTACATTGGCACCATCAAGGTGGACCGGATGCACATCAACCCCGGCTCATCAATCAATATTATTCCATAGAGTCTGCTTCAGACCTTGGGCATCTCGATGCATCGCCTAGTAACAACCAATACTTTCATTAGTAGCTTCAACGCATGAAGTATCTACCCTCTGGGCAAGATTTACTTGAAATGTCAGATCGATAATTTGAAAACAGAGGTGAACAGCTACGTCATATAAGTAGATGTATCCTACAACATCATATTGGGACATTTGTGGATACACAAGTACATGATCGTACCGTCAACCTTGTAGTAGTGCTTGAAGTACATAGACGATCATGACATCGTCAAGACAGAATTTGTCGATATTGATCCATTCAAAGGGGTTGAGGCCTAATGCTTTGACTCGATCCTTTACAAGCAATTCTACTAAGATAAAGGTGGCAATGATGTAGATGATGAGGCAGAGACTGGGACAACATTGGACGAGCCCTTGAGAGTCTATCTGAAATTATGTTCTCTTGACACAGCCCCTTCCATCATAGTAAAACTGCACAAGAAAGTACCCAAACCTCTAGTTATTTGCCTTCATAGACCAATTCGACCATTAAAGAAAGATCTGGCACCCACTACAACTTCTGAACCTCTAGTGATAAAGTTGTGCAGGAGGCCTCTGAAACCGTCGCTCGTAGTAGAGGTAGATCTCGGGAAGGACGAACTGGAGGAGTATGTAGCCGTTCATGCTAACTTTTCTTCTCTTGATGATATAATTTCGGAGGATAATATACCTTATTTTATGAATAAAGGGCTATCTTTAAACTACTCAGATGTTGTACATCTCAATATATTCTATTCTAGGGACTACGATCTAGGCTTGCACATGCATACATAGGTGACTATCACCTATGCAGTAAACTAAATTTTCCCAGTCGAAACTTCTACTTCATAGTTCCAGCAAGGAAGAGAGAAGAAAAACTCATCATCTTCAGTAGAGTTGAAAGTCCCCTATCCCCCATCCTAGAGAAACTGAAGCCAAAACTCGATACCGGTAAAATGTTACATCATCGGTAAATCTCTCAAACCAAGCACCTTATCCAGAAAGTTGTGGTACAACCTGAAAGCCGCTGGGGGCTTAAACTATGGCAAAGGACTACGGTTGTCTCTACTTCTGTAGGCTCCTGTAGGCAGGTCCTAGGTTTACTAACATAAGACCAAGCATGGCTTGGGGTATGTCATACCTCTCATAACCCCCGAAGGTTTGGATGAAGAAGACGAATTACACTCTTACTCCTAAGAATCCTTCACTTGGGACTCCGATGTCAGTATCGGGGAGATGCCCAAACAAATATTGTCTGCCAACATGGTGTTAGTTAACCCTGAGGAAGATGACGAGGATCAACCTGAACTCTTTGAATTAGAACTGTCGGCCCAATCCTTAGACGCACAATAGGAGATACGGTTCGAGCAACGAGAACCTTTCACTGAGGACGAAGTCGTACAAATCTATCTGGGTGACGAATCCTCCCCTAAACCTATATTCATTAGCAAAAGTCTTTTCGATGAGGATCTACAATCCCTACTACATCTCGTCAGAGAATACATCGATGTCTTCGCCTGGAGTTACAAAGACATGCAGAGAATAGACCCTAAATTATGGTCCATAAGCTTAATATTTTGCTGAACGCTAAGTCGATCAAGCAACAACAACGACAATTCTGGCCAGATATTATGAATGTCATTGAAGCTGAAGTCAACAAACTGATAGCTAGTGGTTTTATCTATGAGGAATAATATCCGAATTGGGTAGCCAACATTATACCCGTCATAAAAAAGAATGGAAAGATCCGGATCTGTATTGACTTTCATGATCTAAATACGGCATATCCTAAGGACGAGTTTCCCTTTCCGATAACAGATATAAAGATCGATAACACTTGTGGCTTCGAACTCATATCCTTAATGGACAGATTCTCAGACTACAATCAAATCAAGATATTTTCTGACGACGAAAATCATACATCATTGTGAACGTCGATAGGAGTGTACTGCTACATAGTCATGTCTTTCGATCTGAAGAATGTAGGTGCTATATACCAGCAAGCTATGAGCACCATCTTCCATGAATATCTGTGCAAGACAGTAGAGTATTACATTGATGACATCGCTGTCAAGAGTAACTATAAAGATGATCACCTCCGAGACTTGAAGACCGTGTTCAACCTCATGCATGCACACCAGATCAAGATAAATCCTACCAAATTCTTTCTGGGAGTCTTTAGTGGAAAATTTATGTGTTTTGTCATAACTTTGAAGGGTATCCACATAGGCCCCTACAAGACTGAAGCAATCCTTGAAATACACCCATCGAAGTACCTCAAAGGACTTTGTGGCCTTCAAGGAAGACTGACATACATCATGAGGTTCATATCAAAACTCTCTGGACATTGTCAACCATTTAATCAGCTCACGAAGAAAGGAGTCTCCTTTGTCTACAATGAAGAATGCCAGTGCCCCTTCGATGACATCAAGGAGTATCTCATGAACCTTCCAGTATTGGTGGCCCCCATTATGGAAAGAACCTTCTTGCTATATGTGCGGGCAATAGATTATGCCCTCGAAGCTCTATTAGCCTAGAAAGGTGATGTAGGTCATGAACAAGCCATCTACTATCTCAGCAGAATAATAGCCAGCACAGAGCATAGGTACAACCATGCTGAGAAGGAGTACCTCGCTCTGGTTTTCGCCATTCAGAAGACTTGGTAATACGTGGTAGGACAAAACATCCTTGTGATCTTGTGAGTTAATCCTCTCAGGGTCCTCATAACAAAACCCGTAGCGCTCAACTTTCGCTTAGCCATATGGGCAATACTGTCACCGTATGATATGGTATTTGTCCCACAAAAGGAGGTCAAAAGCCAAGCATTGGTAGATTTCCTTGCAGCCTACCATGTACCAAAAAACCTCGAACCTCTACGAGAAAATCCCAGACGAAGTAGCAGACTAAAATATGACCACAAGAGCAAAAGTTGTTTGGTGAATGTTCATTGACGGTGCTTCAAGAACAGGGCCCAAAGGCGATATTATCGTTGGCGTCGGGATAGTACTGATTTTCCCATACGATCTGGTTATAAACTGTGCTAACTCCCTCATAAAGCCATGCTCCAATAATGTGGTAGAGTACAACACCCTCATCATTGGGCTCTAACTCACTAAATAAGTGGGAGTAGACTACCTAGAAGTCTACGATAATTCCAAGATGATAGTCAGTCAGGTTCGGGGCGAATATGAGTTCCTGCACGAGGACTTAATTCCCTACCACAAAGTCGGGCTTGGAATAATCTCCACCTTTAAGGGGTTCTTTATAAAGGACGTCCCTCAGTCGCAAAACGTCGAGGCTAATGCCATGGCCGGTCCCGCTGCCTCTATAGAAGTCCCGGTCAAAACCCATCAGCTGATCATAGTGGTCGGTCAAGAGCTAGTCTGCCAGAAAAATATTTTTGTCTGTGCTTGAGCTACCCAGTAGAGACAAACACCGACTCCCAAGACTAGATATTTTTATTCATTGACTACACAGTCCATGGAATTCTTTTTAACAACCCAAAGGAAGTCACTTCTATCAGAAGGCGTTCCCTCCGGTTCTATTACGATACGGCTACCAAAATGCTGTATCGTCGTTCCTACGATGGTCTTCTGCTATGTTGCCTATCAAATGCAGAAGCCAAACAAGCTCTCCGCTAGGCTCACGATGGAGTTTGCGGTGACCATCAGCCCGGACCCAAGCTACAGGCCCATCTCCTGCAAATGGGTTACTATTGGCTGACAATGGTAGCAAAGGTTATTGACTATGCAAGAAAGTGCCAAGCGTGCCAAATCCATGCAGACTTTATCCACTAGCCCTCAGAATTTCTACACCTAATAGTAGTATCTTAGTCGTTTGAAGCATGGGAAATGGATATTATCGGACCAATTAGTCTACCTTCTTCTAAGAGACATCGGTTTATCTTGGCTATCACCGATTACTTCTCCAAATAGGCGGAAGCTATTCCACTCGCTAAAGCAAGACCTCAAACGTGATCAGCTTTGTCAAACATTACGTCATATACGGCTTCGGCTTGCCACGGAGGATAATCCATAATAATGGTCCACAGTTTTTAAGTTATGCTTTTTACCGATTTTATGACAAACTGAATCCAGAATATAGCCTCGACTGCCTATAACCCAGCAGCAAATAGTCTGGCATAAGCATTCAACAAGACCATCATAAATCTACTCAAAAAATTTGTGTCATCCAATATGCGTGATTGAAATTAGAAGCTGGGTGAATGTCTCTGGGCCTATTGTACAACGGTCTGGACACATACTGGAAGCATGACATTCTCCTTGGTTTACAAAAGCGAAGCGGTCCTCCCACTCTAGATCCAAATTCTGTCACTCCGAGTGGCTTTGTCTAACTGATTGATCGTTGAAGTCAATCACCACCGACAGCTACAAGAGTTGGAAGCACTCGACAAAAAATATCTCTTAGCTCAATACCGCATTGAGATATACTAAGCACGACTCTCGGGAGCCTTCAACAAATGGGTCATGAAAAGGACATACCAAGTGGGTAACCTAGTCTTGACAGTAAGAAGACCGAAGGTTACGACCCATAAGATGGCCGATAAATTCTAACCTAAATGGGAGGATTCGTTCATTGTGGAGTCCGTGTTCTCCAACGACGCCTATCTACTCGAAAAATCCAATAGCGACTTGCTCATGATACCTATCAACGGCAAGTTCCTTAAAAATTAATATATCTAAACTAAACTTTTACTCCTTTTATTATCAGCAGGACAACCAAAATGTATAGTGTAAGATCCCCATTGTTCATTTCTAGCAAGGGTGTAAGCATAATATACACTTTTTTGCCATAAAAGTTTGATAAAAGTCATTTTTAGTATTCAGGAATCCTGAATATACAACAGACAGTGGATCCTTAAAAGCTCTCCAATGGAGTCACCTTCAGGTCTATCTACACTTTTGGGTAGACCACTCATAATCAGTTACCTTGGGCATTAGTTCACATCCATATCACCTCTGAACTACTGTCATAACTGATTATCTCCAGTAGAGTTTTTTATGTCCATATTATCTCTGAGCAAACCTCTCTGTATGACTATCGATTGTCACATCCATAATACCTTTGACATCGGTCATCATCAAAATTTATCATTTGTACTTAACTCTAAGTATGCCAGTGGTGTTAAGTCCACAAAACTTGCCATGTCCTTGTCACCTTTGGCAGACTTGCCTCGAACTTATTACTTGCACTCCAGTGTACAAGAAGTAATTGGTCCACCGATGATCTCCTACTGGGATATACTCAATAAAAGCAAACAATTCACGTCCATACTACCTCTGAACTATAAGCTACCTATTTTTCCCATCCAAAGAAAATAGCCATGTCTATATTACCTCTGGCTCATTTTCTTTTCCTTCCATACTATGATCGTACCTAACCTCTCGGTATAACTATCAATTAGTGCACGTCTACGTTACCTCTGAGTTATCATCCTCACATCCTCCCAGTAGAGTTTGTCATGTCCTTCTTACCTCTGAGCAAACCTCCCTACTTGACTATCGATTATTACGTCCATATTACCTTCGATATCGGTCGTCATCTAAACTTATCACCCATACTTAACTCTAAGTATGCCAGTGATGTTAAGTCCATAAAAACCAGCCACGTTCATATCACCTCTGGCAGATCTTGTCTCAAACCTCTTACTTGCACTAAGGTGCGTAAGAAGTAATGAGTCCACAAAATCTATCACGTCCATATCACCCCTGAAATGGTTTTTCGCTCCGAACTTATTACTTGCACCTAAGTACGCAAAAAGAAATAGGTCCACCAAAGTCCCCCAGTAGTACATCCTTAACAAACTATAGTGTTATACTATATCCATATTACTTTATTGATTAATATCCAAAGTCCATAACATACAATAAGACAAATATAAAGAGGAAATTATGGAAAAAGAGAGACTTTATTGATTAATATTCAAGATCATGAGTACATATGATGGAAATTTATTTTTTTATTAGTATTCAAGGTCATGAGTATATATGATAAAAATCTATTTTTAAGGGTTTCATGAAGTCTCGCTGACACTAACATTTTTTATTAGAAGTGCCCCTCTGTGCTGTTATGGCTACAAACACAAGTAGAGCCAGCAGTAGAGCTCAATGCTTTCTGGATCATCCCTCTACAGTGTAAACCTTAGTATATGGAAAAGAATCTATACTGATGGATAGAAAGGGAGGAGAAAGAGCAGGCATTCTACAACCATGCGGGAAGACCGAAGACAAGAATGACAATTAATCCAAATCCTGTCATCGATGTCGCAGGCCTCCGACTGGTAGCAAGCCGCATAAAGAGGAGAAACGCAGCTAGCACGCTGCATAAATAGGGACATATCCATGCATGATGCAGGATGTTCACCCTCGTCTCCTGGATCAGTTCTTGGAGAGAAAATGCCATATAAGGTTGTTATTCTCTTCGAATGACGGGTTCTATGATATTCTTCTATGCTCCATTATGGGCACCACAAAATGTAGTAAAACCTGCATAAAGAGAACACATATCAATCTTAACAAAGATTGCAAAAGTGTACAATGGATGTATGCCGCTTCCAGGATACAGCCACACGCAGGAGGGGATGTCTCGAGATAGCTAAGTCTGCACGCATGATCAAGAGGTGGTCTCATCCATGCGGCCAAGCTACATATAGGCTCTATGTGTATGTTATAGATGATTGCTTATCCATATGGAAGAATTTAGTGGGGGGCTTCTCGCATTCTAGATGATTTTTTATCCATGCTTCGAGTCCATGTACTTGTGTCTCTTTGTTTCTGTCATCATAACACACCCTACCTCCAAAATGAACGCCAGCATCTAGGGGCCACGGATCGACACCGTTCTTGACAAACCCATCAACGAGATAGATAGTAGCCCTCAATATCTATTTTCATAAAATATGGAGGAGCAGAGAGATAAAAGTTCTCTATCCTCCCCAACCTGCCTATTTATAGGCTCCTAGGACGCATAAGAAGATCAAGGCGATGAACCAGACAGTTATGAGGATAAAACTGATACCTCAATTTGCATGATATATATTTATCTCCTCAAAAACTGCCATTGACGCAGTCCAAAGAAATCTCCTCGAAAGATCTAGCCAAATCCTGCATTAAATAAAGATTTGGCATCTTTGCAAGGACTCGCCTATGCGACATGTCACTCAGATGCGGCCCAAGGTCTTCTCTTCCATGCTTCTTATTCAAAGTATACCAAACTTATCAGTTTGAAAACTTTGAAGGGGGTCTTATAGAAGCATAAAAAATCTAGATCCATGCGTCCAACAAAATGTACCCCAAGATCGACTAAAAGAAATCAAGCCACAAAATGACCATGCTACCTAGAAAAGTAGCTATTATGCGCCGACAGTAATAAAAGGCCATGCACTACAGGGATCAAGCCTCTGGCGCCATAATGATCTAGTTTTATGGGCCGCCCTCTTTATAACTAGTGTTCCCGTCTGCCATCAGTTCCATGCGCCACTAAGTAACTAGTGTTCCCATGTGCCAGCAGTGGCATGCGCCATTAAGTAACTAGTATCCATATGCGCCAACAGTGTCATGCGCCACTACTTGCCCAAGCATCCCTATGCCCCAATATTGGCCAAATAAAGGCCTGACACAAAGATTATGTCTGACACAGAATCCTAACAAAAAGGAATCTCTGAATGCCTTGATCTTGTACATAAAGTTGGCTTCAGTGCTCACATCACCGTCATTATTACTTTTATTACAATACAGATGTACAGGGCCACGTGTATGTAAGACAAAGTTTTTTATGCGTTCTATGCGACTCTGGCCCCATGCGTTCCCGAATTTATCTGTTCCATACATCTATGGCCTCATGCATCCCAGACTCTATGCGTTCCATGCGTTCCATACGTCTCTAGCCTCATGCGTTCCAGACTCTATGCGTTACATACGTCTATAGCCCTATGCATTCCAAACTCTATGCATCCCAGACTCCTTACGTCCAATTTAGCAGGGTTTCCTGAGAAAAAATTATTCTGTTATGACTGAAGTGATTCTCTCCAACTAAACATGGGCCACATGTCAAGATGACCAAGTCACGCAAACAAAAGACGAGAACCGCCCAGATCTTCAGCAACAGCAAATCGTAACAACGTCCACATGGAAGCTCGGCTTGGACTCAACTATATCCTGTTAAGAATGTACATGTGGCAGCCTGCCCATAAAATATGTATACAGTTGCAACCATATTATGTTGAAGGATCCCCCTGCAACCACCAAAAAGAAGCACATGCGGCACCTATAGCCCATCAACATGATGGCTATAAATATGAGCAACTTGGACGTTCTAATAGATAGTTTTTCTGCTTCAGAGACCATATCCCTCCAGGCGAGCTACATATGTGCACACAATCTCAGAGGAGTGAAGAGAAAAGAGAGCATCCTCGTTCCCTTCGACCGTCAATTGAGTAAAAGAGTCGTTGCAGTACTCGATTTCCATCGTTTCATTACCCAGATCAAAATGTTGTACTTAAATTTTCTGTCTAGGATTTCTTTGTACTCTTTTTGTTTGTTATTAAACGAAGGTTTCCCAAACTCACATTCAATGACAAACAATATTTTAATCTTAATCTTAATTTTAATTTTAATTTTAATTTTAATTTTAATTTTAATTTTAATTTTAATTTTAGTTTTAATTTTAATTTTAATTTTAATTTTAATTTTAATTTTAATTTTAATTTTAATTTTAATTTTAATTTTAATTTTAATTTTAATTTTAATTTTAATTTTAATTTTAATTTTAATTTTAATTAGTCATAGGAATTTTAATTTTTACATTAGAATTTTACCTTTAACTTTAAATTTGAATTTAAATTTAAAATAAAATTTAAATTTAGATTTAAACTAAAATTTAAATTTAAACTAAAATTTAAGTTTAACTTTTAATCTTTCAAATTTGCCATGTACGAACATTTGGAAAGTTATAATTAACATTTAGTTTTTAATTTAAATTAAACTTTAAATTTGAAAAATTGCCATGTATAAGCATTTAACTTTAAAAATTTTAAAAATTTAATCTTAATTAACTTCCAAAATTTAAAAATAAAATAAAATCGAACCCAACCGCAGCTAGATAAACAAAGTAGAGGAGAAGAAGAGTCACAATGGAGTGGGGTGGGCCCTAGTGTGATCTCGTAGGGGGATGCAGAGCAAATGGGGGACGCATGGTTGTATGCAGCGCACGGTCACACCCCGCTCGTGAGCTATTTATAAACAGCCTTTTCCATACAAAATAAAATATAATAGAATCCAACCGACTATAGAGAAACAAAGGAAAAGAGAATGAGAGTCACAATTGAGAGGAGCAAAAGCAAGATCAACGACAACGGATGGGTCGTCATCCCTACGGAGATTCGCTCGATGGTACTGGTACTGTCAGGGATGCCGGTGGATGAGGTCATGTGCAACGTCACCTTAGTGTGCCATTTATGGTGGAAGGCACTCCTCGTCCCTACTATTGGTCCAACGTCGACTTGGATCATTAGTGCCGCAAGAACTACTAAACTGCTGAGATTGACGATACCATAAAGAAGCTCGTGGCTTGCAGTACAAGAATTCTACGGTCCCTCTTGGCATACAAGCTCGGCGAACCCGCCTTCTCCTTTGTATGCTATAGGCCAGTGCCAAATGTTCTTTTTCTTTTTTAATACTTTATTGTTCTTATTATAATTTTTATGTATACGTGGTTCATTTCTATGTATCATATGCATAAAGTTGTGAATTAATATGTTTTTCATTATTTATAATACAGGAGGAAATTTCTAAGGGTGCTGCACATTTTGAAGAGCGACGTAAGTAATGAAACTTCGGTGACACACTTGGAGTTCCTCCCGGTGTTGGAAGAACTCGACATTAGCTACTGACTCTATCACGCCCCAGTACCAGAATACGGAGGGAGATGGAATCTCCCTTGTACATGGTATAGAACATCGTACGTGATCACGGCTGTAACTAAAAAAAAGGGTACATACTACAAGCAAGTCACTTAGGGTCACATAGGACATCTATTGTCCCAATCAGTCAAATAAGAATAGTCAACATAGAATATATATGACAAGGAAGTAAGGTGTCCCAAATGCCCTGCCACAACATTCATAAAACCAGCTATGCAAAAATGAGAAGGCTGGCAGAGTAATAAGATTACGTGACCATGATTAGCTGCAGTCTGATTAATTATAATCATATACCGAACTAAATATCCAGATTTACGGCTAATATGTGTCGGTGGATAAAGACCCAAATTGAGTAAGATATAAAATATCGAGCAGGGAAGAAGAGACCCACTCATTTTCCTTAGTGGCCATCCGCCTGGTGCGTCCTATTGTTTAAGGGAAAGTATGTTTGATCCTCGGGTGCTGGCTCTAAACCTGGCCATGCAAAACCAATGGGGTTAGACCCCAAATAGCAAGTACCATAAATGAAGCACGAATACAGAAATAAAACTAGGTTATAAAATATATACATGTATATATAAAGTTATGTCTTATAGTTTTGGTTTGTAGCCAATCATGACACAATAATCTAAGCCCACAACCAAACAAAGACAAGGGTTAAACCATCGTACCATGATAGTCCATATCCCTAGACTATTTGACAGTAGATACAATACACAAACACACTTAGTTACATAATCAGTCAATCACTTGTACGGCTTACTAGATGGAGTATAGGTTATCCTAGAGATATTATGCATATAGGAATCCTCAGATTGAACAAGGTACTAGCAGGGTTAGTCGAGCAATAAATTGCCATATAGCACATAGTAGTATGCACTGGTCCCTCATAAGGCTACCGTGCTAATATCGCATAGAACATATAGTATCATATAATAGTCGGATATTGACATCCACTAATAAGAATTTAAATAATATCCATAGGGACTAGCCTGCACACCCTAATTCAGATGACTGAAGGTGGCTAGTTAGGCACGAACTTGAGATTATATTTTCTTCCAATGCTCTACAAGTTTAGTTGCCTAGTTAAACCTAATGTTAACTGCAATCTCATGGCATGGTCACATGGTATTTCCCTTATATGACGTACCATAGTACGACCACGCTAGATACAAATCTACTTTGTCACTTTATCGTTCAATTTGGATTCATCCTAGCGTGATGCAACAATCAACAAATCCTAGCCACAGTTGGTCATTGACTAACCCTTATGTCCATGCTAGAGATTGAGTCATATCACATGTAACATAGAGCATAGGTACACCACGGTATAAATATATAATATAATTGCGTAGGAATACTTTACATGTAGGAACACATAGCATGTAGTAAGTATATTAGAACAGATACAAGTGGTCGGATCATAATACATAGATGGGTCTAATACTTTTATGGTCATCAAAGTCATACATACAACTCATAAAGTCCAAAGCAATATTCAACCAAAACTAGTCCAATAAAATGTGTGCAAGGGGCCGTATAAGCGCAGAAGGATCAAGGCTGTATGAGAAGTCAGGACGCATGACAATCCTGGATGCATGGAGTCATGCTACATGGGGTCAGGCCGCATGAAGTCAGGACAAAGGTCTAGTCCTCGGGATAAGTGATGAAGCGACGTGAAATAAAAAATATGTTAGTGATATGACATAAAGTGTGATATAACATAAAGTGTGATATGACATAAAGTATGTCAGAAAGAAAATAAAAAACTATAGAAAGATGTGCCAAGAATGCACTAAAGATGCGCCAAAGTTCAGAGTCATGTATCCAAGGGAAGGTGGTCGTATGCTCTATTTCCCGTATAAGTTCTATATCGCAGGAAGTTCGATGCCGCATGGAGTGTCTTTTGGACTTAGCAAATTTCTTATTCATTCAGTGAGTGAATGTACAAAGTGTTCAAGGACACAAGTGTAGATCAGCAGTCATGCATCCAATAAGATAGACGCATGCTGTCAGTATACGATAAGAGTTCAACCGCATAACCCTCTCGGGCCGCATAACACTTCTCAGCCGCATAGCTCGCTGGACATATGAAGACTTCGTCTTCTTCAACAGCAGGTTCGGCCATGGCAAAAACTCTCAAAATTTGAAATATCATTTTCTTCATAAAAAATATATTTTAACTCTGAATTGAGTGAACCAAAAGATAAAACGTTCAAAATGAGTGCTCCATCCTTCCCAAAAACTATTTTTTGAAAATACTATGTTTAGTAGATCAAAACTACCAAAAATTTAAGGAAACCCTAAGTTAGAAAAGTATATCTAAGCAAATCTATCCACCAAAATTAAGAACTCCAAGTATTAAAAGCGGTCAGAATCATCATAAGCACATAATAGACTAATAAAATACAAGAAAAAGAACAAGAAACAAAAATTAAAAGATTTCTCCATGTAGTACAAGGTGAACTTTCCTAGAAATAAAAGAAAGATAAAAAATGAAGAATGAGGAAAAAGGGAGAAACAAGTTAGCTTATATTGGTAGGGTTTGAGGTTTAGACCAAGGGTTCAAATTCATGAATAAACCAACCCACAAATAAACCATGAACCAAACAAAACCAAAGAATGGGTCTAGTCTCCATGCATGTAACATAATGATCATGTGAGTAAGAAATACTCTAAGCAGGAATAAATACAAACAAGAAATAAATATATCCCAAAATACGTATTTCGAAAACGAGGAGTGACATCTCTACTGACCTTAAAAAAATTGTTCTCGGAATTCTAACCCAAGGCTAACTAGAGAAATCAAAACAAACACTACGCTAACTACAAGATCATGCAATCAAATTTAAGCATATGAAGAAATATTACCACATAGCATGGATAAACGAATCACAAGATTCAAAATACAAAGACATAAGAATGAATATACCTTCCTAGTTGAATAGGTATAGATACCGAGACCGAATATCATCCTCGCACTCCCATGTCGACTCTCCCAAAGGGTGATGACCCTAAGTAACTCGGACAAGATGAATAGTCCAATTCTTGAGCACCTTCTCCCTTCGGTCCAAAATAGATACGGGCTGCTCCTCATAAGACAAGTCGGTACCAACGACTAGCTCAGAATGGTCGAGGATATGACTCAAATTTGGGACATACCTACGCAACTGAGATACATAAAATATATCATGCACCTCACATAGCGAAGGCAAAAGGGTAAGATGATAAGCAACATCACCTACCCGCTCGAGAATATCGAACGGACCGACGTATCGCCGACTAAGCTTCCCGCGAATCCCAAATCTAATGAATCCACGGGTTGGAGAAATCTACAGGAACACATGGTCGTCGACATAAAACTCTAATAATCTATGATATTGATCTGTCCAACCTCGATGCCTATCTTGCACAACTCGAAGTAGCTTTCTGATTTTCTTAATAACTTTTATTGTCTGCTTGATCATTTCAGGGCCTAACATCTTTCGTTCGCCAATGTCATCATATGCCAATAGTGACCTGTACTTTCTACTATATAATGCTTCGAAGGGTGTCATCTGGATGCTGGCCTGATAACTGTTGTTGTATGAGAACTTGACGAGATGTAGGTGATCTTTCCAAGACCCACCAAAGGTTAAAGTACAAGCTCGTAACAAATCCTCCAATGTCTAACTAGTTCTCTCTGTTTGTCCATCTGTCTGAGGGTGGCAAGCAGTACTAAATCTTAACTTATTTCCCAAACTATGGTGTAAACTATTCAAAAAATTTGAAGTGAAACGAGTGTCTCGGTCTGATATGATACTCACTGGGATGCCGTGATGTCTTACTATCTGTCGCATGTACATCTACGCTAACTGCTCTGTGAATTGCCCTACTTGAAAGAAAAGAAAGTGAGCTACTTTTGTGAGACGATCTACTATTTTCCAAACTGTATCACGACCAGTGGGGGGTCTAGGTAAATCAGTCACAAAGTCCATCATGATATGTTCCCATTTCTACTATTGAATAAAAAATGGCTGCAATAATCCGGTTGGTCTCTGCTGGTCGGGCTTCACTTGCTGATATACCAAACACAGAAAAATAAATCGTGTTATCTTCCTCTTCATTCTATTCTACCAGAAATATTGTTTGATGTCTTGATACATCTTGGTACCTCCTGGATATATTAAATACTGGAAACTATGTGCCTCGGTCATTACTTCTTGTCGAATATCCACTTGGTACACAGAGTCAGTTTCTGAACCTAAGATTTCCATCTTCATGAACAGTCAACTCTTTCATGAGACCAAATTCACATTCTGCCCGAAGCTTCTGAACTTTCGGATCCTCTGCCTGAGCTGCCTTAATCCTCTCTATAATGGCATATTATACTTGTAAACTGGACAATACTCTAACGTCTTGTGGAAGTACTATCTCAATCCCTATTTCTCGAAGAACTTCTAAGATATGCCACTGTGATGTCAACATAAATATACTACCTCTCCTGCTAAGAGCATCCGCTACCACATGTGCCTTGCCTGGATGGTACTAAAGTTCTATATCATAGTCCTTTATCAATTCTAGTCACCTCCTCTGCCTCATGTTCAAGTCCTTCTGGGTGAATATATATTTTAAGCTCTTATGATCTGTAAATATTTCCACCCGATCACCATACAAGTAATGCCTCCATAGTTTAAGTGCAAATACTACCGCCGCCAACTCCAAATCATGAGTCAGATAATTTTTTTCGTCATCTCGATGCTGCCGTGATGCATAAGCTATCACTCTTCCGTGTTGCATCAATACACATCCAAGTCCTTTGCCTAACATATCATAAAATACTGTAAACCCTTTAGAACCTATTGAAAGCGTGAGAATCGGAGTTAAAATTAATCTCTTCTTCAATTCTTTAAATGATGTCTGGCACTATGCTGACCAGTCGAACTTAGCCTCATTATGCGTTAATCGAGTCAGAGGTGCTAAAATTCTTGTAAATTCTACTATGAACATTCTGTAGTATCCTGCCAATCTCGAAAAACTATGCACTTCAGCTACTGTCTTAGGAACTGGCCAACTCTTCATGGCTCAACCTTCTTCGGATCTACTACGACTCCTGCTCCAGAGATGATGTGACCTAAGAATGACACGTGATCCAGCAAAACTTATACTTGCTGAGCATTGCTTATAACTGGTGTTCTCTTAGAATCTTTAAGATCTTCTAAAGATGCCCTTCATATTCCTCTTCGCTACAAGAATAAATAAGAATATCATCTATGAAAACTACCACAAATTGATCTAGGTATGGGATGAAAATATGGTTCATCAAATCCATAAATATCTCTGGAGTATTAGTCAATCTGAATGGCATAACTAAGAATTCTTAATGCTCATATCGTGACCTAAATATTGTCTTGGGTATGTCTTGCTCCCGAACTCTTACTTGATGATACCCTGATCAAAGATCGATCTTGGAGAAAACCTTGGCTTTACTCAGCTGATCAAACAAATCATCGATCCTTGGTAATGGATATTTGTTCTTTATTGTTCTAGCTTTCAACTGTCTGTAGTCGATATATAACCGTGATGACCCATCCTTCTTCTTCACTAGAACAACTGGCGCTCCCCAAGGTGATCCACTGGCTCAAATAAACTTCTTTGACTTCAGTTCCTCTATATGTTGGTACCGTATATCTAGCTCAGATGGTGTTATTTGGTAAACTTTATAAGATATTAGCCCTGTCCCAGGGATTAATTCTATATAAAACTCAACATCTCTTACTGGGGGTAACTCTGGTGGTTCTTCCGAAAAGATGTCTAAGAACTCCTTAACTATCTCAGGGAGTTGTTCTTCTAGTAACATTGTCACTGCGATCCTCTCTTTATGTTTGTCTTCTACAGATCTGTCGAAGGTGAAACCTTCTGTGCCCGGGATACAAAATAATACCTTACCCTTATGGCAATCTACCATAGAATGACTGTCTCTCAGCCAATCCATGCCTAAGATAACATCAATATTACCCATAGGAAACTCGATCAACCGTGCTGGTAGTGAATACCCACACACTACGATCGGACACGATATACATATTCTATTAACTCCTACGAGCCTATTACTAGTGAGTATATTCAACTTCTCTAGCAATGCCTCAAACTCTAATCCAATATGTGTCACAAATCGTGCAGATGCAAATAAATAAGATACGCCTGAATTAAATAATGCTACAACAGGAAAGGATATGATAGAAATATTACCTGCCACCACATCACTCAATGCTAAAGCCTCATCCAAAGACAAGGTGAATGTTGCCCTTGGCCCGGCAGTGCTCCTCGCTGCTGTCTCCCTTGGTGATGCTGTTGTAGCCTCTGCTATCCCTGCTGCTAGTTCTACTACTGCTGGTATATCTCAGCTTATGTCAGTAACGGACCCTGAGCTAATGGCCTTACTTCTATTACTAGCCCTCTCTGCTGGACTGCCCTTGGTGTTGGCAGTGCTGGAAACTGTTGGACTGGCCCTCCTGGCCTTTGCATCAACGGGCAATTGGCAATCTAGTGATCTGGACTGCCATACCTCATATACAACATATTTGCTGTCCTACACTCATATCTAGTATGGCCTCCCTTGCCACAGTAAGTATAACGCACCATTGCTCCCTGGCGCTGTTGTTGTTGTTGTTGTATCGGTTACTGCCGAGCCGGTACTGTTACCGTCGAAACAGTCGCCCTCCTTGATGGTGAATCATGGATACGAACGCCAGATGATGGTGCTGACATCCGAGGTACTCCTCCACCTCCTTCTCTACTCTGAGCATGAGAGCTCTTCTGGCCTCCCGTCCTTGCCGATAACCTTTGTATAGTAATCTTGTGCCTCCGAGCTGCTATCAGTACCTCTTCTTAAGTTTGGTAGTCGTGACCCTCTACCAGTTGTAAAATCTCCCGATTAAGTCCTTGCTGCAACCTCATTGCTCTATCTGACTCTGTAGCTACCATAGTTTGAGCAAATCTACTCATCCTACAAAAGAGCAAATCTACTCAGCTTGTAAAACTTGGCTGCATATCCATCTTCTGTTCTACCGGCCACCTTAAGACCGATAAATTTCTGTTAAAGCTCATACTGTGCTACGACTCCAAAATATTTAGCCCTGAATCGATCCCTGAAACTATCCCAAGTGATGGGATTCCTCAAGCCAACCTCTATTGACACCCACCAGTCACGGGCAAGGTCTTAAAGTTGCAATAAAACATAATCAACTTGTTCATCAACCGGAACCCTTGCAGCTGCCATAATAACCTCAATATCCTGTAACCAGGCATCTGCCGTGATGGCTTCCTTCGTGCCATCAAAGTACCTTGGGTTAAGTCGAAAAAATCTAACTGATGCCCCCGAATCAGTTCTTCCTCCTATTTCCTGGGCCGTCTGTAAACCCTGACTCAACAAGATATTATGTTCTTGTTGTTGAAACTGCTGATATTGTTGTACCGCCATCTGGTATTGGAACATAGCCATCATTCCTCGAAAGATCTCCAACAATGTCGGGGAGTCAAGTACCACTGGTACTACTGGTACAGCTAGGGGTACGGGTATTTCAGGGCCTCGTTGCTCGATATGTCCTACTTCTGGTTCCACTATGCCAGCTTGTTCAATTTTTGGCTTTATTCGAATTTGACTCTGAACAGGTGCTATCTTCCATTATTTTGTAGGAAAACCCTGTCCTGCCATGCTTGCTTGCTCCAGCAACTGAAGAAGCCCTAAAAAAAGGACAAGAACCATCAAGAACAGGACAGAAAGGATTAATTAGGCAAGTGGTTTAACAGTTCAAGCGGTGGTATCGAGGAAGATAAAGTAAGATATCATGGGGGACAAATTTTGATTGAGACTCCTATGACCATAACACACCACAAGTCTGAAAATGCAGACCTTCATGGGCCACCACTAAAATCTTGTCATACTCCAGTACCAGAATATGGAGATAGACATGGCCAGCTCTCCCGTACAAGGTATAGAATATCATAGGACAGTCACGGCTGTAACTAGACAAGGGAGGGCATACTATAAGCAAGTCACTTAGGGTCACATAGAACATCTATTATCTCAATCAGTCAAATAAGAATAGTAAACATAGAATATTTATGACAAGGAAGTAAGGCATCCCAAATGCCCTGCCACAACATTCAAGAAACTAGCTATGCAAAAATAAGAAGGCTGGCAAAGTAATAAGAGTACATGACCATGATCAGCTGTATTCTGATTAATTACAATCATGTAGGAAACTAAATATCCATATTCACGGCTAACAAGTGTCGGTGGCTAAACGCCCAAAATAAGTAAAATATGAAATAACGAGCAGGAAAGAAGAGACCCACTCGTTTCTCTCAGTTGTAATCCGCTTGGTGCGAGCCATTGTTCAGGAGAAAGTACGCTTGATCCTCGGGTACTGACTCTAAACCTGGACATACAAAACCAGTGGGGTTATACCCCAAATAGAAAGTACCACAAAGGAAATATGATCGCAGAAATAAAACCAGGTTATGAAATAGAAACATATATATAGTTATGTCTCATAGTTTCGGTTCATAGCCTATCATGACACAATAATCTAACTCTACAACCAAAGAAGGATAAGGGTTAAAGCATCACCCATGATAGTCCATGTTCCTAGACTATTTGATAGCAGATACAATACACAAACATGCTTAGTTACATAATTGGCCAATCACTTGTACGACTTACTAGATGAAGTTTGGGTTATCCCAGAGATATTATGTATATAGGAATCCTCAGATCGAACCAGGTACTAGCAGGGTTAGCCGTACCATAAATCATCATATAGCACATAGTAGTATGCACCGGTCTATCGTAAGGCCACCGTGCTAAGATCGCATAAAATACATAGTATCATATAATAGTCGGATATTACCATCCACTTATGAGAATTTAAACAATATCCATGGGGACTAGCCTGCACACCCTAATTCAGATAACTGGAGGTGGCTAGTTAGGCACGATCTCGAGATTATATTCCCTTCCAATACTCTACAAGTTTAGTTGCCTAGTTAACCCTAATGTTAATTGGAATCTCATGGCGTGGTCATATGGTATTCCCCTTATAGGATGTACCAGAGTACAGCCACACTAGATACAAATCTACTTGGTCACTTGATAGTTTAATTTTGGATTCACCCCAGCATGATGCTTGGTCATTGACTAACCCTTATGTCCATACTAGAGATTGAGTCATATCACATGTCACATAGTGCATAGGTACACCGCAATATAAACTTGTAATAAAATTGCGTAGAAACACTTAGCACGTAGGAACACATAGCACGTAGTAAGTGTATCAGCAGGAATACAAGTGGTCGGGTTATGACACATAGATGGGTCTAATACTTTTATGGTCATCAAAGTCACACATAGAACTCATAAAGTCCAAAGGAACATTTAACAAAAACTAGTCCAATAAAACGTGTGCAAGGGGCTGCATGCACGCAGAAGGATCAAGGCCGCATGAGAAGTCAGGCCGCTTAACATCCTGGCCACATGGAGTTATGCCGCATGGGGTCAGGTCGCATGAAGCCAAGGCTAAGGTCTACTCGGGATAAGTGATGAAGCAACGAAAAATAAATAAAGTGTGTGACATAAAATATGTCAGAAAGAAAAGACAAAACCATAGAAAGATGCACCAAAGTTCAGAGTCATGCTTCCAAGAGAAGGTGGCCGCATGCTTTGCTTGACGCATAAGTTCGATGTCACATGGAGTTCAATGCCACATGGAGTATATTTTGGACTTAGCGAATTTCTTATTCGTTCAACGAGTGAATGTACAAAGTGTTCAAGGATACTTGTGTAGATCATCAGTCATGTGTCCAATAAGATGGACGCATGTTGTTAGTATACGACAAGAGTTTAGTCGCATAACCCTCTCGGGCCATATAGCACTTCCTAGCCGCATAGCTCGCTGGCCGCATGAAGACTTCGTCTTCTCCAACAGCAGGTTCGACCATGGCAAAAACTCCCAAAATCTAAAATCTTAATTTTTTTATAAAAATTATATTTTAACTCCGAATTGATTGAACCAAAAGCCAAAACATTCAAAATGAAGTGCTTCATCCTTCCCAAAATTATTTTTTAAAAATACTATGTTTTAGTTTATCAAAACCACTAAAAACTCAAGGAATCCATGAAATCCTAAGTTATAAAAGTAGATCTAAGCAAATGTATCATTTAAAACTGAGAACTCCAAGTATTAAAAGTGGTCAGAATTATTATAAGTATAAAATAGACTAATAAAATACAAAGAAAGAACAAGAAATAAAAATCAAAAGATTTCTCCATGTAGTGCAAGGTGTACTTGCTTAGAAATAAAAGAAAGAAGAAATAAGGAATGAGGGAAGAGAGAGAAAGAAGTTAGATTATATAGCTAGGGTTTAAGGTTTAGACTATGGGTTCAAATTCATGAATAAACCAACCCACAAATAAATCATAAACCATGCTTAACCAAAGAAGGGGTATAGTGTCCGTGCATGCAACATAATAAACATGTGAGTAAGAAATACTTTAAGCAGGAATAAATATAAAATAAAAATAAAAATATTCCAAAATACGTATTTTGGAAATTGGAAGTGACAACCTCTATATCACCTCGATGGGCATATATTTTGTCGACAAGTATTGCCAGCATCTGGTCAGGCTGAGGAGGAACATGCCCCCTCCATATTTCATGGTCAAGAACATATTTGTGCAAAACATGTTGCAAAGGTCTTGGCCGATTCGATGCCGCATCTCGAGCACCTCGAGTTGGGCTTCAACTTGTTCAACGGACACACGCTGCAATCTATAATATGCAACTGCAAGGGTCTTCGCATGCTCGATATGCATAGGTGCTAGAACGTACAGGTCGACATAGACCTCAAGAATATTTTTCATTTAATCCAGATGTTTAAAGGCCCCTGTAACGATATAATCTCAGGAGAAGGTGGATACGAGATTTATATTAATTTGCCTCTCATCGGTGTGCCCTAGGGTGAGTGGTTCTTCTGACTTTGACTACGAAGTCGAAGATAATCCTCCTTCACCTCCACCTGCTACCGCCTAAGACGATGATTAGTATGCATGCATGCATTTCTTTATATTTTTATATGAATATGATATCATTAAGTTATCCTCAATGTTTTGGGTTGAAAAGAACAATCAATTTAAAGTTTTATTAATGTTCTTAGTCTGGGCATCATATGAGCTAATGATATCCTTCATTTTGGACAACTTGTCAAAATTATCCAAATTATGTGACTTGATGGAATTATGATGCCATCGAGACCTTTTTATTGCATCATTAAACTTTTGTTCCTATCAAAATGTTCGTGATTCTATCGAACAGTAGTTGACACATGAAAATGGCAACATTTAATCTAAAACTCCTCTCCAAAAATATTATTATATATATATTTACTATTTAAAATTGTTCATTAAATTTAATATATATATTTAACAATTACATATGAAATTTTTTAAGAGAATTAACATTAGTGTTACCATACTATCGATTAGATTGAAAGACGTTGGTTCAGATCGGTATGGTTGGATTAAAACCGATTGGTGTATATATTAATTAAAATTTAAGGTTATATTTTAAAATTTAATGTTAATGTTTATATTAGTTAATATTAATGTTAATGTTGATATTAAATTTTAAGTGTACATTTTCATATTAATGTAAATTTTAGTGTACATCTTATAAACTTTAGTGTACATTTTATAATTCACTTACATATATACTACTTAATATTAATGTTAATGTTTATATTAAAATTTAACTGTACATTTTAATATTAATTTAAATCTTAATATTAATATCAATTTTAATGTAAATTATAATATTAACTAAAATCTTTGTATAAATTGTTGCATGTCTACATATGAGGCAAAAATTATAAAAGATATTGTTTAGTTAGATTTCTAGTACTTAAAAAATTGTAACATCCGATTTCTGGTTTTACCAAACCATTTGAATTTTAAAGGTTTATTTGTAAAATTATATTTTATAGATATTATATTTATTATCATGAAAATAAAATTTTATATATAAAGTCTTGGAGTACAAATGAGTTATTTCAAAATGAATTCTTTTATTGATGGAAATTATGTATAAAATAATTGTTACTATTTTGTCCTAGAATGGTTTAACATTAATTATCGTTGGCTAATAAAGAATTAAATATAAATATATATTTACAAAATTACTTTTAAGGAATTTTGAATTAATGCTAAGTTTTATTATTAAATTTATAATAGGATACAATATTGGAGTTCATTGGAATTTTTGAGCCATTAGTTTTAGTAGCTATGGGGGCAACTAGTCATTTATTTTTTTATATTGTTTTAATCATGTGGTTTTGTTTAAAAGACAGTTATATATATATATATATATATATATATATATATATATATATATATATATATATATATATATATATATATATATATATATATATATATATATGTATGTATATTCCTTAGGTTGAGCTAATAGACTAATAGACTTAATTAGTAGCTAATTAGATGATTAGGTTACTCTGGGAAGCCACATAAAGTTTTTCCTTAATTCATTGCCCTTTTCTTTTTAGCTTATTACTACTTTTTCCACTTTCCTTGACTTGGAGAACAAGTGTAACGACCCGTTTCGCTCATGCGGACTGCCGATTCAAACAGTAAAAGTGCAACGTCTCAACCTGCTTTGCTCGACGAGGTGACTCATTGAGGAAAAAAGGATTTCCAGACTTATCCTTTCAAGAGTTTCGGCTTAGGCTTTCAGAGGCTCGCTCGGAGTATCGCTCGACCGAGACGAATTATCGCTAAGGTGGGTGGCTACGATGAACTTGTCTTTGCTTAGCCAGCACACTTAAAATATGGATATTTTATGCTAGTCGCTAGATGAATCACCCCCTGCATGCTAATAAGAATACAACGCACCTAGCTAAGGAAATAATCCCAACTTGTATTGCTTATGTTAGAACATAGAAATAAATATTGCTTATAAACAGACCCTCGCATACTACCCTTGCCTTGTGCAACAAGACCCCACTATCCCTCGAGTAGAACGATATGCATATACTCTGTAGTGCACTGTTCACTTGTTTACCCTGCATGACCCTAGATCATGTCACTCGGTAAGTCTCTTTACGGTTTTACTCCTCGGCTTACCTTCGGGCCTGAGCCAACGTAAATGCTTAAGTTTTTAATATAAATGCATGCTTGCCTGCTTATTGTAGTTAGTACACATTGCCTCATTCAATACTTACCACAACAAAACTTATGCTACAATCAATTAATATTAATGAGTATCGTGCATGCATTATAGTTAGCCAGGAGACTATCAAAAATCTCTTCTGTGCAATGTGAACCTGCAAGTATCCGGGACCGTTGGGTCGCCAAGGTAGTCCCCGCACCAGGGGAATGCATCAAGGTAAGTTAAACACTGAACTGGAATCAAGTTTACATCGGAAATGATAATCATATCAAGTTTACCTCTGAACGAGAATCCTGTCAGATAAAGAAAGAATCACAGCTCGTGGAGCAAATTCTCGGTTCAAAACAAAGAATCATGGATTATCATATAAGATTATGAAAATGGAATGACCCAAGACTTGTATGTCATGGAAAACTTGTTAACAAGTGAGATTCTCGGATCTCTGTTCCACGGACGGTCTCCGGGGCACTAGGGCCTATCCGATCCAGACGGAATACCTGTTTAGTCTACCTGTTTCGGACAAAATAGCGTGTAGCGCCTGTGAACTATCCTTCACGCTATTCTTGCTCATAGACTAAAGTAGAAACCTGTTTCGGAAGGAATGACCAGTAGCGCTCCTGATCCTTGAGTTGCACATCATTTTCTTTCATGTACTACACCCATCCTTTATGGCTATGCCAGCGACTTCTGTTCATATAGATAAGTTATCCTCGCTTAGCGGCAACCCGCGTGTGAGTCATTATATCGCATCCAGTGGATCGGAACCACCTGAACGATCATGGATATGAGATACTTTGCATCGTTGAATACTTCATTATCTTCTGTAAAATTCCTTGAAATAACTGTATGCTCGTGCACCCGATATATATAATCTTGCACTAAAATACTTGTATTTGAATATTCAAATGTCCTGGGTTCATTATATATCTGCTCGCGCTAGAATTAACTTGGTTTGCCTTGGACAGGGAAGGATAAACAGTAAGTTGATAAGTTTTATCGTATTTTCTCTTATATCGTATGGCGCACTACCATACGAGTTAGGCTATTCAATTGCCATAAAGCTGGTCCTAGGAAAAACTAGAAAGATAACTTATAGATGGTACACGAAACCTATATTACATGTTTGGCTTTGTCGAGCTGGCGAGTAGCCTCCCCACCAGTGCATTCATGTACTGATAACCCACTAAAGTTTTTGCAGGGTGCGAAAGAACCTTGTTCGGTGAGGATGCCTCCTTCGTGCCTGAAAAGGTATAGAGTTCACTCTGAAGCCTTGGAGCACTGCGTCCGATACTGAAGCATATATACAGGACATAATGTTGGAACATCGCCTATGTATCATTCTAGAAATGTAGCCACTTGGCACGCTTTTACTATATCAGAGAGAGAGGCTTGAGCGACTTATAATCTCGGTTATATGTCGCCTGTAACACTGTTCAATATCAATAAGGAGTTTGTTTTACTTCTACTTGTGTTATTCAATACTTTCGCTATCAATGACTCAGGGAATTTATTACCAATCGCCTATACGTTTATAATTTTGCTACACTCGGACAATCTGTACGACTCTATGGATAAGACTTCTTATCGCCATCCAAAAACCATGGCCTTGCACGGGCGCGGCTCCACACTCGTGTGGCATTACGCCCAGATGGGTCAAAGCGATCGTCCTACGGGAGCGCTGGCCTAGAGGGAACGACCGATTAGCTTGCGGGAGATCGGGGTGTGACAGATTGGTATCAGAGCTTGGCTATACGCCTTTGGACTTTATTTTAATTTTCTCAGTTTCGAAAGCTCGTTCGTAGGTTATGTGCATACTTTCTCTCAATGTCCCAAGCAGAATGTTCCAACAATGAGTCTAAATACTTTTGAAATATGCATGTGAATGATATGATTGCTTGTACGAAATCATAATGCTAAGGCCTTTGTGCCAACCTATGCTAGATCCTTCGGGATTAGACTCGTGCTAGAACTTGCGCGTTATGTGCGAACCTAAATAGCTATACATGTTTGCCCAACTGGTTAGTGTAAGATCAAATATTGCCCAAACGGTTAGCTTAGCACACAGCCTTTTGGCTAAGTTGTGTTGAGTATTGTGCGCCAAGATCCTTTGGTGCAAGCTAAGTTAGAATGAATTGGGATATCGTTCAGGAATAAGATAAGTTAGACTTAGAACGACAATCGATAGAACTTTCTCGGATTTATCGCTTAGGCGAATATAGATAATCGTGCTTGAATTTTGGGAAATAGGTCGAATGGTATTTTGAGTCGGAAGATACAAATCGATTGAGAATATGATTGGATGACTCAATTTTGTGTGGTATATGGATCGTTTAGAAATATCCAAATGGATTCATAGATCTCGTACGATAGTTGGATTGAACAATTTGGGAGATGGTCTTGAACCAAATGATAAGGCTTATATCGAACTGGGATTCACAAAAATGGAAGTCGATATCTCGGATAGAAAAAACTTGTTGGAACCTTGAGGATTATGCAAGCAATTTTGGATTAAAATAAATGAATTGAACTTGAATACAATATCGCTCGAATATAAGTTAGCCAAAATGAACATTGTGCTTCGATGAAAGAGATGAGCGATAATGGATTTGGTTTAAAGTTTGGAAGAATGATCTTAAAATCAAGTTCGAAATGATAACCTACAAAATCAGTCCCAAAGAGAACGGTTATCCTGCGGGAGCGCCGGCGTGGTAATTTCACGCACGGCGGAGATGATCGAACTCACGGGAACATGTTCGATGATTATTCCAAACGAACTCGATAAATAGAGTGTATAAAAAATGGAATAGACTTGGGATTGAATATTTAAACTAGTTGCTTGAGGAATAAAAGAAGTAGACTATAGATTTATGGAACAGTAACATTGAAGTTGGATAATTTTGCTAGACAAATTAAAATTACTGTATGAATGGACTTGACTTGATGGATTATATATATAAATTGGATGGAGCAAGGTGAATTTATAAGATGTCTCGATCGTTCCAAAAATAACCATAACATTCAAGTGTTCTTGCCTTGTGCGAGCGTAACTCTATGCTCATATATGCGTCATGCCCGGATTAGGAGGATTATCCAGCGGGGGCGTTGACGTGGTGATCTTACGTCCAACAAGGATAATCGAACTTGCGGGAGACCAAAGCGTGACAACTAATGATCGTCTTGACTTTTGGTTCAACATGATATGACAAATTTGGAAATACAAGTGAATCAAAAATATTTCGAGGATAAGTAAGCCTAGAACCTGGAATAAATCAAACTTGATGGTTTCGTGAACGAATACGTTAATCAGGTTGAACGACTTAAAGTTATAAACAAAAGATTTAGAATTGAATCTTGGTTTGGTGGTCTAGACTTGAAATGAATAGGGATTCTATCAAAATATACTTGAAAAGATAGACTATGCAAATCACTAGGCTTGTCCAACAACTTGGATATAATATGGACTTTACTGAACGGACTCGAACCCCGTGTAAACGAATATGCTATTAAGAGTAGGAAAATTTGTGCTCGATGTTTAGAAATCTGAGTGAAACGAGCTTTGGTAGAATATCCTGTGCAAATGAACAATGGTTTGACCCTATGATTTGGGGCGAGCATCGTGCGATGAATTTGCACAATGAATCACGTACTTGAACTTGTACCTATGACCTTGTGAGCTAACCTAGCAATTAGAAAGAGGACCCCGTACGGAGTAAAATACACGTATTACCGACTTTACCATATTGCTTGAACAAGCTATAAAACTGGGGCAGCAAGACTTAGGGTTAGACTGGGAATGGTAACGTGTACTATGTTTGACCCGAATGGATGGACGCTAGTCGGTAAACCATATAGATCGTGCTTAACGGTAGTGTAAATACTTGTTTAAGTTGGAATAAAAGAAATCATGGAATTAGATTAACCCTATTGGAAGTATCCTTGTGAATCATAAAACGTGAACCCTTGAGATTTTTGCAAGTAGCTTGTCCAATTTTATTATCTCTACGTTTAGTTGAATGCATATGTTTGAGGGATGCGTTGAACGTGTGCACGATCCAAGACTCAATGAGATATAAAACTCGAGTGCTAAGACTTCGCTATCGCCGAGTTGGTTGACATGCATGTGCTTGAAGCGCTTCGAATATGTGCATAATCCAGACTCACGATACGCTGATCTCAATTGCTAGTACAAGTGAATATCCACCTGAACAAGTATAACAACTTGTATAAGTTTGCCTCAGCCATAGATCGCTAAATCAAGATCAATTGAAATGTACTCTGTGTTAAGAAATATGTCCAGCGGTAAGGCGCAAGTAAAACTGACTTAGCATACATGTGACACGGCGTAAGGATCGAGTTGGAGATTATGTTCAATTGGATCTAGAGGTACCGATTGTTAAGCTCGGGATAGATTCGATAATGTGATAGTACGGCTTGCCCTCAGGAAGTTTCGAGGATGGGACTTTTTCTGAGTGGTGTATAATGTAACGACCCGTTCCGCTTAAGCTGACTGCCGATTCAAACGGCAAAAGTGCAATCTCCCGACCAGCTTTACTCGACGAGGTGACTCGTTGAGGCAAAAAGAATTTCCAGACTTGTCCCATTAAGAGTTTCGGTTTAGGCTTTCAGAGGCTTGCTCGGATTATCGCTCGACCGAGGCGAATCATCGCTAAGGTGGGTGGTTATGGTGAACTTGTCTTTGCTTAGCCAGCACACTTAAAATATGGATATTTTATGCTAGTTACTAGGTGAATCTCCTCCTGCATGCTAATAAGAATACAATGCTTATAATTAGACCCTCGCATGCTACCCTTGCCTTGTGCAACAAGATCCCGCTATGCCTCGAGTAGAATGATATACATATACTCTGTAGTGCACTTTTTATTTGTTTACACTGCACAACTCTAGATCATGTCGCTCAGTAAGTCCCTTTACAGTTTCACTCCTCGGCTTACCTTCTGGCCCGAGCCAACGTGAATGCTTAAGTTTTCAATATGAATGCATGCTTGCCTGCTTATTGTAGTTAGTAAACATTGCCTCATTCAATACTTGGCACAACGAAACTTATGCCACAATCAAGTAATATTAACAAGTATCGTGCATGCATTCTAGTTAGCCATGAGACTATCAAAAATCTCTTCTGTGCAATGTGAACCTGTAAGTATCCGGGATTGTTGGGTCGCCAAGGCAGTCCCCACACCAGGGGAATGCATCAAGGCAAGTTGAATACTGAACAGGAATCAAGTTTACATCAGAAATGATAATCATATCAAGTTTACCTCTGAACGAGAATCATGTCATGTAAAGAAAGAATCATATTTCGTGGAGAAAATTCTTGGTTCAGAATAAAGAATCATGGATTATCATGTCAAGTTAAGAAAATAGAATGACCCAAGCCTTGCATATCGCAGACAACTTGTTAACAAGTGAGATTCTCAGATCTCTATTTTGCGGACAATCTCCGGGGCACTGGGGCTGATCCGATTCGGACGGAATACCTGTTTAGTCTGCCTGCTTCGAGCAGATTGGCGTGTAGGACCTGTGAACTATCCTTCAAGCCATTCTTGCTCATAGACTAAAGTAGTTGCCTATTTTGGAAGGAATGACCAGTAGCGCTCCTGATCCTTGAGTTGCATGTTATTTTCTTTCATATACTACACCCGTCCTTTATGGCTATGCCAGCGACTCCTGTTCATATAGATAAGTCATTCTCGCTTAGCAGCAACCTGCTTGCGAGTCATTACATCGCATCCAGTGGATCGAAACCATATGAACGATCATGGATATGAGATACTTGTGCATCATTGAACACTTTAATATCTTCTGTAAAATGCCTTGAAATAACTGTATGCTCGTACAACCGATATATAATATCGCACTAAAATACTTGTATTTGCATATACAAATGTCCTGGGTTCATTATATATCTGCTCGTGCTAGAATTAACTTGGTTTGACTTGGACAGGGAAGGACAAATGGTAAGTTGGTAAGTTTTGCCGTGTTTCCTCTTATATCGCACAGTACACTGCCATACGAGTTAGGCTATTCAATTGCTATGAAATGGATCCTAGGAAAAACTAGAAAGATAACTTAAAAGATAGTGCACGAAACCTATATTACGTATTTGGATTTATCGAGCGGGCGAGTAGCCTCTCCACCAGTGCATTCAAGTATTGATAACCCACCAGATTTCTTGCAGGGTGCGGGAGAACCTCGTTCAGTGTTGATGCCTCCTACGTGCATGAAAAGGCATGGAGTTCACTCTGAAGCCTTGGAGTACTGTTTCCAGAACTGAAGCACATATACAGGACATAATGTTGGAACATCGCATATGTATCATTCCACAAATATAGCCATTTGGCACGCTTTTACTGTTTCAGAGAGAGAGGCTTGAGCGACTTGTAATCTCGGCTATACGCCGCCTGTAACACTTTTCAATATTAATAAAGAGTTTGTTTTACTTCTACTTGTGTTATTCAATGCTTCCGCTATCGACGACAGTGAACTTGTTACCAATCGCCAATGCGTTTATAATTCTGCTGTATTCGGACAATCTGTGCGGCTGTGTGGCTAAGAGTTCTTACCGCCAGCCAGAAATCACGGCCTTGCACGGGCGCGGCTCTACGCTCGTGCGGCATCACACCCAGATGGTTCAAAGCGATAGTCCCGAGGGAGCGCTGGCGAGGTGATTCTCACCTAGCGGGGACGGCTGATTAGCCTGCGGGAGATTGGGGAGTGACAACAAGTTCCACCAATTATTTAAGGAACCTTCATTACACTAATTCCCAAAACAATTCCATTTTTTGTTTCTAAACATAAATACCAATATCACATTATCTCCACCAATCCACAGCAGCCATCGAACTTGTGTCTACCGTGTCGGCGTATCCTTGTCCACCATCACCATCTCCGTATCAGCCTCCTATTTGGCCTCGGGTACGACCCTGGGTGTCTGTATCCATTTATTTCATTTTTGTTCGTATCCAGTACATCCACAATACATTCATGTGTCTGACTCAGACACAACCCCCATCTCCACATTAAACCACCACCATATTACACCCAATCACTATTGTGTCTGACACCAACCGTACACGGCGGCAGAAGAAACCCTAACCCTAGCCTACCGGGATTACCTCCAACTCTGCCCGATCTATCACAATCGCGCTTACGGTTCCCTCGGCCTTTTGATTTCTATCACGGCTTCGTACTCCTCCTTCAGCAGTCACGAGCAGCAGATCTGTCGACCCGGAGTAGCTGCAACCACCAACGCCTTCAATTCTGGTCTGCCGTTAGCTCACCATAACTCGATCTCTCCTCCGTCGCTTCTCCAACCATGACATGTGGTGTGGCTCCTCGCAACCGCGGTGCATCCCGGTCATCTTCGATCGTTGTCCGTTGGTCGACTTCTCAGACATCTAAATCCACCATGGTAGCTTCGACCACGACCTTCCTCTGGCCTGATTCGGCGTTGAAGCTACCATCTCGAGCGTCGCCATCGACTTCTTTTCTCTGTGAGACTCTTCTTTTCTTTCTTCCTTTCATTCATTTGTCTGAGTGGTAATTGATATTAGTATAGCAGTTAGTTTTATATGTGATATTAGTTAGTTTGGGTATAAGCTAAGTGAGGGTTAATTATTGGAATATAATTATTTTGATAAGAATAAGTAGATCAATTGGAAATACCATTTTGTTATATAATATATATTTAGTATTAATAAGTTTTGGTAAAAAATTTCTATATTTATAAAAATAGAATCAATTATTGGGTTTAAAACAAAGTAGGTTTGGCTTCTTCAAATATAAATATAGTGTATTTGGTTATACAAATTGGAGCTTGGGTTAGAAACATATTTTAGGATTTTCTATTTTTTAATCATTGAGGGTTAGCTTAATAATTAGAACAATCCCTTTTATCTTAGCTAAACTTGATTATTATTTAGCTTAGCTAATTCCAGTATATTTTTTGTCTCTTCGTGGGTTGTTGCGGACCAGGGTACCTCCATCTCAAAATTCATGTAGAACTTGGATTTTGGACTTCTTTATATCGTTTCTAGCTATTTGGACTACTCCGGACTCATTGAGACTGATCGTTGCATTATTTGGGGTTATCTTGAGAAGTGTAGCATTGTACATATTTTGTGTCGACACTTTCGTGTCACGCACGTCGACTCCAAGTAATTTAAGATGAGTACATTGTCTGATAGTTATTTGATAATTACTATATTTTAAGTATTTATATATGGTACATCTGATTCTTGACACAATGGTACATGGATTGGTGTATGTATTGGATCTTCAGTCATACGATGTCACCTTGACTCATTGTATTAATATTGGATATTACTCATCGTGTTGACATTGGATAACATTGAATAAAATTGGATACATTGGATAGTGATGTGTCATGGTTGAATCCATCGTACCAGTTGGGCCGGGGGAAGTGCTAGCTAGATATGTGATCAAGATATTGGCAAACATCGTAGACATTGATAAACATCATAGACATTGGCAAAATATTGTAGACATCAGCTACTCATGTAAACATTAAAATGTCTCTATCATATATTTGACTAGTATTTCAAAATACTTAGTATAGTTGCAGTTCTTCTTGTCCAATTCATAGATTACATTGTCTTCCACCTAATACTTGTGGATCATTTTCTCTTCAATTTCATATATGCACTAGTTATTTTATATTGCTTACATTATTTTTCTTCCTTTACTCTTTACCATTATATTAGTTTATTATTTTCTTATCCTACATTTCTTCCTCTATTTACTATTTTATAGTCTTTGTAAATTAATTGAAACTGCTATTAGGTTTTACTTGTTTCATCCTGACTGGATAATATTTTTAGGATTGTTATGCCATACATTTTTGGATATTATAGACGATGTTTAGTTCAGATCATTTCTTCTTCTTGGACCATGAGGTGACAATCTAGACTATCTTATCTATTTCAGTACTACATTTCTTCTATTAGTTAGTGGTTTTAGATTATCTTCCTTATTTATTTCTTCCTTTAAAATATTATGATTAAGTACATATTGTTGGCTTTGTTTTGATTTTGAAGTCTAGACAGTGTTCTACCGTCGATACTATGGCATAGGCTAGATGTACCCACGTACTTGTGCCCGAATAACCGGGTGCGGGTCGTGACATATTTTTTTGGTGGCCCATGCAGGTCTCGTCTTCATAATTAGTGCGATGTCGAGGTAGTACAACGACTTAGTCATACTACCACGAGCTTGCAATAAAGTAAGATTAATGGATTATATGAAGTATGGTACCCCATCACATATTAGAATTTTATGAGAGATTCCTATGATGACCCTTGAGAATCTTACTTTGAACTTGCCTAAATCTATTTTAATTTGCTTTTGTTCACCCTAACTTTATTACCTGTCGCTGTTGAACATAATTCTTGCATTAAGGTAAAGCTTGTGGATATAGAAAGAATGATTAAGTGGACATTGAGCCTATAGACATTTTAGAAAGAAAAATAGTTAATTATGAATGATTGATGAATATTTCGAGGTTATATGGCCAATAAAAATTTTAGACGAGATACTACATTGGGGTTTGAAGGATTTAATGAATGGGTTCGAGTATTAAATGGAAGAATAACATATGAATTCGAAGAGATATTTGTACGATGCATAACTCATACTTAGAATAATTTTCTAGAACAAGTAAATGGTGATATTGATACAAGAAAATGACTTATAACAAAGAATTTAGGAATAATGTTATACAATTTTAAGAAAGAAAAAGCTATTGAGGAAATAGGTTAATATGTCATTTAAGTAGATGATGGCATACTATGAAATACAATTACCCTATGAGAAATAGAATTTCAAAATTATGAAAATAAGGATAATGAAGACAAAGGTATTATAATTAAGGATCAGAGGAATAGATTTATAGAATTCATGACTAAATTGGTTCTAATTGCCAAAACCTTGAAATTGCAACTATCTAGAGGATTGATAAAACCAATAGCAGCATATAGGATTAGGAACAAATACTAACACATGAAGTTTTTTTTTTTGAATGAATGGTTATGAAATAAGAAATTATGATTTTCGTCAAGGTGGTTTAAATATTGTGAACAATATTGAAGGATGCTAAATAAAACAAATAATGACTTGAAATTGATAGCCTTAATGAGCTAATTTGTGAAAAAAATTAAAATTTTGAATACTAGAAGATCTTGACCAATCTATCGGATGGAGTCATTTATTTGAAATATAGAAATTAATATGGATTAGTAGGATATAATGATAATGTGGATGGAAATACCAACTCGGTAAAGATCTTTTGAAAGACGAAGTCTAAATCATCAATTTTATTAAGCGATAATTGATAAACGTTAAGAGAATTGAATAACAAAACAAAGGTGCACACCTTGAAGGTTAGAATTATAGAAAAGTAATGACTATTAAAATCTGCAAAAAAAAGGTAAGACAACGACTTCATTTCAAATCAAGTGAGCAAGAGTAAAATTCCTATTTCATGTGATTATCCTTTCCTCGTCTTGTTACCTCTGACCTACTTACATCGATCAACTTGACTTACATTCTAAAAAGCCAATTTTTCTAGCATAACCGGTGACTAAATTTTGTTTTTATTTGCATCTCAATTTTTTCTTACCTTTCGAAATGGCCAAGTGTCTGGAATAAGGAATTGGTTATCATATGGTAATGATATATCATTTAGTCTGATAATGATACAAGTTAAGATAGAAGTTAGAGAATGAAGATAATTGGACTTGAATGATACAAGAATGACTCGAGTTTGAGATAAAAATGTTGGGATTTGAACTGTAAGGACATACAAGTTGACTCAGAGATTATAGAGGGATAAATTTAGCAAATAATTATTTTCCAGTTGAGGATTATTTATGAAAAAATAAAGGATCAATCTCACGAAAAAAGAGGATAGAATAGAAAGAAAGATGGAGCTTGTGTGATCTTGGTGGAAGCAATGACAGATAGCATAATTAAAAGATTAGAGGATATTATCTTGAGAATTATGAATACTTTAAGGTTAAAGAAATAATTATTATTGGAGAGAATAAAGATAGTGATAAAAAACAATAACATTGAATTATAAAATATTTTGAGGTTGTATTTTAAGACTAATAAAAGAATTCAATGATGATTGAGGAATTTGAAATTAACATCCTTAAATTTGATATTGATTAGCAATGAGCCACACCCTAAATTTTGAGGTTACAATTTTTCTAAAGGCGATAGATGTGATTAAATGTTGAAATGGAGTTAAGACACTAAATTAAAGAGTTAAGTTATTTGAATTGAAGGATGTCAATTTTGCGATAAAAATATGCAATTGAGTAGAGGTTGACAAGAGTAAGCAATAAATGACTAAAGAGCTACTAGGACTTACAAAAATTTATATAATACAAAAATTTTGTGAATTCGTGATTTGCTGTTCGAGAATAATAAATGCTTATACGTGAAGTGTATTGATTTAATATTCGATTTCCAAACTACCAAGAGACTACAAAGGAACACGATTATGAATACAAGTGTGAGGCACAACCTAGTAGACTAAAATATTGATACAGACAAAGGAATTAAGTTTGATCATAACGGTAACATTTAAATTGATGGAACACAAATCGGAGGATAGTTTTGAGATTAAGGTAAAGAAAAATTTATTCGAAACCATGGTAAATGTTTATACGAATATATGCTCAGATTTGAATATTATAGTTCTAGTTGTGAGGATTGATCATGAGATCAAAAAAGGTAGAAGAACGAGTTTAAATCAATATATAGCAGGGGCGCATTGCCTTCACATGGTAGGATTGTCCAATGATCGAGGTCATACGAGTATGTAGGAGCTACATATTGCCTCATCAATATCAACTTTCTTTATCTTGACTTACATACCTAGTTTTACATACAAACTTATCAAGTTTTATAACTACCATATTTCTAGAATAGGGATATTTTTTGTCATTTTGTATTATTACAATATTGTACTTATATTTTATTTATAAATAAATGAGTTTGTTGTATATATTATGAGTAATATGGTTATTGGTAATGATTATACTATTGATTAGACATGACACTAGTGGACCTAAGTAGACATGACATGACAACTTGAACCAATATTTTAGACTAGTCACTTATGAACCCAATTTAGCCATTTCCTTTCATTAATTAGAGATTAGATCAAACGATCATTAGACATGAAAGCTTCCATTAATTAAATTACTTTTTATGACAATCCAATAGGGGTATTCTAGACATTATACATTGCTTGGACAAGGGAGGTAGTGGCCGGCCCAATTTCTGGGGGGGGAATACTCCATTTCCTTTCATTCTTCATTCGAAAAAATTTTAATTAGTGTTCTTCCCCAAATAGCTTCACCCTACACCATTTTATCTATAAATTTCTCCCATTCACTCATGTTCACCATCTAAGGAGACTAGAAACTTGAGATTGGCAAGAGCACTTGGAAAGGAAGGCTTTGGACAAGAAGTTGGTGTCCAAATTGTGTCCACTTGATTTTGCATTGGGAATTCATCTTCCAATAGATAAATTTTGAGATTTCTCTCTAATTAGGTTCTAATTGTTGTATCTAATCATAAGGAACCTATAAATATAAAGAAAAAAGTTTTGACTTCTAATTGTCCCTATTATGACTTTTACATTGAGTTTGATGTCCATTTTGAGAAAAATCCGAGAATGATGTATCAATTATTTGTCATTAGGTTTATTAGGCCTAAATAGACTTAGATTAGTGTTGTGAGGCTAACTATATATCCACAATTGGATACGAGGAGTGCGTATCATGATACGTCATGATACAGAGTCATAAAAGGAGTATTTTCATAGGTTTTTGACTCTAGCATGCTAATTTCTATATATTGCTATAGAATAGTTTTTATTTATGTTATTTATATCATATTAAATATTCTAGAGGTGTTCATTTTAGTTTGAGGGGTATCTTGATGGTAGTGGGGTTGTTGGTGTTGGTATCATGAGTATCCTACATGATACATGTGTGTGTCATGAGTGCACATTAGGTGTTTGACATTCTGTTCTGTCCTAGTGTGTTAGTGAGTGAGTGTGTGTATGTTGGTATCGTGATGTGTTAGTGTGGTTGAGCCAATCTTGAGTATATATATATATATATATATATATATATATATATATATATAGTGTTAGGAGTATAGATATATATATTTGTATATATGCATGTAGGTGGGTTGCATTGGTGTATTAGTATGAGTGTGGGAAGAAGATGTTCAGGTATGTTAAGAGTAGGCTCAGATGTTCTTACTGCAGTGCATATACACAATGTAGTGTCTATATTGATTTTCCTTCAGAGCAAGGACTCCACGAGGAAGCTTGATACCAAGGTATCATACCTTGGTATCTGAACCTAAGATAGGTAGGATTCAGTGGGGTTTGGATGTGCATATCACACCTAGATTAGAGAGTTCTCAGTGTAGGATTGTCCAGGTGTAAGGGAAGGTTCAGTTGAGGGCAGTGTAGCCTGTTCAGTCTTGTATACAGGCTTGGGTTGGAAATTCTGAGGATGGCATGTGTCACTGCAAGGTGTGACAATGTGTGTGTCAGTTGAGGTATAGGGAAACCTTGGTCCTGAGTTGCTGTGTGTGCAGACTGTTATAAGGGGAAGAAGAGCTCGAGTAGCAAGTATAGTACAAAGTGTACTTCTGGTGGAGTGGTAAAGTAACAGGGGGGTTCAGATAATCATGATAGCTTAAGATTGGGATCAGTCAGGCCAGCAACTGAAGTTGGAGGCTTTTCTACAACAGCAACTATAGTGATCACTTGCTGTGCACTAATACCAGATAGGTAGTTGATGTTGTTGAGTTATCGTGTACCTCATTTTGTGTATGCCTGAGTAGGCTATGAGTTCAATGGCAGAGAACTATGTAGGTTGTTTGTTTATGTGTAGCAGTGAGAAGGGGGTGACTCAGGTATTGGAGAGACTGCATTATGATACAGTAAGGGAGAGTGTTTAGGACAGCTTGGGGAGTGACTACAATTTGAGTGCAGGCTTAACAACAACATAGTAGTACCAAGGTTGAGGAGAACAATACTTAATATTGCATTGAAATAATTATGAAGGAAGAGAAATCGGGGTATGATCAAGTATGTATGAAGGATGAGGTTTAGGCTTGGATAAGGAGCATTGTGTTCCTTTAGGATTGTATCCATATTTTGTGTACAAGTTACTAATACCAATAACTAATTTAATCAGTAAAGTGAGAGGGGGGAACTGGAGGTAGGCCAGTGTGGGGTGCTTGGAATTGGATGCACAGACCTGGAGAAAGGGGAGAATGTTAGGTAAGTGTATCAGTACACTGATACATGGGCAGTTGCTCGATTGTTATGAGAGGAGCCTTAGAGTGGTTCAGTGATGGATTTGATAGTATCCTTCGGAGTATAAAGGAAAAATTGAATATGTAAGGTAGCAGTCCTAATCCGAATTTCGGATCTGTGTGGGAGAAAGGTTAGAGCAGTTGCTACTTCTGGTTGTTGTTGTCCTTGTTGTTGGTGTTGTTTTGTGAAGGAGACAAGGGGGATCAGGTTACCTACTATAGTGACTACTACATTACTGCAGTTAGCAATATCAATTAGGAGATGGGAGGAGTGAGGTCTGCAACCTAGTAGCAGATAGTTTGGTAAGTATGGAAGTAGTGTATGTGTCATAACTAATATGGAATGGTATTAGCTAAGAAATCCTGGGTATAGTCAAGTATAGGATTTGGATTGATGTTAAGTGTAAGAACTGAGTGTCTTTATGTGGTATCAAGTATCGGATAGGTAGGGGTGTTAGTTAAGATACGTGTAAGGTAAAACTAGGAGTTTGTAGGAGTTGGTAAGTATTGATTATATACTTGACTGCATATTATAATATACTTAGAGTTATATTAACTAGTATTATTAGATATTAACTAATATAGCTAGAATACCTTAGTATTAAAGACTAGTATAGCTAATACCCCGAAATATTTGCTAGTTAGACTAGTATTGCCTAGAATTGACTAGTTGACCTAGCTTGACAAAGTTTGACTAGTATGGACTTTGACATGGCCTAAAAATATCATCATTAGGTAGTTATTTATGCATATCCTTTCTATTTCCTAATTAACACTATTATTTCCTATTTAGGACCTTGTGACTCCATTTTGGACATTGATTCTCATACTTTGCTCAGGATCACAGGCGAGTACATTCTCTAATAGTTTCCAGAATTTGATAATCACTATAATACAAGAATTTAGAAATGTTTTATTTTAGTCTTGAAATATTGGTATACGGACTAGTATACACATAGATCTTCAGTCATGGGATGTTATTTATTGCTTTATTGCTTCTCGTGTTCTTATATGGTTAATAGACAATGTTTAATATTAGATAAACTTCAATGATTAATATTTTATAATGCCTTGAGTATTTTGTATCGTAACGTGTCATGGTTGGATCCATTGTACTAGTAGAGAAAAGGGGAAATTTTACCTAGATATGTGATCAAAGCCTAGACAATGTTCAATGTTTAAGTTAGAGAATATTTATCCAACATTTAAGTAGACAATGTTCAACCCAAGCCGGTCACATATCTAACTAGTATTTCAAACACTTAGTATAGTTACAGTTCTTTACCATATTCTATTTTTATTATCTTATTCTATTTCATTGTGATCAATGTATACCATAATACTCTAGATTATCTGTCTCTTTTCTTCTATAGCATGATATTGTTACATTGTTTCTTATCTTATATTATATTCTCTATTTCTATTTATATTCATTATCAATTAACTTGAAACTTCTATTGGATTGTACTTTGCTCCAATCCTGACTGGATATATTTTCCAGATTATTGGTTAGAGGAGATGTGTCCCACCTTTTATGGACCAAAAGATGGTGAGCCGACTGAGGACTAGTGCCAGCTACTGAGGCAGCTTATATTTCCATTTGTATATTGTATATATTTTAGTTTTAGACATTGGCATGTATATATTATTAGAGATTGTGTTGTAGCTAGACTAATATTGTTGGATGTGTTATATTATGACTTTTTTGACTCTTTCTTCTATTCCATATCATGCATTTATCTTTCTTTATCTTTTATTGGGATAGAGTATCGATTATCATTGAACCATTATTTTTGTCCTCAAATTAGAGTTGAGATATTATTAGCAGGTATCCTTATACATTGTGTGAGATATTTAAATAGTAATATTGACCTAGACAACGTTCTACCATCAATGCTACAACGTAGGCTGGATGTACCCACATAATCATGCCCCTACTTCGGGTGCGGTCGTGACACATTTTTGTGGTGGTCCACGCAGGTCAGGCTTCACAATTAGTACGATGTTGTGGTAGTGCAACAAACTTAGTTGTACTATTGTGAGCCTGCGATAGGATAGGATATAGGATACTAGGATGAGAGAGCAAATACTCAATTACAACTATAAAATATTTCCAACCTATTAAGATGGAACTTGCGCCATCGGACTCGTAGCAATACGCTGGTCCTGTGACCCAAGTTTGGTCCTATTCTGAGAACGTTGACAAAATCGCGTATCATGGGCCCCACGACTCCACTTGACGGGCAATTTTGTGAACGGCTCATCGGAATCCAATTCTGGAAGTTCCGTTGGGTTCGTATCATCGTTCCTGACTTGTAGACACTGAGTTTGCAAAATTTGGAGACCTTTGACCCTGACACGCTTTTCGGTGCAAAGTGGCCCACATGTGGATCCCGCTTTGGCCCGGAAATGACTTTTTGTCCCTGTGTCCAAATTGGACGTAAGGACAGGCATTTCTAGCAGTTTGATACCTTCTGAGACTATTGGTGATGGTTGTTACAGCTTTTGGAGTAGTACCTACCGGATCTACTGATACAGGGACAGTTGTTGATATTCGGACATCAGGCAAGTGTACCTTGCCAAACTCTGCAGTATTGTTACATATTTTCCTTGCTTCATTATATTGTTGTGCATGCTTAACCTAGGACCGTGTGACATACTTAGCGTCTGATTATCAGTCGGGCGCCAACACCGTACGCGGTGTTGTGTATTGTCATCTAGAGATGGACATTCGTGACACTATATATTCTCGTACTTGTCTTACCAAGTACATTATGACCCAGGACACTGGACACTGTTCATGAGACAGGATCTTCCCGAGATATTCGCGGTGATCCTGTATAGGATACTGTCACGCCCCAGTCCCAAAATACCGTGGGACTAGACACGTGGCACTGGCCAGCAGTACGCACCGATGGACCAACTCAATATAATGGATCCATCAGGGCATACTTAAGCTGTAAAACTAGTCTACGATAATTATGGCACAACTAATCTCATCCACACAAGATATAAAATATGATCCATAGAATAAATAAGAAATGTAAATCATCAGCAAGTCTCACAAAGTACTTCGGGGAACAACCCGATAAATATCTAGTACAAGGGTTCAACAGACCAGAAAGTAAATGACTGAAATAAATAATAAAAACTGAGCATGAACATGGATGCTCAAGAGAAATCTTCAGCTAAGACCTCGTCCTCGGATGGTGGTACAGCTCCTGGATCAGCTCCTGCTCCGGTCCCGTAAACCTCGGGATAAACCTCGTCTGCAAAATCTGGGGACAAAATCCGGATCCAGGTCCTCAGGGGACATAGCAAGGTACAAGAAAGCTCATGCCAATAAATAAATAAGCAGTGCAGCAAATAAATAACTAAATGAAACAATGGGGTAAATATGTAACCATCTAAGTGAAATGCAAGTGAGAGCAGCACGAATACTCAGGCTGAGACCACTACAAGCTCTGTGTCTGGGAGCCGGTAGCAGCAATAACTATGTGTTTACTATGTGTTTACTATGTTTTATATATATATAATCAGCCTGTAGCCTGTGTGTCTCTCCCCACCCAATGTAACCACGCATATCATGTCCATAACGTCTCATGTCCATGTCAAGCGCGATCATAGCTAAATGCAACAAGTCATAAAGTATATAGAATATAAAATCTATGTCAAGTCCTGTATCCTATACAGAATCACCACAAATATCTCGGGAAAATCCTGTCTCATGAATAGTGTCAAGTGTCCTGGGTCATATGGTACTTGATAAGACAAGTACGAGAATATAAAGTGTCACGGATGTCCATCTCTAGATGACCGTACCCAACACTGCGTACAGTGTCGGCACCCGACTGATAATCGGACGCTAAGTACGTCACACGGCCCTAGGTTGAGCATGCACAGCAATATATATAAAGCAAGGAAAATAGATAACTAAGCTGCAGAGTTTGGCAAGGTATACTTGCCTGATATTTGAATATCAACTGTCGTCCTGGTATCGTTGGATCCGGTAGGTACTACTCCGAAAGCTGTAATAAATATCACCAACAGTCTCAGAAGATATCAAACTGCTAGAAATGCCTGTCCTTACGTCCAATTTGGACACAGGGGCAAAAAGGTCATTTTCGGGCCAAAGCGGGTCCACATGTGGGCCACTTCGCACCGAAAAGCATGCCGAGGGTAACAGTCTCTAAATGGGACAAACTATGGGTCAAACAACTCTAAATGTCGATACGATCCCAACGGTATGTCCAAATTTGGATTCCGATGAGCCGAACATAATTTGGTCCAAAAAGTCAACTGTGGGGCCCGCCAATTGGCGATCTGGTCAACCGTCTCAGAAATGCGTGAAAATTGGGTCACAGGACCAGCGTGTTACCACGAGTCCAGTGGCGCAAGTTTCGTCGTAATCTGACAAGCGTGCACAAAATACTCGCGAGTTCCATAAAAGTGGCGACACGGAATGTGTTCGCGGATACGGCCTGATTCCGGCGCGCACACGCGTCCAAATCAGTCCCCATGAATTTTCAAGTATCCCGTTATGCTGCGTGCACCATTCGGTACACTTGACACACGGCGGGACGGTCCCGTTTGGCGGGGCGCGCTCCGATCTCCCACTTTTAGAAAACCGAAAAAAGTGGGTGCGCGCAGTTTTGTGACGACTACAATTTTGTCCACAGCAACTAATAGCACAAAGTTATTATACAAAAAATAAACTAGGTCATGTAATCTACAGGTATCAAAAAGAATCGTCGAATTCGGATCTCTGTGGTGGGAGATACGAACTCGACAATATGGGTGGTCATCGCAAGTTTCTGCGATTGCAGAATTTTGTCTGTCCGTCCACGTTGGACGCTATTTTTCACCTAGGGGCACACGTTTTCCGAGGTTGACTATAAAATAGATATTAGAGAGGGTTGAGGGAAGATCATACCTATAAAAACGGAACAGCGTTTGGTCGAGCGAGTCAACGGAAAAATACGCCGGAGCGAAGGTGCTTCGAGTGGGAATCTGCAGTCCGCGATGTCGGCGTCGACGGGATGGTTGGATGGCTTGGGGAGGCTTCTCTGGCTGTGGTGACGGCTCTAGATGGGAAGAGGAAGTCTGGAGTTTCTAGGTTAGGGTTTTGGAGAGCTAATTATACATATATATATGTTATATCTAATTAAGATGAGAGAGGAAGTAGCGGATGGGAATAGGTTCGGCCGCGGGTCTGGGAAGTCTCACGTGGGCTAAGGGGCGGGCTCCCTGGGAATGAATGAAGGGTTTAGGACGGGGCTTCTCTGCTGGCGGGTTTTAACAACTTTAGCAAAGCTAAAGTTGATGAACTTAGCATTAGTTACTATTGTTACTATTATTATTATTATTAATTATTATACTAAGTACTATTATCTTATACTTATTTAATTCTTTTCTTTTCTTCTCCTTTCTTTCTTTAATTAAAATATATATACATATATATTTGTATATATATATATATATATATATACTCATAAGAAAATTTATATAATAGGGTATTGCACATCGCTAGGCTAGCAACTGCTCAAGGGGTCTCCTACATGGAATAAAATCCAAAAAATTCCTGATGGTCCCATAAGTCCTCTAAGTGCCCGAACACCTAATATAAAAATTATTAAAAATCTCTTTCTCCTATTTGGACCTAATTACTATAATTTAATTAATAATTATTAAATAAAAAGGGTATATACGATTTTCTAGGAAGGGGGTTTTACATTCTACCCAACTTGTAAAAAATTTCGTCCTCGAAATTAAATTAGGGTAGGGCTCTCCTTGTCAAGTCTCACTTGATTACAGTCTAAGAATTTCTCTCAAGTGAGCATTACGGTCTCTACCCAACTTAGAATTTACCCATCTATTATCTAAGACTATTCATCTAATAAATCTTTGCCCCAACTCATTTAATCATATTATTGAATCCTCAAGTTTTTAACACCAAACATATCACCTATGATATTCCCTAAATTATATATAAAAGGGTCATCAACAATGCGACCGGCCTGTGGGGTATATCTAGTACTGTCTATATATCAAACTTATACTAAGCACGAGGTTTCGCCTTTCCGAAATAAGGGAAGACGAAGATCAATAATAAAAAGTTCAAGGGTGAGGTAATAGAATAGAAGTATCGGGATCAAGGCGTTTAAAGAATTCAAATGGAAATGGTCAAGTTGTTGTGGATTGAAATCCTATTCTGGTAATCCTTTGTTCGCATGCTCGTATTAGTACAGTTGTGTAGCTGATACGATATGCTCAGACATATCTAGAGGGCAAGCATACTAGTCAACTATATATCTCAATCCACGTGAAGTAGTCGTGCGAAGAGCGAACCAAAATGCACTAAGGTTGATCAGACCGTAATACACTGATTCTGAATAGACAATTGTATTAGTGTACATGTCCACTAACACATATGTCATGAACAAGCTCGATAAAGAATAAGCTTGCAAAACTAGGCTATAGAATAGCAGCATAAGTCAAGTACAACAATTATAAGTACGCTAGATGATGATGAAAGGAGGTACAAATTAATTCAAGTTCACAAAACAACACAAAATAAGCACAATAACAAAAGACTCTATAATCTCTACAGTTATTAATTAAAAATATTCTAGGTTATAAATTATTAGCAAGTTCAAATTAATTACTAGGTTAAGGCTAGGTCACGGATCAACATGCAAAAACTAAGCAAATCTAAAAGCAGAAAACTATAAAAACTTACGCGCATTAGCTACTCCATGAATCTGCGCGTCCTCCAAAGTCATGGCAAAAGCTTGTCCGCGTCCTTGCGGTGGATTCCTCTGCTGTTGCTGTGGGGCTTGCTGGAAGAGTGCTGCCTGTGGAGCCAAGGGTGGCCTTGGTTGATATCCTCCTGGCACTGAGAGAGCTTGTCGGTTTAATATTGGTGCTCTCTCTCGATGATGAGGACAATCCTTGGCTAAGTGTTGGTTGGTTCCGCAAATTAAGCATAATCCTAACTTGCGTCTGCAGTCCTTCTCAATATGGCCTGCCTTACCACAGTACTGACATGTAGGTAGTATCTGCGGAGAGGCTCTGAGTGGCTGGTGTAGGTGAGGCCTCTTTGCGGCTTCTTCTTGTGGTACTTTGGCTGATGTGGAAGACCGTTTCAGACTGGTCTCTCTCCTAGTGATGCGTTCCATGCGTCGGGCTGCTGCAAGGACGTCTGAGTAGGATGTAGGTGCAACGGATCCAATTAGTTTCTGTAGCTCCAAGTTTAGTCCGTCGAAGAACTTCTCAGCCTTTTCTTCTTCTGTCGGGATCAAGGTTGGGGCGAAGCGACTTAGACAGATGAATTCTGCATTGTATTCTTCCACTGTCATGCTGCCCTGGATGAAGCGGTTGAACTTGTCCCTGAGCTCTGACCGTGCAACTGCCGGGATGTACATCTCTTGAAAGAGTCTGGAGAACTCTTCCCATGTGACTCTGTCCTGTCCAAGTCTTCTTTCTTCTGCTAACCACCAGTGGTGCGCATTATCAGTTAACTGCATTCTGACTGCAGTCATCCACTTCTCTCTTGGAAGTTCAGCGGCTTCCAGCTGATGCTGAATGTTTGTGAGCCACTCATGAACTTCCGTTGGCCATTCTTTACCAGAAAATGTGCGAGGCTTGAGATGACGGAAGTCGGTGATAGATCCCGTCAATGTTCGCCTTGCTGCTGGATTAGCCTGCTCCAATGCGGATACCAGGCTGGTCCTCAGATACTCGGCCTCCTGCCGATGGGCCTCTTGCTGAATCTGTTGCTGTGCTTGCATCATAGCATACATCATCTGGAACATCTGTTGCCCGTCCATGGCTTGTCCTGGCGGGAATACTGGCATCTGGGGAGTGAACTGAGGTGGTGGTGGAATGTCATCTCTCCGGAACCTTGGATTAGGCTGTCCGGTTTGATCACTCTGCGATGCTTGTCCACCATCCCCTGGTGTCACTTCGTCTCCATAAGTAACCACAACGTCGTATGGTGTATCCAAAAGGATATAATCTCTGTTCCCGGAATCCATTGCTCTGAAATCAAAGATAAACTATGAGAACGCTCAGAGGAATCAATACAGGATGCAGTTCAAGTAACAAATTTCGAGTTCGATATAGAGTTCAACAATTGGTTAAATGATGGATGAGATCCTATAGTTTATACTATCCTTAGGGCAGGCTGGTCCGGTCCCTAAGTTGAAACCGAACAATTTAGTCGTAGACCTGCATGGGCCACCACAAAAACCATGTCACGCCCCAGTCCCAAAATACCGTGGGACTAGACACGTGACACTGGCCAGCAGTACGCACCGATGGACCAACTCAATATAATGGATCCATCAGGGCATACTTAAGCTGTAAAACCAGTCTACGACAATCATGGCACAACTAATCTCATCCACACAAGATATAAAATATGATCCATAGAATAAATAAGAAATGTAAATCATCAGCAAGTCTCACAAAGTACTTCGGGGAACAACCCGATAAATATCTAGTACAAGGGTTCAACAGACCAGAAAGTAAATGACTGAAATAAATAATAAAAACTGAGCATGAACATGGATGCTCAAGAGAAATCTTCAGCTAAGACCTCGTCCTCGGATGGTGGTATAGCTCCTGGATCAGCTCCTGCTCCGGTCCCGTAAACCTCGGGATAAACCTCGTTTGCAAAATCTGGGGACAAAATCCGGATCCAGGTCCTCAGGGGACATAGCAAGGTACAAGAAAGCTCATGCCAATAAATAAATAAGCAGTGCAGCAAATAAATAACTAAATGAAACAATGGGGTAAATATGTAACCATCTAAGTGAAATGCAAGTGAGAGCAGCACGAATACTCAGGCTGAGACCACTACAAGCTCTGTGTCTGGGAGCCGGTAGCAGCAATAACTATGTGTTTACTATGTGTTTACTATATTTTATATATATATAATCAGCCTGTAGCCTGTGTGTCTCTCCCCACCCAATGTAACCACACATATCATGTCCATAACGTCTCATGTCCATGTCAAGCGCGATCATAGCTAAATGCAACAAGTCATAAAGTATATAGAATATAAAATCTATGTCAAGTCCTGTATCCTATACAGAATCACCACGAATATCTCGGGAAAATCCTGTCTCATGAATAGTGTCAAGTGTCCTGGGTCATATGGTACTTGATAAGACAAGTACGAGAATATAAAGTGTCACGGATGTCCATCTCTAGATGACCGTACCCAACACTGCGTACAGTGTCGGCACCCGACTGATAATCGGACGCTAAGTACGTCACACGGCCCTAGGTTGCGCATGCACAGCAATATATATAAAGCAAGGAAAATAGATAACTAAGCTGCAGAGTTTGGCAAGGTATACTTGCCTGATGTTTGAATATCAACTGTCGTCCTGGTATCGGTGGATCCGGTAGGTACTACTCCGAAAGCTGTAATAAATATCACCAACAGTCTCAGAAGATATCAAACTGCTAGAAATGCCTGTCCTTACATCCAATTTGGACACAGGGGCAAAAAGGTCATTTTCGGGCCAAAGCGGGTCCACATGTGGGCCACTTCGCACCGAAAAGCGTGCCGAGGGTAACAGTCTCTAAATGGGACAAACTATGGGTCAAACAACTCTAAATGTCGATACGATCCCAACGGTATGTCCAAATTTGGATTCCGATGAGCCGAACATAATTTGGTCCAAAAAGTCAACTGTGGGGCCCGCCAATTGGCGATCTGGTCAACCATCTCAGAAATGCGTGAAAATTGGGTCACAGGACCAGCGTGTTACCACGAGTCCAGTGGCGCAAGTTTCGTCGCAATCTGACAAGCGTGCACAAAATACTCGCGAGTTCCATAAAAGTGGCGACACGGAATGTGTTCGCGGATACGGCCTGATTCCGGCGCGCACACGCGTCCAAATCAGTCCCCATGAATTTTCACATGTTTCGTTATGCTGCGTGCACCATTCGGTACACTTGGCACATGGCGGGGCGGTCCCGTTTGGCGGTGCGCGCTCCGATCTCCCACTTTTAGAAAACCGAAAAAAGTGGGTGCGCGCAGTTTTGTGACGACTACAATTTTGTCCACAGCAACTAATAGCACAAAGTTATTATACAAAAAATAAACTAGGTCATGTAATCTACAGGTATCAAAAAGAATCGTCGAATTCGGATCTCTGTGGTGGGAGTTACGAACTCGACAATATGGGTGGTCATCGCAAGTTTCTGCGATTGCAGAATTTTGTCTGTCCGTCCACGTTGGACGCTGTTTTTCACCTAGGGGCACACGTTTTCCGAGGTTGACTATAAAACAGATATTAGAGAGGGTTGAGGGAAGATCATACCTATAAAAACGGAACAGCGTTTGGTCGAGCGAGTCAACGGAAAAACACGCCGGAGCGAAGATGCTTCGAGTGGGAATCTGCAGTCCGTGATGTCGGCGTCGACGGGATGGTTGGATGGCTTGGGGAGGCTTCTCTGGCTGTGGTGACGGCTCTAGATGGGAAGAGGAAGTCTGGAGTTTCTAGGTTAGAGTTTTAGAGAGCTAATTATACATATATATATGTTATATCTAATTAAGATGAGAGAGGAAGTAGCGGATGGGAATAGGTTCGGCCGCGGGTCTGGGAAGTCTCACGTGGGCTAAGGGGCGGGCTCCCTGGGAATGAATGAAGGGTTTAGGACGGGGCTTCTCTGCTGGCGGGTTTTAACAACTTTAGCAAAGCTAAAGTTGATGAACTTAGCATTAGTTACTATTGTTACTATTATTATTATTATTAATTATTATACTAAGTACTATTATCTTATACTTATTTAATTCTTTTCTTTTCTTTTCCTTTCTTTCTTTAATTAAAATATATATACATATATATTTGTATATATATATATATATATATATATATATATATACTCATAAGAAAATTTATATAATAGGGTATTGCACATCGCTAGGCTAGCAACTGCTCAAGGGGTCTCCTACATGGAATAAAATCCGAAAAATTCCTGATGGTCCCATAAGTCCTCTAAGTGCCCGAACACCTAATATAAAAATTATTAAAAATTTCTTTCTCCTATTTGGACCTAATTACTACAATTTAACTAATAATTAATAAATAAAAAGGGTATATACGATTTTCAAGGAAGGGGGTTTTACAGATATAGGACTTATAGAGATACTATAGTCTAGATACATTATGACTTGTGCATTAGTTATGATCCCGCTGACATGGACATGAGACGTTATGGTCATGATATGCGTGGTTACATTGGGTGGGGAGAGACACACAGACTACAGGATGATCATATATATATACACCCCTACTATTGTGAGGCCCAAGACTCTGAAGCCCGAGCTTGGCCCATTACTCATTATTACTGCTGCTACCGGCTCTCCGACACAGAGCTTGTAGTGGCTTCAGCCTGAGATCTAGTGCTGCTCTCATCTTGCATATCACTTAGCTGGTTATTTAGGATCCCCTATTATTCCATCTATTGCTGGAGAGACTACAGGTTGACTATGTTATGCCGGCTACTCAGTCTCCCGCTGAGCTAGACCACCTCTTGACACCACTGCTACAGGCTCCCCTACACAGAGCTTGTAGATGTTCAACCTGAGTACTATTGATATTCTCTCTTGCATTTTATACAGATGTTTACATACTTACCGTGTTTATCTTATTATTTGCTGCACTGTTTATATTCTGGCTTGTATTATTTTCTGTACCTTGCTATGTCCCCTGAGGACCTGGATATGGATTATGTCCCCAGGATTTACAGACGAGATCTATCCCGAGGTATACGGGACCGCAGCAGGAGCTGAACCAGGAGCTGTACCGCCATCTGAGGTCGAGGTGTTAGTTGAAGACTTTTCCTGAGCATCCTTGTTTATGCTCAGTATTTATTTATTTATTTCAGTCTTTATTATTCTGGTCTGTTGAACCATTGTACTAGACATTTATCGGGTTGTTCTCCGAAGTACTTTGTTGAGACTAGCTGATGATTTACATTCCTTATTTATTCTGTGGATCATATTTATATCTTGTGTGGATGAGATTAGTTGTGCCATGATTGTCGTAGATTTTATTTATAGCTTAAGTATGCCCTGATGGACCCATTAGATTGGGCTTGTCCATCGGTGCGTACTGCTGGCCATTGCCACGTATCTGGTCCCACGGTATTTTGGGACTGGGGCGTGACACATGTGTCTGTGCAAATACCCAAATTTAAGGGGGCTCATTTACAAATATTTCATTAGGTGTCAACACCCCATTGGTTCAAACCAATGGAGAAGCCCTAATATTGACTAGTCAACCCAACCCTCACCCTTGCATGAGTAATTTCCTCATGTCAAATCCTGGCCACCCATTCAAAATGGGGCTCATCATCACCACACACCTCCCATCACATCTCCTATAAAATATCTCTTCAATGCACCCTTCCCAACATGCCCTAATCCCTAAACCTAGGAAACAAGCCCCCACCTCTCTCTCTCCTCCCTCCTCACTCAACCGTAGGAAATCTTCCTTTTCCCTTCTTCTTCTTCTTTCTTCTTCTTCTTCTCCTCCTTCTTTTTAAAAAAAGGAAGAGGGAATATAAACCAACTTCCCACCACTGTTCACCCGGCCGGCTGCTCATCCCGAGCTCTTCCCCTCCGGCCTGAGTTCAGTCCGGCCACCCTCCTCCATATCCGTCGGACTCTACCTCGAGCCGGCCTCTCCTCGATCCAAACCACCACCTCTTCCCGAGCTCTCTTCTCCGGCGCTGCTTCTCCGGCAGGCAACCGCGAGCCCGCAGCTTCTGCTCCGGCCAACCCCGGATGAGCTCTCTTCCCCGAGCCTCTCCCACCTCAGTCGAGTCCCTAACCTGAATCCCTCCGACCTCCCTCTGCCTCGTCCTTCCGGCCATCGACGAGCCATCTCTTTCCGCCATTCAGTTCAGCCACCACCACCCCGAGTTTCCTTCTCCAGCCAGCTTCACCCATACGCGAGCCGCAACCACCTTCTCCGGCAGCTACTGCTCCTCCCACCGTGCCACCATACTTCCCTACATCCCCCCGGCACTACCAGCCCCCTCCATGAGCCACCACCCGATCCAGCATCCTCCCGAGCTCCCTCCTCCCGCTGACGGACCACCACCTCATCATCGTCCTAGTCGCCATCGTCGTCGTCTTCGTCATCCTCGTCATCGTCTTCGCCGTCGTCGTGCACGCGCACAGGTTCGGTCCTCCCCTCGCGCACACGTACCGTGTATGCGTGTATGTAGTATACATATGTTTCGTGTATACATACGCGTATACATATATATAGTATATTCTCTATTAGTATATGTATATATAGTGTATTCTCTATTAATATACACATGTATTCAATATATATTAGTATATACGTATTAAATAATATATGTTAGTACGTATTTTGGTATATATATATATATATATATATATATATATATATATATATATAGTATATGTTTAGTAAAATGTATTTTGGTATATATATATGGAGCATAATATATATATATGTATTGGTATATATATATATATGTACACATATATATATATATATATGGTATAAGTATTAAATTGGCATATATATATATATATATATATAATATATGTATATTTTTACTGGTATATATATATATATATATATATATATATATATATATATATATATATATATATATATATATATATATATATTCAGTATATATATATTCTTTTGTATACATATAAACAATGGTTGTTATATATATAAATGTGTTATGTATATTTTTAACATATGTATATATATATAATATATATTTCTATTTAGTGTATATACACTTATACATATTTTGTACGTAATTATTGGTATACACATATATATGTACTATATTTAATTAATGATATATGTATAATTATGAATGTATTAGGTGACCCAAGTGTAACCAACGGATACCCCGTAGTTATATTGACCTGTGACCATGTAAATGTTAGTTGACTGCCACATATACACCGACGTACTGGCGAGACCCGTATCACCGACTGTCTAAATTTACAGCAATTACAAATGCGACGCCCGCGCAATTGGACGCGCACTTGACCCTAGTTGACCAGTTTAATACCTAGCGTAGCCCCTGAGTTCAATGTATTATGATTGTGTGTTAGTGTAGCGTCTGATGCAAATATTTTATGATGATATATCTATAGGACTGTTGGATCATCCAGACGATACTCTGGAATAGGACATTGGTATTACCAGCTAAGGACCCAAGACGAGTACATTCTCTGATAATTTCCAATTATTTGATAATATCTATAATTCCAATATCTAGAAATGTTACATCTGATCCTTGACACTATGCTACACGGACTAGTATATAGATTGGATCTGCAGTCATGAGATGTTACATTGATTATTATATTGACATTGTACACGATATTGATATTTAGACCTTGTACATGATATATTAGATATTCATACGAGATTGACTAGATAGTTACATGACCTAGACAGCGTTCTACCGCCGATGCTGCGGCGTAGGCTGGACCTACCCACGCTCTCGTGCCCATATACCGGGTGTGGGTCGTGACAGCTAATATTATAGGTTTTCCATACAATTGTTCCAAATGCAGCAGAATAATTTTTTATGACAAAAAGAAATATTATATGGCAGCATAATCCTGAAATAATCTAGGAGAACAACTTACATATTATGACATAATTTAATAGCACAAATCCTATAGGAACTCACGAGATCTTAATTTATTGAACTAATATTCCATTTCTTTCTTGGTAATCCCAACAGAGGGCATGTTGCGGGGGCAATTAGACCCCGGGAGCAAAGAAGTAGTACTCCTTCCCAAGACATCGAAACCAGAAGCAATATTTAATATTTCCATTCAAACAATATTTTTCTTAAAGTTTAGTGGGTAATTCAGGCAGGAAATTTAATACATAATTACATACTAAAAGTTTTATGGCTCTTTATATTGTGTATCGAACTTATAGCAGAGATTTACCAAAGGGTTCAAAGAAGTTGGTAAAGATGAGTTATAACATCCAGATGGAAAAAAAAGGAATTTGAGTTTTAGGACATGTCATCGTCTTCATCCAAAAGTTCGTCGGTAATCATCACATCTGCCACTGTGGTGTATTTTCTCCAAAAAATTTGTTTCAACGATTGACAATTTCGGTAGATAGCTCTATGGTTGTGGTAATTACGAGGTAGATTAAAAATATTGATTATCAAATTCATCTTATGATTTGTTTTATTAATTGAGACTTTTTAAGAAATTGGGGAAGAAGGAATGTCAATATTTTATGTGGGCTAATGAAAGGAACCCCTATGCAGAGAAGAAAAACTTGAAACCAGTACTTAAGCAAATTAAAATAATGGACAAGGAATAGAAAAAGTTGAAGAAGAAAAAGGAAAAGCTAAAGATGGAAATTCAAAAGCTAAATCGTTTGAAGAATAATCTCTTGTTATGTTTATGTTTTTTGGTGTTTATCTACTATGTATTGTTGGAATAGTTTATGTCCAATTTTAAATAAAATAAATTATCTAAATTTGGAACGTTTTAATGACATCAAGATTTGTCCGACTGCAATATAATCCTTTATTATGCAAGCAAGATGTTTTGATTACAGCAAAATTCTTGTAAGAATTGGATATATATTATATATTTTTTATTCCTCACAGATTCTTTGATTTGTAAAATTTTATCGCTTGCTGTATTCCTATAGTAAAGATTTATATATTATCAAACATATCCGAGCAGACAACTTGATATAAATTTTATCGCACATTCTAAGAACATTATAACTCCAGAAATGTTTTCACATATTTCGTAACCATTTTTTACAAAACAAATGGACATATTTTATTTTATACAAGAAACAAAATTTTTATCAACTTCCATCTTCACCCTTCAGAGTGGACTCCTTTCTAAGGTTCATTGTTTCATCATTTGCTGCATAATTAGATGGTTGCACAATTTGGTTTCTTCTACGTTCTACATTTTGTTTTGAAGATACAATCCATACAGCAAGTTTGCTCTTTCAAATTCCGAATCAAACTGCATATAACAAATATAACATCAAAAATATTGCTCTAAAAATAGTGTAACTATTTGACGACATATTTTCAGACTTACATAGAAAGAATGTGACTCCAATTGACCACATCAGCCTTGCATGAATAAAATTACAAAAATACCACAATCAAATGTATTTTCTTGGTGGGGAACATTACGACGATGCTTTATGGAGAATGTAGATAAGTTGAATCTAGCATTTTTAAACTTCCTAATCTCTTCATAAAGAAGGAGATCCAAATTTGAAAGCTACAACTACCAAAATATAATATGTATTAGTATACGACGAATCTAGTACATAATTCATACAGAATTATGAACATGAGCTTGCTATTTTTTTTATGACTCATTTGTTACAAAACGACTTATCTGAAGATGCAAGGGAGTCCCAAACTTCAACAGTCTTTATTTCAATAATAACTCTTGTAATAATATAATGTTTAGCCACAAGGATAGGTATATATATCTGACCAAGGATTAATCATTATAACAAATTGATCAATTTTCAGTAAATTGAAATTAAAAATTAAAACAAAATAAATTAATACCTTATCACAAGTTCTTAGAGAGCCCATACAATTCTGAAAATATTTGCACTTCTTCTATGTTTCACGAATAGCTTTATTAAAACTTTTTGCACTCTAAATAAACATAAACATAAACATAAAATAATACATTACGAACGACAAATAAACAAAAAAATTGTTAATGCATAATCATAAAAGAATAAAATGCTAACTCACCGATAACTGTATTGGTAAATATCATACACTATCTTTATTGTCAATTCTTTTTTGTTCCTCCTTGGTGAGAATCGTAGACAGTATCTAACAATCTGAGTATTTCTTATTTTAAAAACAAATATTGCATCAAAGTAAACATTGATGGCATCAAGTCCATACTAACAATATGAGTATTTCTCATTAAAAAAGCAACGATTGCATCAAAGTAAACATTGATGGCATCAAAAAAAAACATAGTATCTACATACCACTTCTTTAATTTTATCCTGGAGAAATGGTCTTTATATCAGCCTGAGTCACATACTGACCCTTGCAAGATGATATTGTTTCACTAAGAAAAGAAACAGATAGATTAAGAAGAAAAAAATAAAGTATGTCTTTACGATTAAGAAAAAAAATTAAGTTTGGTTGGAACAAAAAAAAACTCATATTACTTACCGGTCACTTCTATCATCCGCAAAAATATAATTGTAAATACTCCTTTCATCCTTAGTCAACTGGATAGGCTTTGAGGTTGAACCTTTTGTTTAACTTTTGAAATTGGTGACCGGTACTAAATTTCTTTCCATACTTCTCCTAGGACTGCTTTTAAGGTCAGGTTCATCGACAGCGACCGAATACAATTTTTTTTGGATATTTTCTCCAACTACCCTCAAATTCTCTTCCTCGTCGGAAGATTAAGTGTCACCCTCCTCAATATTAATCTTTCCATTATTAATAGCTGAAGATGCCTTATTAACTCTGTTATTAACAGTTGAAGATGCCTTATTAATAGCGGAAGATGCTTCTATTTTTTCTAAACGCCGAGATATAAGGATTTGTTCAAGTTGGATTGAACTAAGTAGATCATTCATCGAAGAAATTTGACTTAAAATTTTTGATACATGTTCTTAAACCTGCGCATCATACGTGGAATGAAGGTTTCATTTAAAGCTGGCATCCAATCTTCTACATCTTCCATATGCTTAGACATCTTCTTCATCACTACTAGTTGAAACAAGAAAAACTTTCTCTTATTGAAACAAGAAAACTGTTCTATATATAAGAAGAGAAAAATACAAAAAGTGAGAAAGATGGAAAGATAAACATAGCTTGGGACTAAAAAAGAAGTGACTACAAATTTCAAGCAGTAATAATTCTTTAATAAGGTTGCTAAACAAACCTTTAAAATGGAAAGTTTACCGTGCTTCAATAAAAATACTCTTCTCACGTATCTAACTAATGTTTGTAACGACCCATTCCACTAAAGCGGACTGCCGATTCAAACGGCAAAAATACAACTTCCTGACTCGTTTTCCTTCAGTGAGAATACTCGTTTGAGGCAAAAGAATATCCAAACTTAGTTCTTCAGGAGTTCCGGCTTAGGCTTTCAGAAGGCTCACTCGGAGTATCACTCGACCGAGGTGAATCATCGCTAAGGTGGGTGGCTACGATGAACTTGTCTTTGCTTAGCCAGCACACTTAAAATATGGATGTTTTATGCTAGTCGCTAGGTGAATCACCCCATGCATGCTAATAAGAATACAATGCACCTAGCTAAGGGAATAATCCTAACTTGTATTGCTTGTGTTAGAATATGGAAATGAAACTTTGCTTATATTGGACCCTTGTATGTTACCTTTGCCTTATGGAACGAGACCCCGTTATGCCTCAAGTAGAATGATTTATATATACTTTGTAGTGCATTGTTCACTTGCTAAACTGCACGACCCTAGATAATGTCGTTCGGTAAGTCCCTTTACGGTTTTACTCGTCGGCTTACCTTCGGGCCCGAGCCAACGTGAATGCTTAAGTTTTCTTATGAATGCAACGCTGACCTGCTTATGTGTTTACTTGTAATGTTGCCTTGCCTTAATATTTGCCACAATCAAGAACACTATCGTGTATCTACATGCATTCGAGTTATCCAGAAGACTATCAAATAGTCCTTTTGTGCAATATGAACCTGCAAGTATCCAGGACTATTTGGTCGCCAAGGCAGTCCCTGCACCAGGGGAATACATAAAGGCAAGTTTATATCTAAATGGAAAGCATATCAAGTTTACATCTGAATGATAATCACATCCAGTTTATATCTGAACGAGAATCATGTCAAGAGAAAGAATCACGGCTCATAGAGCAAATGCTCGATTCAAAAAATGAATCATGGATTATTATATCAAGTATGGATTTAGAAGAGCCAAGACTGTGTGTCACGGACAAACTTAGAATCAAGATGGATTTTGGATCTCGTTCCGCGGACGGTCACCGGGGCACTGGGGCCGATCCGGTCTACATAAAACTTCTGGTAGTCATCTATTTCGATGGAATGAGTGCAATGTTCATCATTTTATATTGCTTGTACTGTATCCTCGACCTTGAGACAACAAAATTGTCCTTTATGGCTATGCCAGCGATAATTGTTCATATAGATAAGTCATCCTCGCTTAGCGGCAATCCACTTGCGAGTTATTGTATCGCATCAAGAATAACTAAAATACCTTAACTGTCTTGAGTATAACACTTATATATATGGAAACGCTTCAACATCTTATTCAACACACATAATAATTCGAGTAGCTTGTGAATCCAAAAACATAAATCTTGCTCACGATACTTGTGTTGCATATGCTATTGCCCTTGAATGTTAATACATGCCCGTGCTTGAGTTAACTTGGTTTGCCTTGGATAGGAAAGAACAAATGGTAAGTTGATAAGTTTTGTCGTGTTTTCTCTTATATCGCATGGCGCACTGCCACACGAGGTAGGCTATTCAACATTTCCATAAAACTGATCCTAAGGCAAAACTAGAAAGACAACTAAATAGTTAGTGCACGGAACCTATTGAACGTATTTGGATTTGTCTAGCAGGCGAGTAGCCTTCCCACTAGTGCATTCATATACTAATAACCCACCAAATTGCTTGCAGGGTGCGGAAGAACCTCGTTCGGTGCAGATGTCTCCTTCGTACGAACTAAGGCGTGGAGTTTACTCTGGAGCCTTAGATTGTTGCGTCCAAAACTGAAGCATATATACAAGACATAATATTAAAATATTGCCTGTACATCATTCCATAAATATAGCCACTTGGCACGCTTTTATTATTTCAGAGAGAGAGGCTTGAGCGACTTATAATCTTGGCCTAGAGGCACCTGTAACACTTGTTTCAATATCAATAAAGAGTCCGCTTTACTTATATACTTGTGTTATTCAATGCTTTCGCTACTGACGACTCTGTGAACTTGTTACCAATTGCCTATGTGCTTTTTAGTTCTGCTGCATTATAACAATTTGTGTGACTCTATGGCTTAGACCTCTTACCGCCAGCCAAAACCACAGTCTTGTACGGAAGCGGCTTACGCTCGTGCGGTATCACGAAAAGATGGGTCAAGCGAACGTCCTGCGGAAGCGTTGGCACGGTGATTCCCGCCTAGTATGGACGGCCGATTAGCCTACGGAAAATTGGGACCTAACAGATTGGTATCAGAGCTTAGCTATACACCTTTGGACTTTGTTTCAATTTTCTCAGTTTTGAAAGCTCATTCGTGGGTTATGTGCGTACACTCTCTCTCAATGTCCCAATGGAATGTTCCAAACATTATGTCTAAATACTTTTGAAAAGTGCATGTGAATAATATGAATGCTCGTACGAATTATGATATTATGACCTTTATGCTGACATGTGCCAGTCCCTTCGGGATTAGACTCGTGCTAAAATTATGACTTATGTGCAAACCCAAAAATACCTATACATGTTTGCCTAACTGATTAGTGTACGAAAATAGAATATTATCCCGAACGGTTAGCTTTGCATACAGCCATCCGGCTAAGTTATATTTACTATCGCACACCAAGACCCTTTGGTGCAAGCTAAGTTGCAAATGAGTTAAGGATATCGTTCAGGAATAAGAAGTTAGACTTGGAATGATAACCAATGGAACTTTATCAGTTTATCGCCTAAGCGAATATAGAGAATTTCTAAACGGATTCATAGGTCTCGTACAATTTCGGATTAAAATAAATGGAGTGAACTTGAATACAACATCGCTCGAATAGAGGTTAGACTGAAAATAAATATCTTGATTCGATAAAAGAGATGAACGACAATGGATTTGGCTTGGAGTTCAGAAGAACAGTCTTGAAATCAACTTTGAAACGATAACTCTCGAAATCAGTCCCGACGAGAACGGTTATCCTGCGGGATCGTCGGCGTGGTGATTTCATGTACGACGGGGATGATCGAACTCACGGGAATATATTTGGTGATTATTCCAAACGAACTCGATGAATTGAACGTATCAAAAGATAGAATATACTTGGGCTTGAATATTTGAACTTGGTTATTTGATGAATTCCAAAGGTAGACTATGGATTTACCAAACGGTAATATTGAAGTTGGATGATTTTATTATAATCACTGCAAGAACAGACCTAACTCGATGGATACATATAACTTGAAATGAAGCAAAAGTGAAATAAAAGGTATCTTGATAGTTTCGAAGAAAACCATAATATTCAAACATTCTTGTCTTGTACGAGCGTAATTCTATGCTCATGCATGCGTCACGCCTGAATTAGAACGATTATCCAATGGGAGCGTTGGCGTTCTCACGTCCAATGAGGGTAATAGAACTTATGGGAGACCGGAGCGTGACAACCAATGGATCATCTTGACTTTTGGTTCGACATGATAAGAAGAATTTGGAATGCAAGTGATCAAAAATATTTTGACGATAAGTTAGCCTATAACCTGGAATAAATCATGCTTGATGGTTTCGTGAACGGATACATGAATCAGGTTGGACGACTTAAAATTATAGATAAAGGTTTAGAATTTAATATTGGCTTGGTGGACTAAACATGGATATACTATGGATTCTACTGAACGAACTTGAACTCCCGTACAAACGAACGTATTATTGGGCGTAGGATGATTTGTGCTCGATGTTTAAAAATCTGAGTGAAATAAGCTTGGGTAGAATACCCCGTGCAAACGAACAATGGTTTGACCCTAGGAATTGGGGCGAGCATCATGCGACAAATTTTTATGATGTATCGTATTCTTGAACTTGTACCTATGACCTTGTAAGCTGAACTAGCAATTAGGCAGACGATCCTATGCCGAGTGAAATACCCGTATAAACCGACTTTACCATATTGCTTGAACAAGCTACAGATCTGGGCATCAAAACTTAGGGTTAGACTGGAAACGATAAATGTGTGCTATATTTGACCCGAACGGGTGGACGCTTGTCGGTGAATTGGATAGATCATGCTTAACTGTAGTGTAAATCTTGAATTGAATTGGAATAAAAGAATGCTATAGAATTTGATTGACCCTATCAGAAGTATCCTCGTGATTCAATAAAATGAACCCTTGAGATTTTTGCAAGTAGCTTGTCCAATTTTACTATCTCTAAGTTGGTTGAATGCATATGTTCAAGGGACGCCTTGAACGTGTGCATAATCCAAGACTAAAAGATATGTGAAACTCGAGTGTTAAGAGTTCTCTATCGTCGAGTTGGTTGATATGCATATGTTTGAGGGGCACTTTGAATATGTGCACAATCCAAACTCGCGATATGCCGATCTCGATGCTAGTGCAAGTGAATATTCAAACGAACAAGTAAAATGACTTGTATAAGTTTGCCTCAGCCTTAGATCATTAATCAAGATCGATTGATGTCATGATCCGCACCCAAAAATTGGGCATGAACCCTAGGTACATCCAGTCTACGCCACAGCATCAGCGATAGAATGCTGTCTAGGTCTCAAGACTACCAAACATAACCTGTCAATGATCTTAACTCTATAAGGAGGACAATGAATAATATATTGATTAACAATTCATAACATACTCAATCATAATAACTATAGGAATAAATGGCACGATGAGATATAAAGATAAGGAAGTAATAACATAAGTCAAGCACAACAACCAAAATATAACTGTAATCTAGAGTCTAGATATCCAACATAAATAGTCTCAACATAAATACAATCCAAGTCTCAGGTTTTAGAACAAATAATACATAAATAGAACTGTCTAAATGACTATGGGTGGTGTCTCCTTCAAGGAAAGTGACTCCTCTAGGATCTCTGGTTTGTAGTCTCCCTCTACGCCTGGTCCATAGTGAGTAGGACAGAAGTCCTCAAGGTCCTCTGAAAAATGTTATCTACTCAGGATTGGAGCGAAACACAAGCACTAAATAGCAGTTTCATTTATATTAACAAAACTATAAAAATATTGTAAGAAAATACAAGATGAAGATAAATACTAAAAATATGGAATACTAGAGAATATATAATCAGCAATAATACAACTAGTAATGAATAGAAATATATGAAAGCTAGAATAAGTGAACGGGAATAAAGAAATAAAATTTCTTGCTAAGTGTTTAAAATATTAATTTATTATGTGATCAGCGTGGGACGAGATCAGGCTTGTTATATATGATTGGCTATGATACATGTGAGGTCAGGCTAGCCATTTGGTTAGCTATGATGCGAGCAATAGTCAGACAAATCATATATAACAGGCTATGAGGCATGTAAATGGCCAGGCTATACCCTACGTGATGTGTGGGGTGAGCTATGATGCATGTAAAGTGGGGTATGATCACATAATCTGCTAATATTTCTCCGTCCCCAGCTAGCACGATGGATTCCAATCACGACTCCTCATGACAGGTATCTATGATGGTAACCCATGTATCCACAGTATCAGAACCAAGTATATTATACAACTAGAATCATAGAATAATCAACATAATAAAAACTGTCAGAGAATGTACTCGCCTGTGGTCATGAACAAAGTGTGAGGATCGATGTCCAAGATGGGATCACAATAACCTATAGATAAAATTTCAATGTCAATTGGTGTTCTTGGATGATAATTAAGTCAAACTAGGTAAATACTAGGCTAACTAGGTCGTTACCTTGCTACTCTAGGTTTTTCTGGGTCTTGCCAAGGCATACTAGTTTATACTAGTCTTAGACTAGCTAATATTTATTATACTAGATATTATTAATATATATATATATATATATATATATATAACTAATATACTATTGTATCAGGTTAATACCTTAATATATAATACTTACCTTAACTAATGCTCTAATCCATAACCTTAAACTTATACTGATACAGACACTTAAGTTTCCACACTAAATATCTCATGTGCACAACCTACTCACTCAAGGCACACTACTTGGAAGCAATGCCCTCATCTATTGTTATTCTACTTTTTACTTACCTGTGTGCTTCTATCCATGTTCTTGTGGATACTCAAACCTGAGCCACTAGTATTTCAATGCCTTAGAACCAAACCACATCAGTTGCTTGACTGATATCAAGTATCAGTCCCCACAACTCAGATTTCCTAACCTGGACTGATACCTTATATATTATAAAATACTATTGCACAGTGCTTATGGTTTGGCATGGCACCCATAGCAATTTCCTAGTCCCCCCTCTCTCAGGGCTGCACCTAATATACCCTGAACCAAAATCCTTATCAGTTAACTAATCTAATACTAAGGTATCGATTTCCTCCCCTTCAATTCTCACCTGGACAATACCTAACATCACCTCACACCACAACAACAACAACAACCTTACCAACTAACACTCAAGGAATGTGATTGCATCATAGTGTCAATTGACTGCATTATCCCCCTAAACACAAGAACTAGAGCTTACACTCCAAAGTACCATAGCCTCTAACTCAACCCTATTTACTACCAATTTTAGATGTTCACCTGCTATCAACTACCCCTACACCCAGACCTTCACAACCATACCATAAACTGAAACCAAAGCAGACCTATCCCTGCAGTGGCTCGTACCCCCTGCACACACACTGCTACTGCTGAACAGCTTGCAACTAAACAACCATAAGTACATAACTGAAAGCATCATATGGCTTAACATGGTATTGTCTAATCCAACTAAAATACAGTGATAGGGTGCACAGTTTACATGCTACCATTTGCTCAGATCATTGGAACCAAGCCTCAACCAAATACAACTACAGATACATCTTCCAACTGTCCACAGGGCAAGAGCCTTCACCGATACACAGGTATCAGGAACCAACTGATACACAGTCACTGCCAATATCTCACAGTGAAACTACTCGATACTACCTCTCCCCTAACTGTCACGCCCCAGTCCCAATAATACGTAGGACTAGAACACTAAGCATGCCAGCTGCATGGATATGTCAACTCCAATATATGGAAACCATAACCCATACGTACGCTATAATATGAATATAAACTCACATGTGATATATATAACGTCACAAGTCACAGATATGGTAATCTCATCCACACAACAAGTCATAGAAAAGAAATACTAAACTAGAATAAGGAGTCTAAAATATCCAAAATAATAGTCGGGTGGAGACAAATCCACTACCAAAGACTATATCCAAAACTAAAATGAGAGAGGAGTATAAAGTCTCTAATAAAAAATAATATGAAGACAGAAGTGTATCAGCTAAAAGAATCCATCGCTAGATATACTCAAAGATGCTCAGAAGGTAAGACCTCATCGGCAGAAAGTAATACGTCAGGTCCAGGCCCGTACTCCTGCAAATACTCAAGAGCAGATACACCTGGCAGAGGACCAGGTCCTCAGAGGTGTAATACCCCGTTTCGCTCAAGCGGACTGCCGTTTCAATCGGCAATAGTGCAGCTGTCCCGACCCGCTTTGCCTCAAAAGAAGAAGCAAAGGATATTTAGACTTGTCCCTATAGGAATTTAGCTTAGGCTTTCAGAGGCTCGCTTGACGTATCGCTCTACCGAGGCGAATTATCGCTAAGGTGGGTGGCTACGGTGAACTTGTCTTTGCTTAGCCAGCACACATAAAATCTGGAATGATATATGCTAGTCGCTAGGTGAATAACCCCCTACATGCTAATAAATCCAACGGACCTAGCTTAGAGAATAATCCGAACTCATATTGCTTGCTAGAACATGGAAATGAAATACTGCTTATATTCAGACCCTCGCATGCTAAGTCCTTAACGGTTTCATCTCTCGGCTTACCTTCGGGTCCGAGCAACGTGCCTGCTTATGTCCCTTAGAAACGCATACTTGTCTGCTTGTATGTTGCCTTGTATTCATCCAAACCCCGGAAGACTACTAAGTAGTCCTTCCGTGCCTGAACGAACCTGCAAGTATCCGTGTTCGCATGTTCTTGTGTACTCACGTAGCCTGCTTGGCAAAATTCACGTAGCCTGCTTGGCAAAACTCACGTAGTCTGCTTGGCGAAATGATGGAATTGGAAAAGAAACCAATAAGTGCATATCGCGGAAAACTCGAAAACGAGGTATAGTTCTACGGACTGTCACCGGGGCACTGGGACCGATCCGATCCGGATGGAACTCACGTTATTGTACAGTCCATTGTACTGGACGGGATGGCATGTAGCGCCCCTTGTTCTTTCGCTGAATACATTCTCTCTAGTGACTGAACCGTATTGTATAGTCCATTGTGCTGGACGGGATGGCATATAGCGTTCCTTGTACTTTCGCTGCATACCATTATCGCCAGTGACTAAACTGGTCCTTTAGGGCTATGCCAGCGATAACTGTTCATATAGATAAGTCATCCTCGCTTAGCGGCTATCCGCTTGCGAGTCACTGCATCGCATCAATGAACAACTAAACACCTGAACGATCATGTTATAACGACCCTCGTATTTGCATATGCTATGCCTCCTGAATGCTTATACTTGCCCGTTCTTGAATTAATAATGTTTGCCTTGGACAGGGAAGGTAAAATGGTAAGTTGGTAAGTCTTGCCGTGTTTTCTCTCATGTTGCATGGCGCACTGCCCGACACGTTAGGCTATTCAATATTTGCATAAAATTGATCCTAAGGCAACTAGAAAGACAACTTAATAGTTGTGCACGGAACTTATACTACGTGTTTGGATTTGTCGAGCGGGCGAGTAGCTTCTCCACCAGTGCATTCAATGTACTGATAATCCACCAGTTTGTGTGTAGGGTGCGGAAGAACTTCGTTCGGTGCGGATGTCTCCTTCGTGCGTGCTAAGGCCAAGAGTTCCCTCTGAAGCCCTACAACGGTGCGTCCGAAATAGGAGCACATATACAAGACATAATATTGGAACATAGCCCGAACTCGCCTGGACATCGCCTGTACGATCATTCCACAGTTGTAGCCACTTGGCATGCTTTTACTGTTTCAGAGAGAGAGAGAGGCTTGAGCGACTTGTAATCTCGGCTAACGCCGCCTGTAACACATGTTCATATCAATAAAAGAGTTGCTTTACTTCAAACTTGTGTTTCAATGCTTCCGCTATATTGTCGACTCAGTGAACCTGTTACCAAATCGCTATGCGTTCATGACTCCGCTGCACTCGGACAATCTGTGGGACTCTGTGGCTTAGAACTCTTACCGCCAGCCAATGAATCACGGCCTTGCACGGGCGCGGTTCACGCTAGTGCGGCATCACGCCCGGATGGGTCAAGCGATCGTTCCGTGGGAGCGCTGGCGAGGGTGATTCCCGCCTAGCAGAAACGGCCAAAATAGCCTGCGGGAGATCGGGGCGTGACAAGAGGGACGTAACAAGATACAAAAAAGCGAGCCAACTTGAATACAGTAAACATGCATATAATTTGAAAATAAATAAGTATGCTGTACAAGACAATCTATACAAATGCAAATGAGGACAACTTTTTGACGTATGGGCATGGGTAGGCTACTCGATCTAATCCTCACAACTCATACGCTCGTCAGTGGACATCATCAGCCGACATACCTCTGGGATAGCGACCCTCGGACTCCATCAATCGACATACCTCTGGGGTAGCGACCATCGGACATGACCACCATAGTGCGTGCTAGTGACTATGGTTTACCAAAGTGGTTAAAAGCCCATACGCCTAATGATTGTCCTCTATGATACTAAGTGTCAAGTGTGTGTCAACAAATCTAATATATAGTAATGACTGAAAGGAACTACACATACAATAAATAAATAAAAATACAATAAATATACAGAAATATACTAAGCATGCAAAATACTGTAAATAATTTGGTAAGGTATCTTGCCTGGCAAGAAAGCTGCAAAATGTAGTGTCCCGATGTCAACACCAAGAGTTAGAAGCTACGGCCTCAGAATAAACATCTCCGGATGCTGAAATAAACATCATCAACGTTCCCAGAATAAGCAAAATAGCTAAAAAGCACATCCCTTTCGTCCAATTTGGATACAGGGGCAAAACGGTAATTTTGGGTAAAGGTGGGGTCCACGTATGGCCCAATTTGCACCGAAAAGCGTGCCAAGGGTAACAATCTCTAAATGGGACAAACTATAGGTCAAACAACTCTAAATGTCAATACGAACCCAACGGTATGTCCAAATGTGAATTCCGATGGGCCGAACACAATTTCGTCCAAAAAGTCAACTATGGGGCCTGCCAATTGGCGACTTGGTCAACCGTCTCAGAATTGCGTAAAAATTGGGTCAAAAGACCAGCGTGTTACCACGAACCTAGTGGCGCAAGTTTTGTCGCAATCTGACAAGCGTGCACAAAATATGCGGGACTTCCACAAAAGTTATGACACGGGGTGTGTCCGCGGATACGGGTGATTCCGGCGCGCACACACGTCCGAATCAGTTTCCACAAATTTTTATGTGTCCGGTTACACTGCGTGCACCGTTCGATACACTTGGTACACGGCGAGGCGGTCCCGTTTGGCGGGGCGCGCTCCGTTTCACAACTTTTAGAAATCTGGAAAAAGTGGGTACGCAGGATTTTGTGACAAATTTAATTCTGTCCACAACAGTTAATAATCTAGGGTTATTTAACAGAAAATAAACTAGGTCAAGCGTTCTACATATATCAAAAAGAATCATCGAATTCGGATCTCTGTGGTGGGAGATACGAACTCGGCAACATGGGTGGTCACCGCAGTTTTCTGCGATCCCAGAATTCGGTCTGCTCGCACCAACTTGGACGCTGTTTTCGTCTATGGGTACACGTTGTTCGAGGTTGATGGTGACTTGATTCACATACCATGCACAGTCCCAATCGACGATGACAGTCTCTTAGAATATGACCTATCCTACTACAATAGTGACAAGTACGGAGCTCCTTGGTTGGATATGGTGCAGCACTATCTGGTTGCTGGCGTATCAAAGGGTGTCTAATGGGTCCTCCTAGCTGTGTCCTTACTGGTCCCTGATAAATTCTCTATTGAATTCTGTTGCCTTTGCTGATGGCCTCCTGGATCCTGGCCTCTGTCAATAACTCGGCATAAGAGATCCGGTACTGTGAGCTAGTGTAGTGCTGGAACTCCCGAGTCAGCCCACGGTGAAGCTTCTTAGCCTTCTCTAAGTCATTAGATATTAGGACTATGCCATACTTACTGAGACGGCTAAACTCTGCGTCATACTCATCAACCGTCTTGTCCCCTTGCTCTAGATGGAGGAACTGATCGTACAATGCGTCCCTTACAGTATCCGGGAAGTACTTCCTCTTAAAGCACTCCAAGAATTGTTCCCAAGTCTGACGCGTACCCAACTGGCGCTCCATTGATTCCCACCAGTGATGCGCGTTGCCTTCTAACTGAGTCCTTACTCCTATCAGCCGTAGGTCAGAAGGTAATTGTGATGCCTCTAACAACTTCTTGGTATTGGCAATCCAGTTCGTGGTCTCCTCTGGGCTCTCATTGCCCTTATATGGCTTAGGGCCCATCTGCACAAAGTCCTTGCCTGAACCAACCCGAGCTTGTGGTACTAAAACTAGTGCATGGGTTTGTACAGGGGCTAATGCAGCCATTCTCTCAAGTGCTGCCAGAAATTCTAGCCTCTGCTCTGCTGTTTGCTGCCTCTTTTCCTGGATTATCATTTGAAAGAATTAGAACAACTGCGCTTGGCCATCTTACGGTGCTAGTGGAGCTGGAAAAGTCCCATTAGGTATCGTGGAAGGGGTTGATGGAGTTGGATTGCTAGTTAGTCCATCCGGCCCGGGAAGAAGAGGTGTCGTTGAGGTCACTCCGGGTGATTGGTCGTCGTCCCCTGGAGACGTGTTGTCCCCGGTGGCGGCATGCCCGTTATGCAAATTTATCTCTCTGCAAGAGATGGACGAAGGATTAAGAAGAGTACATGAATCAAGCAGGATGCAAACACTTAAGTAGGATATGTTGGAAGGAAGGTAAGTTATAGTCAAGTGTGGATGAGATCTAAAATTCTAATACTAGGTGCAGGCCCGCTCGGTACAGTGACGTAACCGAAACGGCTAACTCGAACTGCATGGGCTACCACAAAAATATGTCACGCCCCAGTCCCAATAATACGTAGGACTAGAACACGTAAGCATGCCAGCCGCATGGATATGGTAACTCCAATATATGGAAACCATAACCCATACGTACACTGTAATATGAATATAAACTCATATGTGGTATATATAACGTCACAAGTCACAGATATGCTAATCTCATCCACACAACAAGTAATAGAAAAGAAATACTAAACTAGAATAAGGAGTCTGAAATATCCAAAATAATAGTCGGGTGGAGATAAATCCACTACCAAAGACTATATCCAAAACTAAAATGAGAGAGGAATATAAAGTCTCCAATATAAAATAATGTGAAGACAGAAGTGTATCAGCTAAAAGAATCCATCGCTAGATGTAATCAAAGATGCTCAGAAGGTAAGACCTCATCGGCAGAAAGTAATACATCAGGTCCAGGCCCGTACTCCTGCAAATACTCAAGAGCAGATACACCTGGTAGAGGACCAGGTCCTCAGAGGGACGTAACAAGATAAAAAAAAGCGAGCCAACTTGAATACAATAAACATGCATATAATTTGAAAATAAATATGTATGCTGTACAAGACAATCTATATGAATGCAAATGAGGACAACTTTTCGACGTATGGGTATAGGTAGGCTACTCGATCTAATCCTCATAACTCATACGCTCGTTAGTGGACATCATCAGCCGACATACCTCTGGGGTAGCGACCCTCGGACTACATCAATCGACATACCTCTGGGGTAGCGACCATCGGACACGACCACCATAGTGCGTGCTAGTGACTATGGTTTACCAGAGTGGTTAAAAGCCCATACGCCTAATGATTGTCCTCTATGATACTAAGTGTCAAGTGTGTGTCAACATATCTAATATATAGTAATGACTGAAAGGAACTACACATGCAATAAATAAACAAAAATGAAATAAATATACAGAAATATACTAAGCATGCAAAATACTGTAAACAATTTGGCAAGATATCTTGCCTGGCAAAAAAGCTGTAAAATGTAGTGTCCCGATGTTAACACCAAGAGTCAGAAGCTACGGCCTCAGAATGAACATCTCCGGATGCTGAAATAAATATTACCAATGTTCCCAGAATAAGCAAAATAGCTAAAAAGCATATCCCTTTCATCCAATTTGGACACAGGGGCAAAACGGTAATTTCAGATAAAGGTGGGGTCCACGTGTGGCCCACTTTGCACCAAAAAGCGTGCCGAGGGTAACAGTCTCTAAATGGGACAAACTATAGGTCAAACAACTCTAAATGTCAATACGAACCCAACGGTATGTTCAAATGTGGATTCTGATGGGCCGAACACAATTTCGTCCAAAAAGTCAACTGTGGGGCCTGCCAATTGGCAACTTGGTCAACCATCTCAGAATTGCATAAAAATTGGGTCAAAAGACCAGCGCGTTACCATGAATCCAGTGGAGGAAGTTTTGTCACAATCTGATAAACGTGCACAAAATGTGCACGACTTCTACAAAAGTTGTGACACGGGGTGTGTCCGCGGATACGGGCTAATTTCGGCGTGCACACGCGTCCGAATCAGTTTCCACGAATTTTTACGTGTTCGGTTACACTACGTGCACCGTTCGGTACACTTGGTACATAGAGGGGCGGTCCCGTTTGGCGGGGGGCGCTCCGTTTCATAACTTTTAGAAATCTGGAAAAAGTGGGTACGCGGGGTTTTGTGACAAATTTAATTCTGTCCACAATAGTTAATAATCTAGGGTTATTTAACAGAAAATAAACTAGGTCAAGTGTTCTACACATATCAAAAAGAATCATCGAATTCGGATCTCTGTGTTGGGAGATACGAACTCGGCAACATGGGTGGTCACCGCAGTTTTTTGCGATCCCAGAATTCGGTCTGCTCGCGCCAACTTGGACACAGATTTTGCCTATGGGTACAAGTTGTTCGAGGTCTGCTATCATACAAATATGTGAGAGGGTAAAGGGATGAGCATATCGGTGAAGACGGAACGACGTTTGGTTGAGCGAGTCGACGGGAAGAAACTCCGGAACGAAGGCACCTCGTGTGGGAATCTGCAGTGCGCGTGGTCGGGGTCGTCGGGATTGGTTTGGACTGCCTGGCGGGGTTCTCCGGCTGCGGTGGCGGCGCTCTCTAGGTCTAGATGGGACGATAAAGGGTCTGAATAATTTAGGGTTAGCATTTTATTAAAAAAAATAACGATATATATATAGGATATATATATAAGTAAAAAAAAAGGGGGGGGGGGAAGTCTTCCGCGCGGCTTTGGCTAAGGAATAAGAGAATGGGTTGCTACTGGGACATGGTGTAGTGGAATGGTTGGAGGTTGCTGTGGAAAGCTAAGTTTGCTTTGTTGGAATGTTGCTTTAAGTTGCTTGCTAGCAAGTTTGCTAGTAAGGTTATTAGTATTATTATTATTAGTATATTATTAATTTCTTTATACTTTCTTTTCTTTTCTTTTCTTCTTCTTAAACATATATATATATATATATATATATATATATATATATATATATATATATATATATATATATATATACTCATAAGAAATTTACAGACTAGAATAATGCACACCGTTAGGCTAGCAACTGCTCAATGGGTCTCCTACATGAAATAAATTAAGAAAAATTCCTAATGGTCCCATAAATCCTCTAAGTGCCCCAACACCTAAAATACAAATTAATAAAAATTTATTTCTCCTAATTAGCACATACAGTGAATCCAAGCACTCACAGTGAGGAACCCGATTACTCCCAATGTTGTTACACAATGCACACAATATCCACTGTATCAGTGATGCCACTCCTCTCATACTGATACTCTAAAGACACACACGACTAAAACTGAAACTGATGCACAGACATAGCGCTAACATACAAACTCCATATATGCACACTAATACACTCACATTGACATTGATAGACCCGACTGCACAGTGCACAGGCACTGTACCTCAGGAACCCGACCTACCCAAGGTGATACACCATATCAAAACATATAGTTAATAAATATATGTACATGTATACACATTCATATATATGTATATACATACTAATGCATAAGAAACTAGGTCATATAAATAGGTATTCCTCCTATTAAGCATTTCTACAAACACCTAGTGTGATGAAAATGGGATTCACATGATACCCCATGAATACTCATGCTTAAATCCCCAAATTAAATTAAACCTCTACGTATATGATATAAACATACATAAATACATATATATATATATATATATATATATATATATATATATATATATATATAAGGCTACAAAAAATTACAAAAATTGCATCATTGGATCACAAAACCCCCAAATACACCTATGACACCATGGAAAATCATCATGAAACCAAAAGAGTCATCCATAAATCAATGGGTAGGCTCCTAATGGCCAAATAATTAATTAGAATAGAATTAAAATAGGGTTTTATGGATTTTTACCTATTGAGAGATGGATTACCAATGTGGCTTCTCCTTCTCCAAGTCTCCTTGTGCTCAAGCTTCTAGGTCTCTCTTGATGGGGGAATAATGAGGGTTTTAGGGCTATTTTTAGGGTTTTCCTCATGAATAAAGAGTATCTTGAGGGAGGCTCCCTCTTATTTTATAGGCTAGGGTTAGGGTTTGGGCTTCTAATGCAAAAAGTCTAATTTGCCCTTCATGGCTTATCATGAATAACTAATTAATTAAGGGATTTAGTCATACATTGAGGGATTAAAGTAATTACTAATATAAAAATGGTAGGGGTTTATCTAGTGAGTTTCTAGGTCTAGTTCACAAACCCATGCATTAATGAGCATTATGTATTATGTATAATAAATATATCATGCAATATATTAACATAATAAAATAAATATAGCAATTGACAATAAAACCCTATTCTAGAAATATGGTAGTGACAAGTCTACCCTCCTAAAAAAAATTCGTCCTCAAAATTGAATTAAAGTAGCACAAGAATATATAATCCGAACAAAGAATTATATCTCAAGTCTCGAAGAGAAACGGGTACAGCTCGTACATTTCGTCCTCTCTCTCCTAGGTTGACTCGCCTAGAGAGTGATGTCTCAATGCAACATAAACCAAGGGAATAGTCTGATTCTGCAATACCTTCTCTCTGCGATCCAAGATCTTTATGGGCTGCTCAGAATAGCCGAGAGTCGGACCAAGCTCGATCTTTGAGTGATCTAGTATGTTAATAGGATCTGCCATATACCGTCTTAGCTGTGATACGTGGAACACGTCATGTACTCCCTCTAGTGCATGCGACAAATCTAGTCTATAGGCCACTGCACCGACCATCGTAAGAATACCGAAAGGTCCAATATAACATAGACTAAGCTTCCCGCCTCCACCAAAACAAATTGTGCCCCATGTCAGAGAAATTCGTAGGAACACCAGATTACAAACCTAAAATACCAGATTGTAAACCTAAAACAAAACAGTCTTAACACGCAATCTAAAATAAAATAATCATAAGCCAAATAATAACCAACCTATACTTGAAACTCTAGGGGTCTACAGTGGTTATCGGCCCAATACCGCTGTCTGTCCTGCGCCACCTGAACTCTGTCTTTGATAAATTTTACCTTTTTTACTGCATCTACGGCCATCTCTGGTCTTAACAAGGCTCTCTCTCCTACATCATCCCAAGATAACGATATGTGACACCTCCGTCCATAAAGAGCCTCGAATGGTGATATCTCAATGCTGGCCTGGTAGCTGTTGTTGTAAGCAAACTCTACCAGGTGTAGATAATCCTCCCAAGAACCCCCGAGATCCATAATAAAAGTGCGTAGCATATCCTCGAGAGTCTGAATAGTCCTTTCAGATCGTCCGTCTGTCTAAGGGTGGTATGTGGTACTGAACTTGAGCTGAGTGCCTAAGCAAGCCTGCAGACTCCTCCAGAAGTGGGAAGTAAAATGACTATCCCGATCCGAGATGATGCTCACAGGAACCCCATAAAATCTGATAATTTATCGTACGTATATCACTGCTAGCCTCTTCTTCGATGTACCCACTTTGAATGGTAAAAAGTAGGCTAATTTGGTCAACCTATCCACAATAACCCAAATTGCGTCCTTTCCTTCTAGAGAACGTGTAAGCCCTGAAACAAAATCTATGATCACGGGCTCCCACTTCCATTCTGGGATAGATAAAGGCTGAAGCAATCCACCTAGCCTCTGTCGATCCTCTTTTACCTGCTGGCACACTAAACACCAGAATATGAAGCGTGCTACCTTGCGCTTCATACCATACCACCATACGTGCTCTCTCGGTCTTGATACATCTTATTGGCACATGGATGCATCGAGTACTGAGAGAGATATGCCTCCTGCAAGACCTCCTCACATAGCTTCCCGCTCGGCACACATATCCTCATACCATGCTTAAAGACCCATCATCTGCAATAGTGAAGTCGTCTGACAATCCTGTCCGAACATGTGCCCTGATACTCCTCAGAGCCTCATCATCATACTGCACAGCTCTGATTCTGTCCATCATCTCGGACTGTATCTGCAATCCCCATATCTGAATCTCAATACCTGGAACTAGCACCTCAATTCTCAAGCTCTCCAGGTCAGCCAATAAATATCTATCTGTCGTCAAGTACATAGCCATCAGATACCTGCTCAAGGCATCGGTGACTATGTTGGCCTTTCCTGGGTGGTACTGTAATAAGATGTCAAATTCTTTCATCAACTCCAACTATCTTCTATGCCTCATGTTCAGCTCCTTATGTGTAAATACGCACTTTAAGCACTTGTGGTCCATAAAAATCTCCACACACTCTCCATACAGATAGTATTTTCATAGCTTTAGAGCGAAGATAACCACTGCTAACTCCAAATCGTGGATGGAATAGTTCTTTTCATGAGGACATAATTGCCTGAAAGCATAGGCAATTACCTTCCCGTGCTGCTGAAGAACACAACCTAAACCCTTCCGTGAAGCATCACTGTAGATAGTGAATCCACATATCCCCGATGGCAACGTCAATACAGGAGTTGTCGTCAATCTCTTCTTTAGCACATTAAATGTGGCCTGACAATCCTCCATTTTTTAAAATTATATTATTAAGTGTGTGACTTTAACTCAGACAATATCCACATCTTTTCTGGTCAACCTAATCATTAGCTCTATAATCCTGGAGAAGTCTTGTACAAATCTCATATAGTATCCTTCTAGCCTGAGAAAGCTTCTGATCTTAGCTATTAAACTGGGAGTAACCCATGACTCCACTGCCTCGATCTTCTTTAGGTTAACTGAGATTCTATCATCTGTCACCACATATCCAAGGAATTCAACCTTGTCAAGGAAGAACTCACACTTTGAAAGCTTCCCGTAGTGCTTCTTCTTCCTGAGAGTCTCCAAGATCATCCTCAGGTGCTCTTTGTGCTCCTCTGGGGTCTTCAAATACACAAAAATGTTATCGATGAACACCACCACAAACTTGTCAAGGTACTGATGGAACACCTTGTTCATCAAGTTCATGAATACTGCTGGTGCATTGGTTAAATCAAACGACATTACCATGAACTTATACTGGCCATATCTGGTCCGAAAAGTTGTCTTTGGTATGTCTTCTCTTTTCACCTTCACCTGGTGATAGCCTGACCTCAAGACTATCTTTGAACACACCTTCGCTTCGCTCAACTGATCGAAAAGATTATCTATCCTCGGCAGTGGATATTTGTTCTTGATAGTGAGGTTGTTCAGAGCTCTATAATCGATAAACATGCATACTGTGCCATCCTTCTTCGGTGAGAACAATATCGGAGCTCTCCATGGTGATGAACTAGATTTGATGAAGCTTTTGTCCTACAACTCCTCAACATGCTTCTTCAGTTCTGCCAGCTCGCTGTTGTTGACTTTATAGACATGTTATAAAATGGGCTCCGCTACTGGCACCAAATATATAGAGAACTTAACATCTCTGTCTGGCGGCAAGCCTGGCAACTCCTCTGGAAAGACATCCAGGATCTCTTCTATCAGAGGATGTGGCAACTCCTCTTCTTTCATCCTGGCTCCACAAAAAAGTGCCCATGCTCTACTCCGATGCTCCTCTGGCGACCTCGAACTCCGGCTCTCCTGGCAGTCGAAATATCACTCTGCCTCCATGCCAATCTATAGTAGCATGGTGCCTACTCAACCAGTCCATTCTAAGTACAATACTTTATCCCGGAAGTGGTATGACGAGTAAGCACACGCCCAATACTCGACCTCCCAATGATACTCTTCGGTCCTTATAATAATTACGGACTAGGATAATGCCTCCGCCAGCCGTGATCTTGCAAGTCCTATCTAATGGTTCCGCCTCTAAATGATGCTTAAGAGCATATAATACAGACACGAAACTATGAGAAGCGCCAGAATTGAATAATGTAAATTCTGGAATAGAATCGAGAAGAACTGAACCTGAAATCACGTCTTCGGCTAGCTCGGCCTCCTCGATCGTCATGGCGTATGCTCGTCCCGGGGGTGCACCTCTCTGCTGTTACTGGTGATGAGAAAACCTATTATGCTGTGGCAGAAGTGGAGGTCCCCTCTGCCGGCCTCCTGGTATTGTAGGTACCCTGGCTGGTCCCCTCTGAGCGGCTGCTCCACCCTGACCTGGACGAGTCTGAATAGATAGACAGTCCCTCAACTGATGTGCTGACGATCCAAAGGACAATCATATACCCAACCTCTTCCTACAGATGTCCCTCGTATATCCTGCCTTCCCACAATACGCACACTGGACAGTGACCTAAGTCTGCCTCTATGGCTGCTGCTGCTGAGTGTTCCCTTGAGCTGGTGCCTGGTACTGCTGATGCTGATGCTGGTACAGTCTCTATTGCTATTGAAAGTGTGGACGCTTGGCCAGTCCCACACTACCACTCGCTCCTCCAGAAGTGTCGCATCCTCTCTTGAGCCTGAGATCCAAGTCAGCCTCAGCAATCTGGGCATCCATCAAAATGCCCTCAAATATAGCAGTACGATGTCCCAAAGTACGAGACTTGATCTCCCTTGTCAGCCCCTTTCTGAACTTCCAGGCTCTGTCTCCAGGGTCCCGAATCATCAATGGTACAAATTGACTCAAACGTTAAAACTCTGTGGCATACTCGTCGACTAATATGCTTCTTTGGACCAAGTCATGGAACTAATTCTCCAAGGCTCCCAGGGCTACATCAGGGAAGAAATTCTCCTTGAAAAGCTCCTTGAAGGCCTCCCAGGTAAGTCCCCTAACAGTGAGTCTCGGCTCTGTACGATACCATGTTAGTGTGATGTCAATCATCTGACTGTCAGTGGCCTCGATCTGTAGAATCTTCGGAATCTGCGCCAAACGCAAGTTTCTCTCTATATCCTCTAGCCAGTCGTTGGCGTAGAGTATCCCTTCGGTGCCCTTGAACTCCCGAGTCATCATCCTCTTGAAGTCCACTACAGTACCCGGCCTCTGGTGCTATTGGCCAGGGTGCTGCTGGTGCTGTGCAACTCTCTCCACAGCCTGGAGAGCCACATGATGAGTATTCTCTATGCTCTATCTTATCAACTCTGTCTGTGCCGTGTACGCCTCTTTCTGCACCCTCTGAGCCTCAGCTTGGACTCGCTGATGTCCTCTAAGCATCTACCATACCCTGGATCATCTCAAATATCTGTGCCCCATCAACGGGCATACCTTCGGGAAACAAAGTCGGTGGTGGTGGAAGGTGCTCCGTCATAACTGGGGCGACACTCGAAACAGGTGGGGGAGGAGGACCTCCAAAAACTGTAGATACTCCCACATTAACAGAAGATGTAGGAGAAACTCCAGATGTCTGTCCGTCAGGTCAAGAGGTGGCAGACCTCTCTGAAGCTGATGATCCCAATCTCAAAGACCTAGTCTTCGACGACATCCTAAAGATAGACCAAAAAGAATCAATTAAGGCAACAGATACGATATCATCAAGGAAGGGCAGTGAAATTAAAGAAAATAATTATTCAGAATAGCATTATAAAGATCAGAAATTTTTTAGTTGTGATTGAGCATACTGTCAGTCTAAATCATATTTTCTAAAGCAGGCTCATAGCAATACTCTAAGTGAGCACCACTACGACATTGCTCTAATTGTGAATCTAGACCTGTATGGTCCACCACTAAAAATGTGTCACGAACCACACCCGAAAATTGGGCATGAGCCGTGGGTACGTCTAGCCTACGCTGCACCATCGGTGATAGAACATTTTCTAGGTCTCAAGACTACCAAATATAACCTGTCAATGATCTCAACTCCATAAGGAGGACAATGAATAATATATTGATTAATAATTCATAACATACTCAATCACAATAACTATAGGAATAAATGGCACGATGAGATATAAAGATAAGGAAGTACTGACGTAAGTCAAGCACAACAATTAAAATACAACTGTAATCTAGAGTCTAGTTGTCCAACAGAAATAGTCTTAATAATAGTCTCAACATAAATACAATCCAAATCTCATGTTTTAGAACGAATAATACATAAATAGAACTGTCTAAATGACTACGGGTGGTGTCTCCTCCAAGAAAAGTGACTCATCTAGGATCTCTGGTATATAGTCTCCCTCTACGCCTGGGCCATAGTGAGTAGGACAGAAGTCCTCAAGGTCCTCTAAATTTTTTTATCCAGTCAGGATTGGAGCGAAGCACAAGCACTAAACAACAGTTTCATTTATATTGACAAAACTATAAAAATAGTGTAAGCAAATACAAGATGAAAATAAATACTAGAAATATGGAATACTAGAGAATATATAACCAGTAATAGTACAACTAGCAATGAATAGAAATATGTGAAAGCTAGAATAAGTGAACTAGAATAAAGAAATAAAAAATTTTGATAAGTGTTTGAAATATCAGTTTATTATGTGATCGGCTTGGGACGAGATCAAGCTTGTTATATATGATTGGCTATGATACATGTAAGGTCAGGCAAACCATCTAGTTAACTATGATGCGAGCAATAGTCAGGCTAATCATATATAACCGGCTATGAGGCATATAAATGATCAGGTTACACCCTACGTGATGTGTGGGGCGAGCTATGATGCATATAAAGTGGGATATGATCATATAATCTGCTAATATATCCCCGTCCCCAGCTAGCATGATATATTCCAATCATGACTCCTCATGACAGGTATTTATGATGCTAACCCGTGTATCCACAATGTCAGAATCAAGTACACTATACAACTAGAATCATAGAATAATCAACCTAATAAAAATTGTCAAAGAATGTACTCGACTGTGGTCCTGAGCAAAGTGTGAGGATCGATGTCCAAGATGGGATGACAAGAACCTATAGATAAAAATTTAATGTCAATTGGTGTTCTTGGATGATAATTAAGTCAAACTAGGTAAATACTAGGCTAACTAGGTCGTTACCTTGCTACTCTAGGTTTTTCTAGGTCTTGCCAAGGCATACTAATTTATACTAGTCTTAGACTAGCTAATATTTATTATACTAGTTATTATTAATATATATATATATATACATATATATATATATATATATATATATATATATATATATATATATATATATATATATATATATATATACTATTGTATCAGGTTAATACCTTAATATATAATACTTACCTTAACTAATGCTCTAATCCATAACCTTAAACTTATACTGATACAAACACTTAAGTTTCCACACTAAACATCTCATGTGCACAACCTACTCACTCAAGGCACACTACTTGGAAGCAATGCCCTCATCTATTGTTATTCTACTTTTCACTTACATGTGTGCTTCTATCCATGTGTTTGTGGATACTCAAACCTGAGCCCCTAGTATTTCAATGCCTTAGAACCAAACCACATCAGTTGCTTGACTGATATCAAGTATCAGTCCCCACAACTCAAATTCCCTAATCTGAACTGATACCTTATATATCCTAAAATACTACTACACAGTGCTTATGGTTTTGCATGGCACCCATAGCAATTTCCTAGTCCCCTCTCTCTCAGGGCTGCACCTAATACACCCTGAGCCAAAACTTGTATCAGTTAACTAATCTGATACTAAGGTATCAGTTTCCTCCCTATCAATTCTCACCTGGATAATACCTAACATCACCTCACAGCACAATAACAACAACAACAACCTTACCAACTAACACTCAAGGAATGTGATTGTATCACAGTGTCAATTGACTGCATTCTCCCCCTCAACACAAGAACTAGAGCTTATACTTCAAAGTACCATAGCCTCTAACCCAACCTTATTTACTGCCAATTTCAGATGTTCACCTGCTGTCAACTGCCCCTACACCCAGACCTTCACAACCATACCCCAAACTAAAACCACAGCAGACTTATCCCTGCAGTGGCTCGTACCCCCTGCACACACACTGCTACTACTGAATAACTTGTAGCTAAACAACTATAAGTGCATAACTAAAAGCATTATATGGCTTAACATGGCATTGTCTAATCCAACTAACATACAGTGATAGGGTGCACATTTCACATGCTACCATTTTCTCAGATCATTGGAACCAAGCCTCAACCAAATATAACTACAGAGACATCTCCCAACTGTCCACAGGGCCCGAGCCTTCCCTGATACACAGGTATCAGGAACCAACTAATACACAGTCACAGCCAATATCTCACAGTAAAACTACTCGATACTACCTCTCCCCCAACACAGGTACACACCCCTATTCACAACACTCACTCGACTCACTGATCCACAGATACAATCTGTGCATACCCCAATGTCACATATTCCATGCACACTGCTATTGTGAGGAACCGGATTCTTAGTTCACTCAGTGTATCCGAGGCTCCAATCATACTGATACACAGCATTATACCAATATCTACATATATGTATCTATTACCAACTAAATATATATGTGATCACTCACTGATATCCGCATCTTATATGACTGTACTGATGCACACTAGAACACCACTGCACAGTCAGCGAAAAACCCGATACCTTCTTCACATTGACTGATACACTAAACCATATTGACACTCACTCCCTAAAATTTACACACACATAGTGCACAAAATCTTGACTGCACAGTCAGTGCCCGATCTGCTACTGCCTCTGCTAAATGTGCAGCTGCACTTTGCAGTCCGACACAACCACCCTATTGCTCGAGCCCTATACCACTCCAGTATTTCTAGTCCACATACTAATATACATCCATTCACACACAGTTCACTGTAACAGATGCTCAGTTGAACACCATATTCACACTGTATCATCCACACAAGCACTCAAATCCCTTTCTCTCTATTATAGTTACACAACTCTCACACGGCTAACACACCTACACTGAATTGAAGCACTCACAGTGAGGAACCCGATTACTCCCAATGCTGATAAACAATGCATATAATGTCTACTATATCAGTGATGCCACTCCTCTTATACTGATACTCTAAAGACACACATGACTAAAACTGAAATTGATGCACAGACACAGCCCTAACATACACACTCCACATCTGCACACCAATACACTCACATTGACACTGATGGACTCGACTGCACAGTGCACAAGCACTGTGCCTCAGGAATCCGACCTCCCCAAGGTGATACACCATATCAAAACATATATATAATAAATATACGTATATGTATACACATACATATATATGTATATACATACTAATGCATAAGAAACTAAGTCATATAAATAGGTATTCCTCCTATCAAGCATTTCTAAAAACACCTAGTGTGCTGAAAATGGGATTCACATGATACCCCATGAATACTCATGCTTAAATCCCCAAATTAAAATTAAACCTTTACGTATATTATGTCAATATGCATAAATACATATATATATATATAATTAGGGCTACAAAAAATTAGGAAATATGCATCATTGGATCACAAAACCCCGAAATACACCTATGACACCATTGAAAATTATCATGAAACCAAAAGAGTCATCCCTAAATCAATGGGTGGGCTCCTAATGGCCAAACAATTAATTAAAACAGAATTAAAAGAGGGTTTTTCGAATTTTTACCTATTGGGAGATGGATTTCTAATATGGCTTCTCCTTCTCCAAGTCTCCTTGTGCTCAAGCTTCTAGGTCTCTCTTGATGGGGAAAGAATGAGGATTTCTAGGGCTATTTTTTGGGTTTTTCATATGAATGAAGACTGGCTTGAGGGAGGCTCCCTCTATAGGCTAGGGTTAGGGTTAGGGCTTCTAATGCAAAAAGTCTGATTTTTTCCTTCATGTTTTGTCATGAATAACTAATTAATTAAGGAGTTTAGTCATACATTGAGGGATTAAACTAATTACTAATTTAAAAAGGGTAGGAGTTATCTTGTGGGTTTCTAGGTCTAGTCCACTAACCCATGTTAATGAACACTATATAATATGTATAATAAATATATCATGCAATATATTAACACAATAAAATAAATATGGCAATTGATAATAAAGCCCTATTCTAGAAATGTGGTAGTGATAATTGAAACGTACCCCGCGTCAAGCTATATGTCCAGCTCTAAGGGGCAAATAAGACTGACTCAGCATACACGCAATACGGCGTAAGGAACGAGTAAAAGATTGTGTTCAAATAGATTTAGTAGTACCGAATGCTATACTTGGGATAAATTTGATAATGCGGTAGAACGGCCTGCGCTTAGTAAGTCTCGAGGACGAGACTTTTTCTGAGTAGTGTTTGATGTAACGACCCATTCCGCTTAAGCGGACTACCGATTCAAACGGCAAAAATACAACGTCCTGACCCACTTTGCTTCAGCGAGAATACTCATTTGAGGCAAAAGAATATCCAGACTTTGCTCTTCAGGAGTTTTGACTTAGGCTTTTAGAAGGCTCGCTTGGATTATCGCTCGACAAAGGCGAATCATCGCTAAGGTGGTTGGCTATGATGAACTTGTCTTTGCTTAGCCAGCACACTTAAAATATGGATATTTTATGCTAGTCGCTAGATGAATCACCCCCTGCATGCTAATAAGAATACAACGCACCTAGCTAAGGGAATAATCCCAACTTGTATTGCTTGTGTTAGAACATGGAAATAAAACTTTGCTTATGTTGGACCCTTGCATGTTACCTTTGCCTTGTGCAATGAGACCCCGCTATGCCTCGAGTAAAATAATTTATATATACTCTGTAGTGCACTGTTCACTTGCTACATTGCACAACCCTAGATAATGTCGTTCGGTAAGTCCCTTTATGGTTTTACTCCGCGGCTTACCTTCGGACCCGAGCCAACGTGAATGCTTAAGTTTTCTTATGAATGCAACGCTGGCCTAATTATGTGTTAACTTGTAATGTTGCCTTGCCTCAATGTTTGCCATTCAAAATTATGCCACAATCAAGAACACTATCGTGTATCGTTCATGCATTCGAGTTAGCCAGAAGACTAACAAATAGTCCTTTTGTGCAATATGAACCTCTAAGTATCTGGGACCATTTGGTCGCCAAGGCAGTCCTCGCACCAGAGGAACGCATTATGGCAAATTTATATCTGAATGGAAAGCATATCAAGTTTACATCTGAATAATAATCACATCCAGTTTATATCTGAACGAGAATCATGTCAAGAGAAAGAATCACAGCTCGTGGAGCAAATGCTCGGTTCAGAACAAAGAATCACAGATTATAATATCAAATATGGATTTAGAAGAGCCTATACTGCGTGTCACGGACAAACTTGGAATCAAGGGGGATCTTTGGATCTTGTTCCGCAGACGGTCATTGGGGCACTAGGGCCGATCCGGTCTAGACGAAACTTTTGGTAGTCGTCTATTTCGGCGAGATGAGTGCAATGCCCATCGTTTTATATTGCTTGCACTCTATCCTCGACCTTGAGACTATAAAACCGTCCTTTATAGCTATACCAGCGATAATTGTTCATATAGATAAGTCATCCTCGCTTAGCGGCAATCCGCGTGCGAGTCATTATATTGTATCAAGAATAACTGAAATACCTGAACGGTCTTCAGTATAACACTTGTATATATGGAAACACTTCAACATCTTATGCAACACACCTAATAATTCAAGTAGCTTGTGCATCCAAAAATGTAAATCTCGCTCACGACACTTATGTTGCATATGTTATTGCCTTTGAATGTTTATACATGCTCGTGCTTGAGTTAATTTGGTTTACCTTTGACAGGGAAGGACAAATGGTAAGTTGGTAAGTTTTACCGTATTTTCTCTTATATCGTACGACGCACTGCCACACAAGTTAGGCTATTCAATATTGTCATGAAACTAATCCTAAGGCAAAACTAGAAAGACAATTAAATAGTTAGTGCACGAAACCTATTGAACGTGTTTGGATTTATCAAGCGGGCGAGTAGCCTCCCCACCAGTGCATTCATGTAATAATCTACCAGATTGCTTGTAGGGTATGGGATAACCTCGTTCGGTGGGATGCCTCCTTCGTGCGAGCTAAGATATGGAGTTCACTCTGGAGCCTTGGAGCGTTATGTCCGAAACTGAAGCACATATACAAGACATAATATTGGAACATCGCCTGTACATCATTCTACAAATGTAGCCACTTGGTACGCCTTTACTGTTTCAGAGAGAGAGGCTTGAGCGACTTGTAATCTCGGCCTAGCGCCGCTTGTAATACTTGTTTCAATATCAATAAAGAGTCCACTTTACTTCTATACTTATGTTATTCAATGCTTTCGCTACTGACGACACTGTGAACTTGTTAGCAATCGCCTATGCGCTTTATAATTTTATTGTACTCGGATAATTTGTGCGACTCTGTGGCTTAGACATTTTACTGCCAGCCATAACCATGGTCTTGTATAGGCGCGGCTTACGCTCGTGCGATATCACGCCCAGATTGGTCAAGCGATCGTCCTGCAGGAGCGTTGGGGCGGTGATTTTCGCATAGCGGGGACGGCCGATTAGCCTGCAGGAGATCAGGGCGTAACAATGTTATCGGTCCAAATATCTTCCATCTCCTATATTATAATATATGTGGTTCATATTACTTACGGGAGAAAAATCAAACCTTCAACCAACTTCTTTCTTATCTATCCAAACCGTAAATAAATTACCAAACAATTTAATTACCAAATTAATAATTAAAAAATTCTAACTATCCGTGTACGTGTTTCTCTTACGTGGAAATATCTTAAAATTATTATAATTACCTAAACATATATTCAAATGTATATAAAGATATAAATATAACAAACCAAATAAAAATATATTCAAAATATATTTAAACTAATTTTTATATCTAAACATATATCCACAGTTTAACAAACATACATATTTATAACAAACTTTAATTTAAATATATTCAAATCAAATTTAAACTATTTTAATATAATTTAAATTGTATTAAAATTTTCTAATATCAATGAATTTTATAAATCTAATTTTTCAATAAATATATATATAACAAATTTTAATTTATAAATATTTAAAATATTTTTAATAATATTAAAAAATAATTTTATTTTCAATACACGTACATTTAATAGTACTTTATATAAGGATTGAAGGAGCAAATTATCTTTAAATATAGATTAATGATGGAGCTAATTAATTTTTAAAAACATACAAAATAACAGTGTTTATCCTAAAATACTTATCTTTCTTATTATTATATTTTATTTTAATTTTAAGAAATAACCAACTTCAACATAAATTAAATATGAGTTAATATGAGATTCAGGTTATACGTTAAACATAATCAACCACCAAATATATATTACAATCCAGAATACTTTTTTCTTTAACGCGGTAAATATTTAATATTGAATGAAAGAATGATATTCAGATATGCTTGACCCTGCTTTAAAATTTTCCTCAATTGGATATTCGATTCATGATATTCTTTAAAAATCAAAATTATGATCCGTTTATTTTTCTACATTAAAACCAATAAATATTATCATTAGAAAACTAAAATTATTATTATTAAAAAATTCCATTAAGTAAACAGTTGGTCTAGGCAGGCGTTCGTGTCAAAAAAAAAAAGAAACTTGACGTTCGTGTGAAAATTAAACAGCAAGAGCAGGCGTTCAAGTGTTACAAAAAAACCCGCAGACATTCAAGAGGGAAATGTATGTGAATCTAGGGTGTTTTGTGAAATTTTCATCAATTCATTCAAGTGTTACAAAAAATTTGCAGGCGTTCAAGAGTGAAATATGAGTGAATCTAGGGTGTTTTGTGAAATTTTTATTAACTTAAAATTAAATTTAATATGAGTTAATCAAGGGTGTTCATTGAAAAACTTAAAGTAAAGAATGACCTACACTAGCAAGTTACCAACAGGTCAAAAGTAAAATATTGCATTAAATGATATTCTCTCCTCTAGTCATATTACAAGAAAATCCTTCTAATCTGAACCATTGGATCAAGAATAAATGGTCCAGATTTTGCATGTATCGGTACAAATTTTTGGACATTTTTATTAAAAAAAAATCCATATATACACACACAGAGAGAGAGAGAGAGAGAGGCATTCCCACACTTTTTGTAAGCACTATCCAACGGTATGATTAGAAGATGCTTGGGGATGCAGAAATGAAAGAAACTTTATATATATATATATATATATATTGACAAAAGAAAATATGGGAAATTTTACATAGAAGAAACTTTACAATACAATAACTTTCCTCAAACATGCAGTCAAGAATGTGCTATGCTATGGTTAATTACTTCATGTTCACTTGATCTTTCTCCTGACATATATTGAATCTTGCCGGTTGTGTTTACTTGCAGAATCTATGTTCATTTTGTTTGTTTGTTTGCACAATCTTGCCGATTATATGGCCAATTGGTCTCCATCTCCAATTATATAGGTCTCCCGTCCTGAAGTTTGTTACTCTAAGAAATTCCAACACCACAACAACAAATTATTAATAACGATAATTATTGACGATACTTTCTAAATAATGATATAAAAAATATGATTATATATATATATATATATATATATATATATATATATTACTAAAATGTATCCTGATAATAGAATATTTTATAATATTTATATGACAAATAAAAAATGTCGTTAAAGGTATTATAACATTTATTAACAGTCATCTTTAGATGACATTTGTAAAGTGTCATAATTTTGATGACACTCATCAACTTTTATTTAATGCATGTTCAGATGACATAGTGCCATAGGATAACCTATTACAGTCATTCAAAAAATCTTATCATAAAATTATTACATGTCACTTTTGTCTTGTCGTTAAAAGTTAAAACCTTTCTTTTACTCTTCTAGATCACACTCGAAAAGTGTCGTGAATAATAACACTTATTGTCACGGAAATACATTTTTTGTTGTAGTGCAATTCTCAAAGTCCATAATAATCTCGTCAAGGATGAAATCCTCCTCGATTGTCAAGTGTTCCATGGCTTCTTCAAATTGCGCAACCAGTTCCGGTTCGAAGACAGCTGCAGCACTCTCTCCATCTTCTTCTGCTCCCCGCAGTGAAACGAAACCTCCAAACCTGGGGGTGACGTATGATCCCGGGGAGCACGCTTGTCCTCCCAGCGAGAGCCACTCTCTTAGACTGCTCGATCTCGAGAACTCGAAGGCCGACACGTTTAGAGCGGCGAGGTCCTTGGCCATTGCCTTTCGTCTCGAACCCCTTTCGGGTTCTTTGGCTCTGCCTTGTCTTTGAATTTTGTTCTTGTGCTCTACTTCAACCGAGCTTTCGGCAACTTCTGGTGGCCTGTTAGCCGCCAACATGGCGTCGAAGTCCTCTACGGTGCGGAAGCTTCTGGATGGTCCGACTGAGTCAGTTGTAACTGCAACGCCCTCTTCTAGGCCATCTAATAGTTCGCAAGTGATGATTGTCTTGATATCGTTTGCGATTCTTTCGCTCTCTTCGGTGTTGTTGGGGTTCGGATTCGTGTACTCGAGCGAAGGGGCATTGTTCGGGTCAGGCTCGTCGACCTTGAGATCAGGCCCTTCTTTGAGCCTTCTAGCTACTGCGTTTGTAGTGTGCAGAAGAGCTGCAAACTGGTCACTGCTGTTTTTTGATTCTACTATTTCATCCACACCATCTAGTCCTTTCCTCTTGAAGCTATACCGATTCCACTCGTCGCGATAACTTGCTGACTTGGTTATGATCCTCGAAGACACACAGCCCATTGTTGTGGACGAACCTGCATCGATGGTTTGTGAATGCATTTAATAGACGCATAATTAATCTACGTTCAGCATTCGAAACTACACGAGTTCGGTTCAACTTTGTTGCGTCACCACAACGGAAATAAATCCAAGAAATTAGAGAACACCATAGAAAAAATTCATAACTGCAAAGACAAAAGTTGACGTTGATCAGCCAAGATCGTCTACGACCACGAGCGAGGGTGATTCGGTTTCTTCAAAAATAAGTTATTTAGGTAAATCAATGTCGTGTATGTATCTTATCGTGTCCTATTTGTGGCTGTGGAACATAGATATATGTTGTTTCTGAAGGGGAATTTCAATATCTACCCAGAGTTGCAGACTGAAACTAACCAAATATATGGGAAAGAAAGAATGATGTTTCTGGGCTTCGATTCTTCGTTAAGGATTTTAGAGGTACATATGGATTATGATACACTCTTGAAACATTAGGAGATCAAGAACTAGTTGAATCTAAAAGAAAAAGGAGTATGAAATAGAAATATAACCTAAATATTTCAGCTGTTACTCTAATGTTAATATAGAAGCAAAAAAGAAGCAGCATCAAACATACAAACATGTGCATATGAAGAGAGCAGTTTTTGCATACCCAAGTGGAAATATTCATCAAACAGCTGCTTGACCTTGTGTGGAAACAACAGCACATCTATGGAATTCTTCTTCTTCAACCATTCATGATATGTAGTGTTGTACATATGGGTGATGGTCATGTTGTTTTGGAATAAATTTTCAATGGCATGTATGGCCAGGGAAGTAGAGTCAATCTCTACCTATATATTTAGATTTTCCTATGCTTTCAAGATTAGGTGACACCTAATCACGTTTGAAACTTTGACCTTCTTCAATTATTTAGTTGAAGATTGCTCTTATCTTTGTGGACAGACTACATTCTTTTGTATTGTCCTAAATTTAGTGGGTCCATTGATTTTGAGTGATTTTTGTCGTGAGTGTAGAATCTACAAATAAATAGATCAATAAAACTTGAGAGAAAATTTCAAATGTTGGAAGCATTAGGAGGAGTAGAATAGTTCAATTTACTTTGAAAATTTTCTACTTCAAGATTAGGTGACACCTATATATTGAAACTTAAAAGAGTCAATCTCTGCCTATATATTAATTCTAGAGTTTGTCTCTAATTATTTCGTTAGTTTAAGAGTTTATTTCTTTTTATGATTATCATTTGTAATATTTTTGGACGGATTCGAAACTATATTTTGTTGTATCCTGCCAATACCATTCAGGTGATGTAGTTATAGTACTTTGAGCAATAGTATTATGATCAAGTTGAGTATATGGCGTGAAGATCCTTGTCAGTAATTACGTATGCATTTGTCTCTAAGAAAGAAGGTTAATTGTTTTAGAAATAACATTTGATGGGGGATAGAGCCCCCTTTGTACATTGGCATTCTAACCACTTGTAGTGTTTACAGAAAGAGAAATAAGTAATGTATTCATAACCTTTGATGCTAGCAATGTAGATATGGAAGAAGGGCCCTTCTTTGAAGCTTCAAGATTAGGAGTCCTATACATTAAGTAACATAACTATTGTTACGGATTGATCAACTAGTATAGGACAAATACATGCACTTGAAAAGAAAATCAAGCAAATGTAAACACAAAAGATTTAAGGTAGGAATTATGAAGATGAGAAAACCACCAACAGAGTATTATTAGTGTGGATGTGAGTAAAGATGAGAATTGTCATCTTATACAGATCGGATAAGGGGCTAAAAACCTCCTAATCATAGAAACAAGGATTCATAATCCTAATACATGACAAGATTCAAGACACACCAACAAATCTCCACATTGGATTGAATCCCTAACATTAATATTGGACTTTTCTTCTGCCTGCATGGGCATGTTCCAACTGTCAATATAGAACAAGTTCAAACAATGTTTGAGAGTGGGTATCGACTTTCTGAGCATATCAGTTAGATTTTCCTTGGTGCCAACTGAAGGAAAGTATATTTGACCATATCTTTGAAGAAGATTAACTTTGATATTTGACCATATCTTTGAAGAAGAAGAAATCTTTGACAAGGTAGAGATATGAAAAAAGATATATTTGACCATATCTTTTAAAGAAGATTGACTTTGACCTTTGACCAAATCTTTGACAAGAATAATATTGGATTCCTAAGCCTGCATAATATTGGATTCATATTCCTACATAATGTTAGATTTATATATATAGACATATGACATGCAATATAAAGGGGCCAAGATTTCTCCAAAACTATCTCAAGAGTGCTCATATAAGTTGTTAAATAAGTTCAACACAAGAATATCTCAAGCATGCTCAATGTAAGTTATTGAATAAGTTCAATACAAGAGCATCTCAAATTATAAAGTTGTTGAAACAGTTCAACACAAAAAATTTGAGAGAGTTTTTGTAGAGAGTTCTTGAGAGCAAGAAGAGAAGTGTTGAGAGAGAAATTGTAATTCATTTTCTTCTGCATAGTGGAACTGAATCACCCTCGTCCGTGGAAGTAGTCATCTTGGCCAAACCACGTAAATTCTTATCTTTGTTGTTGTGAACTTTCTCTGAGGTATTTCTCGAATTTTTTCGGGTCTATTCCACTGTGCATCCCAACAATTGGTATCAGAGCTTTGGAGTTCTCAGAGAAAGTTAATTGGGTAGATTCTTGAGATAGCTCTGTCAAGAAAGATTAGGAAGTACAAAATTGAGAAGTTCAATGGGAAGAATAATTTTGGCTTTTGGAAAAGCCAGATGAATGACATTCTCATATCTCAAAAGCTTCACAAGGCTTTACGTGGAAAGTCGAAGAAGCCCGCTAACATGACCGACGATGATTGGGATGGCATGTATCTTAAAGCAAGTGTCGCTATTCGCCTATGTTTGGAAAGAGATATCGTCTACTCTGTAAAGGACGAAACCACCGCCGCTGGGCTTTGCCTAAAGTTGGAATCACTCTGCATGACGAAGACTCTTACCAATCGACTTTATATGTTAAAGACTCTTTACAGACTGATGATGGAGGAAGGTACTTCAATTCGAGATCATATATCTAAATTCAATTGAATTGTTTATGACATAAATAATGTTGACATATATGAAGATAATAATCGTTTGGCACTAATCCTATTATTTTCTTTGTCTGGTTCCTATGAGAATCTTATTCAAACATTATTATACGGGAATGACTCAATTTCCATAGAAGAAGCTACAAGTGCCTTATTATCTAATGAGGTACGTAGGTTGGCTTCTAATGACAAAAACGGTGGAGACCAGGCCCAATATTTGATGGCAAAAGAGAGGACAAACGATAGAGCATCTTCCAGCAGAAGGTCAAGATACAAGTCCAAGATACGTATTGAGAAGGTGAACACTACTAGAAAAAGCGGAATTAGCAACATATTTTAGCGACGTCAAAAGAAACGTCGCTAATAATATATAAATTAGTGACTCCTTATAAAAACGTCGCTAGACGTCGCTAAATGGCGACATTTAGCGACGTATATAGCGACATTTATATTAAAAATATTTAGCAACGTGTTTAGCGACGTCCTTGATGTCGCTAAAATTTCGTTTAGCGACGTTTTTATTGGACGTCGCTAAACGTCGCTAAAATTTGGTTAATTAGGGCTCGGTTTCATTTTTTTCCATCTGTCGAAATTTTAAAAAGAAAAAAAATTCCCCTGCCCCCCCCCCCCCCCGCTCCGTTGACCGGCTCTCCATCGCGGTTACTCCGGCATCCCCCTCCTCCTCCTCGAGCTCTAGGTAAGCCCTCTCTCTCTCTCTCTCTCTCTCTCTCTCTCTCTCTCTTAAGACACATGTGACACTGACACTGACATGGCACACACACACAGACATTGACACAGACACAGACACGGCATACACACACACACTGACACAGACACTGATCAGGACCTAGGGTTAGGGTTAGGTCTTTTGACATAGGGTTAGGGTTAGGGTTAGGGCCGACTGGCCATCATTCCTTGACTACCACTTCCACTTTCATGAACAATATTTTTGTTTATACTCACACTTACACTCACAGCTACTCCCTCTCTCGAGTGAAGATAAAGAAGAGGGGGCATTTTCTGCTGCTTTTAAGAAGCATTTTACTGTTATTTGAGAGGTGCTTTAATCATGGCGCGACGTTCGTGTTGTTTCTATATTGGATTCACAATCTTTGGCACAGGTTATACTTCGAGTCCGCTCGGATCACCAACTTTTCTTAGTATCATAAAGTAAACTACTCTTAGTATATACTTTTGTACTAAGGCTCTATTTGATGTACAAGGGATCAAAATTTGAATTCGGAACCACTTTACGTGTTTGGCTGTTGAAAGATTTATAGAAAAAATTTACTATAATTTAATAGGGCTATTTGATTTTGCCTCCATGTTAGATTAGGTATATTGATATTATCCTCATGTTAGATCAAAAATTAAGAATACTTTTCTGAAAGTGTCATTAAAAATTCATTAACGATACTTTTAAAACTTTTAACAACACTTTCAGGAAGGTATTTTTAATTTTTGATCTAACAGGAGGGTAATATCAATATACCTAATCTAATAGGAGGCTAAAATCAATGTACTTCGTTGAACCAAATAACTTATAAGTAAAGAAAATAGATAGATCATGGGTAAATGAAAGCCTAGTGGCACTGACTTTGACTTAGAACTAACAAGAGAGAATCTAAGAACTATTTCCATTTCCCATTTGCTCCAAGTAAAACACATGCAGCATACTGCATATATACTACTGGGTTATCACTCATCATATCTTAATAATGTATGCAGCAAGACTCTAGTTAGTGAGACTAATGACCTGCTAGTAAGTGCATTGTGTTGACTACACACTTATAGTACAGTTCATAGTGCTATGGGGTTGGGGGCAGCTGCAGTTTTGATAAATAAAAGTATATATTATATCAGTTATGATTTTTATAGTTCGGTTAAGTTATGAAGTTAGGTGATAAACCACTGTATGTAATAATTTATATGATACATATTGCCCACTATTGGTTCCGGATCATCGTCGCCCAGTAATCCAGTATATCGATCACTCACATCTCCGACTCTTGGGACGAGTAGTTCCAGACGTGATAGTACACCCTTGTCTAGCGTTCCTCCTGCTGACGAAACCATGGGGACAGATGAGCATGTTGAGGAGGTCGTGCCCACGTTGTCCCAGCATCAGCAAGATCCTCCATGCGCACCTCCGGAGGAGACGTGGACAGATATTTGGGCCGATGGTACAAAGTAAGTTAATTAGATGGTTTAGCATAATATATATCGTGTATTTCTTTATTCATCGTATATTGACTTTTTTTATCAAAATAATTATCTTTGTATAGATATCGTCCATCATCGGTTCAGAGACGCCTAGGCCAATTTCTGAGGAACAACTACGGTAGCCCTTGGATCAACTACTCTGAGGCTCCGGATGAGAGAAATGTATTCTGGTTTGCGCACTTCCAGGTAAAAGTATATTAAATAAATCCTCTAATTTATGCATATTATATAACTTATCCGTGATGCTCACTTACTAAATTATTTATTGTAGCAAACGTATTTCTATCCTCCGTACCGGGCCGAGTTGATCAAGCGGCTCTTTCCTACCGTTGCCGCCAAGCTTATCCAAGATGCTCTGGATGACCAGAAGGCTCGTGATCGTGCTGAAAAATCGATCCAAGATTTGATCACGCCTGAGCAGTGGACTGTGATGAGGGCTAGATTCTACGATCCAAGCTACAAGGAAAGGTCTGAGAAGTCCAAGGCGGCAAGGCGGCTAGGCGGAATGTTGCCAAGTGGTATGGTGGCTGATTCTGATAACGGAATATTTCCGTCGTTTGGTATATTTTTTTCTTTTAAAATATATTATTTTAATATAAGTACCATATAATGGTAGTAGGAAAAAAAGTTTTAGTTTAGAAATAAATAATATATTTTTAACAGGTACAGAGGGGTGAGGATGCAAACATGATGATCGTCTTCTTGGCCACTTATCGCAAGGACAAAAATCTCTTTAATGAGAGGGCCTCGCTGACCTAGGTAAGTATTACTTTACTTTGTATTAATTTTAATATAACTTAGGCAATTATTGAGTTTCCAAACCTTTCTAGGCCGAGTATCTTAGGCTACGTGAGCGGGCGACTGCTAGTGCACCTACACCCGGAAGGCTGGTACTTCTTCGCAGCCCGCTCACGCAGCCTGGTGGTCTCTAGAGGGATACGTACTACGGTACGGGATACTATGGCGCTCTGGTTGCGACGTAGTCATCTAGGGCCTCTCCGACAGCTGCGCATTCCATACAGCCCTCGCAGTCGTCGGCCAGAGTCTAGGAGGCCGTTGACCGTCAGATTGGATCTCTCTGTGACGAGTTACTGCGAAGGATGGAGGAGCAGCCCCGGTCCCAGCCGCAGGCGGACGATCCGACGCTCATCGTACGATTCGATATGCTCGACCGCAGCATCACGGAGCTTCGGGATTTGACAAATGATATTATAGTCTCGACAAACCGCAATATCATGGAGCTACAGGCATCACAGCTATCGATGGGCGAGAGACTGACGATGATACAAGATTCAATGGTTCATAGTAGTATGAGGCTGTTATCTACCATGGATTCTTATAACCAGCGACTCACAAACTTGGAGCGGATATGGCCTCCTGGTGCGCCTATATCGACACAGACTATATCGACGTCACTGCCTTCTCTATCGACATCGGTGTCGATTCCACGGGACCAGTATGAGTTGTTCTTATCCTTCATTCGTGTCGGTGGTCAGCCTCCTGCAGATCCGCAGTAGTATAGCTAGTTGCTGGATATTTGTATTTTTTTACTATTTAGGATGAGATTGTATGGATATATATTTGACGTGAGATTTGCTGGATGCTTTCTTTTCTTCAAATTTTATTTTATTATTCATATTAAATATGTTATTTTACTTGTGTTGAGTGTTCAACCCAAGGGGGTTGGCAAACCCAAAAATTCAACGGAGGGTTGCTCTGGGTCTATTTGTATTTAATAAACTGCAGGAATAATAGTTTGAAAACAATTCATTATTCTTTTTTTATTTTTCTGTAAAATTAGCGACATTTTTAGCGACGTTACTACACGTCACTAAATACGTCGCTAAGTTGCGACGTCACTACAATTCACTAATGACGTCGCTAAACACATCGCTAAAAATATCGTTGTATGTCGCAAATTGCTGACATGGCAGTATTGTCAGGTCATTAAAGACGTCGCTGTAACGTCGCTATATAAGTCGCTAACTAGCGATATTTAGCGACGTTAAGTAACGTCGCTAATTAGTAACGCTGCATCGCTAATTTTAGCGACACATTTAAGTCGCTAAAAAATGTCGGCATAGCGACGTTAGCGACGTTTTTTCTTTTAGCAACTTACTTTTTTCTGACTTCTTTAAAACGTCGCTAATTACGTCGCTAAATGGGATTAGCGACATTTTTGATCATTTAGCGACGTTTTTAAACGTCACTAATTTGACTTTTTCTGGTAGTGGAAGTACTTAAACTGTAATGAGAAAGGACATTATGCAAATAAGCGTACTCGTCCAAAGAAGAAGAACAAGAAAAAGGAGAATAAGACATAAAGAGAAGGTGTTGAAGCAAACTGTGCTTCAGAAGCCGACAGTGACGGAGTCTATTTTTCGGTGGCACATGACAACATGAGTGACCGCATGGATTCTCAATTCTGGATGCTCCTACCATATGTGACCAAAAAAGGAGTATTTTTCTTCCTACAAGGCGACATATGGTGGTTTCGTGTTGATGGACAACAACAGCACATGTCGAGCTGTTGAAATTGGGTCTATCAAGATGAAGATGCATGATAAAATTGTGCGAACTTTGGCCAATATCAGATATGTTCCCGAACTTAAGAAAAATCTTATTTCTCTTGGTATGCTCGACTCGAATGGTAACAAGTTTGTTGTCGAGGGTGGAGTCTTGCGGGTTGTTCGTGGTCCTTTGGTGGTGATGAAAGGTCACCGACATGATAACATTTATATATTTTTAGGAAGCACTGTGACTGGGACTTTAGCAGTCAGTACATCAAATTCGTATGATAGCACACATCTTTGGCATATACGGCTTGGGCATATAAGTGAGAATGTCCTGACCTTACTATAGGGGTTACTGAAGAACTTGAAGAAGCCAAGTATGGATTTTTGTGAGCATTGTGTTTATGGCAAGCAGCACATGGTGACCTTTAGTACAAGCAAGCAGAAGATATGAGGTATTCTCAACTATGTGCATACAAATGTATGGGGACCTAGCAAGATTCCTTCCAAGAAAGGAGCGAGGTACTATGTTATTTTTATTGATGATTATGCATATTATGTTTGGCTGTATTTCATCAAAACCAAATATCAAGTGTTCAAAAAGTTAAAGCAGTGAAAAGCGATGGTGGAGAATAGAACAGGCAGAAAGGTAAAGACATTACGGTCAGACAATGGTACTGAATATACCTATGGACCTTTCAAAGATTTATGTGCTCAAGAAGGCATCGTGCGACATTGGACTGTCAGAAACACGCCACAGCAGAATGGGTTAGAAGAGAGGATGAACCGAACCTTGATTGAGAAAGCAAGATGTATGCTTTTCAATGCTGGTTTAGGCAAGAAATGGTGGGAAGATGCTATACACATAGCACGGTACTTGATTAATATATCACTAAATCTAGTTATAAACTGTAAGACTCCATATGAGAAGATGACCGATAAACCAGTACATTACAGCATTTTACGCGTGTTTGGATGCAAAGCTTATTATCTTGTCAATGATAATAATTTAGATCCGAGAGCCAAGAAGGCTATTTCTTGGGATATACACAAGGAATGAAGGGATATCGTCTATAATGTCTGGAGAATAAGAAGTTCTTAATCAGCAAAAATATCACCTTCGATGAGTCTTCAATGTTAACTTCAAGCAAGAAAAGTGAGTCTGATAAGGATAGTGGTGAATCTAGCAAATCATAAACTGTTGAGATTAAGTCATCTGAGGATGCAACAGATGAGATAGAGATTTCTGAAGATGTTCATCAAGCCTCACAAGAACAACAACTAGAGGAAGAGCAACACCAGCAGCAAGATTCTTTGGCTACTACTAGGCCAAGGAGACCGATCAAGCCAGTACACATGTATAGATTTGATGAACCGTTCAAGCACTATGGACAGTTGAATATGGTGGCATATGCACTGCCAGTAATGGATGATGAGCCTATCACCTTCAAACAGGCTGTCAAAGATATTAGCAGCGAGAGATTGATAGTAGCTATACAGGAAGAGATTGAGTCTTTCCATAAAAACTGTACATGGGATTTGGTTTTATTGTCCAAGGGCAAGTGAGGTACAGGCTGTAAATGGGTGTACAAGAAGAAGGAAGCTTCTCCGGAGTCAGGTGGAGAAGTGTTGCTTGAGAGCCCTTAGGGGCAGGATTGATGATTGGTTGATTTGGTGAAGTTGTGCTGTTGAAAAGTGTGTCAGCTCGATTTTGTGCAAAACCTTGCCAAGGTGGAGATATGAAGGAAAGTATATTTGACCATATCTTTGAAGAAGAACAAATATTTGATAAGGTGGAGATATGAAGAAAGATATATTTGACCGTATCTTTTGAAGAAGATTGGCATTGACCAAATCTTTGACAAGAATAATATTGGATTTCTAAGCCTATATAATATTGGATTCATATTATTACATAATGTTGGATTTTTATGTATAGACATATGACATGCTATATAAAGGGGACAAAGGTTTCTCCAAGAGTATCTCAAGAGTGCTCATGTAAGTTGTTAAATAAGTTCAACACAAGAGTATTTTAAGCATGCTCAATGTAAGTTGTTGAATAAGTTCAATACAAGAGCATCTCAAATTGTAAAGTTGTTGAATAAGGTCAACACAAAAATTTTGAGAGAGAGTTTTTGTAGAGAATTCTTGAGAGCAAGAAGAGAAGTGTTGAGAGAGCAATTGTAATTCCTTTTCTTCTGTATAGTGGAACTGAATCACCCTCGTCCGTGGAAGTAGGCTTCTTGGCCGAACCAAGTAAATTATTGTCTTTGTGGTTGTGAACTTTTTCTGAGGTATTTCTCTGATTTTCCTGGGTCTATTTTCGCTGTGTGTCCTAACACCAACCTTCTTAATCTTGATCATTTTGCTCGAACAAATTATAACGCCCCGCAACCGCTCGGAGCGTTACGCTGAGTCGGATTGAATGAATCAAATGCTGGTTACATTTGAAATGTTGGATTTTGGGAAGAAGGATTAATCGAGCTGGTTTTAATGTGCAGATGGCTAGCGGGTTCGATGGAAATCAGGTGTTCGTTCAGAACATTACTGAATAGCTGAATGGAAGCGATAATGTCGTCTTCCTTAATCCGATCGGTCGGATGATTTGGAGAGCACGGTCTGCTCGCACGGTCATACCAGTTGAGTAGATCGCGCTTGTATTGGACCACGGGTTCAAGGGATTGGCCGTATCGGCAGGACAGGATGCCTAACGGGATCAATCATTGTGAGTAGGCTCTTTTCCTTCTCCTCTACTCCTTCATGCCTAATAATATGGAAAACACGTAAAGGGCATGAACACTTGGGCTGAAACATTGATGAATCACTATACTGAGGCGTGCATAGAGTGTACGTCTTTGGCTTGGTAGGATTGTGGCTTGAAACGATTATGCGTTGGATAGTTGGATGCGATAGCTGGATTATATATTTTAGACAGTCGGATGGATACTTGGGATTTTACTTGGACGGTTGGAATGATACCTTTGAGGCAATGGGAATATCGGGAATTTGGGCGAGCGAACGTGCATCCGTGCGCGAGTATCACTGAGTCGCTTTGTCTTGCAAAGCGAGCAGTTGTGGTTCAAAACCGAACAACTGCATCGGCGAGGGCGTTGTATCGCTTGATGGGGCATCGTGCCACGAATGGGGCATTATGCCACTGAAATGGCATTGTGCCATAGGATTTGCTTCGAGCAAGGGTGTTGCACCAATTTGGACTCTGTGTTGAGAAGAGGCATCGTGCCTATGGAAACACTTGCCTTGGGCTATATCTTGAGGTCAAGATTTGGATTCCTTGGAATGGATATGTTGGAAGAATGGTTATGGATATTTGGTTGGATATTGGTTGAACGAGTTTAGGATCACTTGGTGGGGCGAGAATATTCGATCCTCTCGTCATACCTACTTGGTGTCTGCATGTCACGGATAACCTGTATTGCACAGGGTTTGGTCTCCTCGAACGGGAGCTCCGGGGCACCGGGACCGTTCGGCCATGGAAGAGACAACTGGGTAACGCGTCTTGGGCGTGGTGCCAGCGGTTGGCAATCGATCCAGGTAGGTTAGCTACTTAGCACTGTTTTGAGGAGAACCGCATATGATCAGTCCGATCATACGTCCTTTATGGCTTGGCCAGTGACTTCATATAGATAAGAGTTGGTTTGCTTTACTTTGGATGGTTTGTGCTTCGCGTAGGCGCAGCCACCTTGCCTCGGCAAGAGTGTGCACTCGAGATTGGAATATATAAACTTTGGTTGAGGATGGATATTGAGGCGAGACTGATGGTTCGATATGTTATCGTGCAAGCGATGGCATTGAGTTAGACGGGTCGGTTATATAAATGCTTGTCGTTTAGTTTGAGTTGAATGTTTGCATGCTTAAACTGCTTTACAGCTTTCCTTAATATGTCATTCATATGCCATGAAACGAATCTAGGATTCAACTAGAAAGATCACCATATAACTCTGTGCATTCACTATTTTACTTAGTGTCGGCTTAGGCGAGTGGGTTACCCCGCTCACCAGTACGGTTGTGTACTGACCCACGTTTGTGGGCAATATTTCAGGTACACAGGCGTAGTGGCGCTGCTTGGATATACGGGACAAGATGTATGAACTGTAAGTACCTTTGTGGGCTAGAGAAATGAGCAAGAGAATTTTATCGTCTCCGTGGCATCGCCTTTGTGGCATTGACTCGAGGCATTCCATTTGGACCCTATTGTGAGCTTCGCTGTGTATACTCTGTTTGTGTGCTTGGTACACTAAACGGCTTCCGCTGTAACTTGGTTGTTTCGATGATAACATTGGTGTTTGAAAACATCGCCTTGTACGAGCGCAACTCCAGGCTCGTACGGCATCATGTCCCGATGGGAACGATTGTCCTGCGGGAGAGCTGCAACGTGGTGATTCATGTTCAGTAGGGACTATCGAGCTTGCGGGAGATTGGGGCGTGGCAAATTGGTATCAGAGCGCCTGGTTCATTTCTTCGGACTTGGTCCTTCGCTTCATCACAAACTCTAAATAGCTTCCGCGTGTCGTCTAGCTCTTGACTCTACTTGGTGCCGCATTGGATGTTTCATGCAATAAGTCTATTTATTGCTAGTTGTGCCTGCATGTTATTATTCTTTGTTGGGTTGCCTTGGTTGGTTTTCGTAGGATCGCTTAGCCTCGTTAGGCGTTGTTGCATTCGTGCAGCAAGTTGGTTGGCGTTGTTGCATTTTTGCAACAAGTTGTGGGCTTTCGTTGGGTTGGCTTGGCTTATCGTTCGAGAGATTCTGATTGCCTCAATGGATCAGTTGGTTGGCTAACAAGATTTGGTTATGCGGCATATGGTGAGTAGAAGCATTCGATGAGAATGGATCCTTGCACGAGTTGCTCGTCAAGCGATTGTGTTGGATAGAAGTTGGAATTTTGGCTGTGGCGCATAGGTTGGGCAGGTTTGAGTTTGGCTCAGAAATATACGAATAAATTGGTACGAGTTGCCCATACAACAAAAGTGTAAAACCGTTGGGTATTTGGTTGGACTACTTGGAAGACAATCATTGCACGATTGCTCGTGTTGAGAAAGTATCAGACAGTTTGAGAAATAGTTGGATAATTCAAGCATTGCCTGAGTTTTGTGTTAAACTCAAATTAGGAAAGGCATGATCACGCATGGAGGATGGTTCGAACAGATCTTGGATTCGTGCAGGAAAACGTAATACGAGTAGCGACTTGATTCGAAGTGGTATATGGGATCAAACGTGTTAAGCAAGGCATTGGAAATATTTTGGTTGGACATCTATGGGAAATGCCTGAACGGACTCGTGAAACGAGAATACAAATTGCTTGGTTGGTGCAGTCGGCTGAGTTGGAAAGAATGATAATGAAGCAAGCGAATATCGAGTTGAGTTTATAGAGAATGGACCGATGCAAATGAAAGCATCGTTGGGCTTAAGTGATGGACGAGATCGGAATAGACAAGTGGGTTACGCTTGAACGAGCGATGGGTGAATCGAATGATAGCGAGCACGAACTACGATTTTGGGCAACACATTGGAGCTGTTGGTTGAGTAATGAAACACGAGCTGCTTTGGAGGGACAATGCGATGGATTCACACAAACTTGAAAGATTTTGGATATTGCTGCTCGAGAAGTTGACTCAGGTTTGGCGAAAATGGAACTTTTGGGCAAGATATGGCAACAACTGAAGGCAAAAGATTTGTGGCGGATTGACTTTTGAAGATAGCTAAATGTGAAAGCAACGTCGGAACAAATCACTGTACTGCTTGAGTAAGTTGGAAATGCAATGTGAAATATGCAATTTGAAAATTTGATGGATTCAGGACAGAAAGACGGATTGATGGAAGACGGTTTCATCGAGCGCGGTTCTCGGATTCGGAAACTTCGCTCTGATGAATGGTTGGACTTTGATTCGGATTTGGAGATGAGATATAGCATGGTTTATAGTAACTGTCCATCGTGATGATTATAATTGTCGAGCGTAGCTTCAGGACAGCTGACCCTAGCGACTTGACCGCTGAATCGGATATGAATATGGTAGACCCATAGAACAACCCTTGAGGCGGCGTATTTGGGAATGCGCCGAGGGCAGATGTGAGCAATGAGATTTGGCTTATTGACTGAGTGTTGGATTTTGAGAGACCCTTGGGATAGCCTTCAGCTGAAGATGCAGCCGGAAGATCGAAGCGATGGTGGAAAGTAGCCTAGTCAACTGATGAGATTCAGAGTCGCAGATTTATATCGATGGCATCATCTCTGACTCATCGTGCCCTGGAAGGGAATAGCATTCATATGAATTGACGACTGTGAAACTAGCTCGCAAAGTTAAAGCAACGGCTCGTTCAGATCAAATCCTTGCGAATACTGGAAGGGACAGATTTGCCTCAGATTTACAAGATGTCTCAGAACATAGTCTGGGAAGCGTGCTCGTTCGGAAGGCAAAGGTGATATTCTATGCTTCGAGGCAGTGGAAGCAGCGCGAAGTACTATTCCATGCGCAACCTAAGAATTGTGGAGAGTCTGTCCATGTTGAAATCGTGGCGACACAATCACTTTGGCGTGGCGGCGAGATCTTCGTGGATCACACGAACCTCAATATAGATGTTCACCCTGTGAGATATTGAGATAGCAGGAAAGGAATTGGACTGAGCTGATCTAAGCAAAGTTGATATTTGGGTAAGTCGCATAGCTTGGGTAGTTTCAGTTGTGTTTATCGTTCGGTGCATGAGATATATTTTGAGATGTTGCTAGTACTGATTTTCAGAAATAGTTGGATGGTTTGAGTTGGAACACGAACTCATTGAGTCGGTGGAAAAATCTGCATAATTAAGAATAGCGCTCGAGCGAATGTGTTGGAATGAAAATTATGAATTGATTCAACTGGGAGCAAAGCAAATGGACACCTCGAAACATAAAGATACCCTTGTAACTTGTTCAAATTTGCTATCGCAAAGCTCGGCTGAAATGCATATATTTTAGGGACGCCTTAAATATGTGTACGATCCAAAACTAAGCGATACGAAGAATTCGTATTGAGCTGAAAGGAGGATGTGGGAATTCGTGAAAATTGTACGAGCGTTCAGCAGAACGAGATGCGGAGTCAGAATCGTGAATATGTGAGTTGCTTAGAGCAGATCTTGGAATGAATTATGACTTGTGATAGAATGTGTGCCAGTACGGTTCATGGACGAACCTGATTCTAAGTGGAATATTATGTAACGCCCCACAACCGCTCAGAGCGTTACGCTGAGTCGGATTGAATGAATCAAATGCTGGTTACGTTTGAAATGTTGGATTTTGGGAAGAAGGATTAATCGAGCTGGTTTCAATGTGCAGATGGCTAGCGGGTTCGATGGAAATCAGGTGTTCGTTAAGAACATTACAGAATAGCTGAATGGAAGCGATAATGCCGTCTTCCTTAATCCGATCAGTCGGATGATTTGGAGAGCATGGCCTGCTCGCACGGTCATACCAGTTGAGTAGATCGCGCTTGCATCGGACCACGGGTTCAAGGGATTGGCCGTATCGGCAGGACAGGATGCCTAACGGGATCAATCATTGTGAGTGGGCTCTTTCCCTTCTCCTCTACTCCTTTATGCCTAATAATATGGAAAATACGTAAAAGGCTTGAACACTTGGGCTGAAATATTGATGAATCACTACACTGAGGCGTGCATAGAGTGTACGTCGTTGGCTTGGTAGGATTGTGGCTTGAAACGATTATACGTTGGATAGTTGGATGCGATAGCTGGATTATACATTTGAGACAGTCGGATGGATACTTGGGATTTTACTTGGATGGTTGGAATGATACCTTTGAGGCAATGGGAATATCGGGAATTTGGACGAGCGAACGTGCATCCGTACGCGAGTATCACTGAGTCGCTTTGTCTTGTAAAGTGAGCAGTTGTGGTTCAAAACCGAACAACTGCATCGGCGAGGGCGTTGTGTCGCTTGATGGGGCATCGTGCCACGAATGGGGCATTGTGCCACTGAAACGGCATTGTGCCATGGGATTTGCTTCGAGCAAGGGTGTTGCACCAATTTGGACTCTGTGTTGAGAAGAGGCATCGTGCCTATGGAAACACTTGCTTTGGGCTATATCTTGAGGTCGAAATTTGGATTCCTTTGAATGGATATGTTGGAAGAATGGTTATGGATATTTGGTTGGATATTGGTTGAATGAGTCTAGGATCGCTTGGTGAGACGAGAATGTTCGATCCTCTCGTCATACCTACTTGGTGTCTGCATGTCACGGACAACCTGTATTGCACAGGATTTGGTCTCCTCGAACGGGAGCTCCGGGGCATCGGGACCGTTCGGCCATGGAGGAGACAACTGGGTAACGCGTCTTGGGCGCGGTGCCAGCGATTGGCAATCGATCCAGGTGGATTAGCTACTTAGCGCTGTTTTGAGGAGAACCGCATATGATCAGTCCGATCATACGTCCTTTATGGCTTGGCCAGTGACTTCATATAGATAATAGTTGGTTTGCTTTACTTTGGATGGTTTGTGCTTCGGGTAGGCACGGCCACCTTGCCTCGGCAAGAGTGTGCACTCGAGATTGGAATATATAAACTTTGGTTGAGGATGGATATTGAGGCAAGACTGATGGTTCGATATGTTATCGTGCAAGCGATGGAATTGAGTTAGACGGGTCGGTTATATAAATGCTTGTCGTTTGGTTTGAGTTGAATGTTTGCATGCTTAAACTACTTTACAGCTTTCCTTAACATGTCATTCATATGCCATGAAACGAATCTAGGATTCAACTAGAAAGATCACCATATAACTGTGTGCATTCACTATTTTACTTAGTGTCGGCTTAGGCGAGTGGGTTACCCCGCTCACCAGTACGGTTGTGTACTGACCCACATTTGTGGGCAATATTTCAGGTACACAGGCGTAGTGGCGCTGCTTGGATATACGGGACAAGATGTATGAACTGTAAGTACCTTTGTGGACTAGAGAAATAAGCAAGAGAATTTCATCGTCTCCGTGGCATCGCCTTTGTGGCATTGACTCGGAGCATTCCATTTGGACCCTATTGTGAGCTTCGCTGCGTATACTCTGTTTGTGTGCTTGGTACACTAAACGGCTTTTGCTGTAACTTGGTTGTTTCGATTATAACATTGGTGTTTGAAAACATCGCCTTGTACGAGCGCACCTCCAGGCTCGTACGGCATCACGTCCCAATGGGAACGATTGTCCTGCGGGAGAACTGCAACATGGTGATTCACGTTCAGTAGGGACTATCGAGCTTGCGGGAGATTAGGGCGTGACACAAATGAAGTGGTATATCACATCAATATGTTTTCTTTCATCATAAAATACCTAATCATTCGCCATGTAAATCACACTCTGAGAATCGAAATATAGAATGGTCCATTCCTGATAAAATATGAGATTACTTGCCAACCATTTTAACCAGATGACTTATTTTGTCGCTTCCATCCACTGTCATGTAACAAGTCCAAACAATGTTTGAGAGTGGGTATCGTCTTTCTGAGGATATCAGTTAGATTTTTCTTGGTGCCGACCTTCTTAATCCTGATTATTTTCTTAGAACAGATGAAGTGGTATCTAATCACATCAATATGTTTTGTTTAATTGTGAAATTCATAATCATTCACCAAGTAAATCACACTCTGATTATCGAAATACATATTGTTCCTAATGAAATATGAGATTACTTACCAACATACCATTTTAACCAAATGACTTATTTTGCTGCTTCTATCCATTGACATGTAACTAGTCCCAACAATGTTTGAGAGTTCTTAATTAGATTTTTCTTGGTGCCAACATTCTTAATCTTGATCATTTTCCTTGAATAGATGAAGTGTTATCTGATCACATCAATATGTTTTGTTTGATCGTGAAATACCTAATTGTTTGCCAAGTAAATCACACTCTGACTATTGAAATACAGAACGATCCGCTCCTGATGAAATATGAGATTACTTACCAACCATTTTAACCAGATGACTTATTTTATCGCTTTCATCCAATGCCATGTAACAAGTTGAAACTATATTTGAGAGTGGGTATCGACTTTCTGAGCATATTAGTTAGATTTTTCTTAATGCCAACCTTCTTAATCTTGATCATTTTTCCAAACAGTGAAGTGGTATCTTACATATTTTTTTGATCATGAAATACCTAATCATTCGCTAAATAAATCACACTCTGACTATCGAAATACAAAATGGTCTGTTCCTGATAAAATATGAGATTATATACCAACCCTTTTAACGAGAAGACTTATTTTGTCGCTTCCATTCATTGTCATATACTCAGAGTGAACAACGCAACCGAAGACCATGTAGCATTCCAACTGACGACAGAACCTACCAATGTAAATATGTAGTCGTTGATTAATCTAATTCCATCAAGATTGTCAATATATATAATTTGAGTCGGAGTACACAGCTACTACGGAATAGGTATCTCCGTCTTGAGAGGAGGAGTTCGAGCCTAAAATTAAATAGACTCGTCACGTAAACAAACTCTTATAAGAGCTTAGAGTTTATTCGGCTTGTGATCTCATGAGGATATATTACCAATTTGTTATAAAGTTTAATTAAACACTTTTAATATTTGACATATTAAGTGCTAACCATGTTATATTTTCGTCTGGCTAAATTTTAACTTGATACCCTCAACTATCCAAGTTATTCAACTTAATACCCTGTACTATTTTTATCATCAACTTAATACCCTCAACTATTAAATCTTTTTACCTTCATAACCAAAAAAAAAAAAAATCCCAAACTACCCGTCCTCCGCCCTCCCCTTCCCGGCCGACGTGACCCACTCCCCCCCCCCATCGACGTTGTCATGCCCCGATCTCCTGCAAAATCGGCCATCCCTGCTAGGCACGAATCACCACGCCAGCGCTCCCGCATGACGATCGTTCTCATCTTGGACATGATGCCGAGCGAGCAAATTTTGCGCCCGTGCAAGACCATGATCCGAACAGGCAAAAAAATAGCTAAACCACGGAGTCGCACAAATAGTCTGAGTGCAGCAAAATAAATAATCGTACATGTGATAACAAGTTTAAAGAATCATCATAGCAGAATCATTGAATAACACAAGTATGAAAGTAAAACAATCACTTACTTAAAATTGAATAAGTGTTACAAGCGGCACTAGGCCGAGATTATAAGTCGCTCAATGCACTCTCTCTATCGAAACAATAAAGCCATGCCAAGTGGCTCACAACTTAGAATGATACATAGGTGATGTTTCAATATTATGTCTTGTATATGTGCTTCAGCTCTGGATGCAATGCTGAGCGAACTCCATACCTTAGCACGCACGAGGGGTTATCCACACCGAACGAGATTCTCCCGCACCCTGCAAGAAATCTGATGGATTATCAGTACATAAATGCACTGTTGGGGAGGCTTCTCGCTCGCTTGACAAATTCAAACACATTATATAGGTTTCGTGCACCATTTATTAAGTTATCTTCTAGTCTATCCTTAGGATCAGTTTTATGGCATAATGTATAAAGCCTAACTCGTGTGGCAGTGTATCGTGCGATATAAGAGAAACATGGTGACACTTACCAACTTACCATTTCTCCTTCCCTGCCCAAAGATAAATCCAAGTTAAACTAAGAACGAATATATATAATGAAATCCATGGAATCGCATATGCAAACACAAGTGTTAAGGGCATATTTGTGATTCGGGTGCACAAGTTACATGGATTACTCAGAAGTGTTGCAGAAAATTGTTCAGGTGTTCAAATTACTGATTTGATGCAATAAATTGTACGCGGATTACCGCTAAGCGGGGATGACTTATCTATATGAACATGAGGTCACTGGCATAGCCATAAAGAAAAATAATTATAGTCTTTGACAAAATGGGGTGCAATGCTAGATACAAAAGAACCATTCAATGAATACATAGAAGAGCCATTGTATGGCATTCCGTCGATTCAAACGACTATTAGAAGGGTAGACGGCTATTTCAAGGTAGTATGCTCTACCAAGGCCCGAATATCGAGTATTTCCCTACCCAAAAATTAATGGTGCATACCAGAACTAAAATTGGCATGCAATACACCATTATTCCTCCTAGCCCGATAATGATCCCGGTGTCCGGGTGATCGTCCGAGGAATTAATCAAATACCTTGTGCACAAGTTGTCCGTGACCATGAAAGTCTCTAGTCTTAGGTCTTTTGACAGGTACATATTCAGATCATATTTAGGTTCAAGTTCAACATTGTTCACAAACATATCGACTCCCCGAGCCTTTCGATTCAGTGTAGGAAGAGTGTTGTTTAACCTCTCATGATGCAGTCCCTAGTTCGGAACTGCCTGGCGACCTAACGGTCCTGAAGACTTTCAGGTTCATAGTTGCACGAAATGACTACTTGATAGTCTTCCAGGGAACTTAGATGAATGCAAGGCAATTATAGTGTTACTGGTTGTGGCATAATTGTTATGTGACGAGCATTGAAACAAGACGAGCGAGTGCTAGTTAGAATATAAAGAAGGAAAGCATTGCTTTGTATCAAATATAAGCTTAGAAAATATGCGGTATAGTCTACCTTAGAGAATAAGCATTTACGCTAGCACGGGTATATGGGACAGTGCGAGTAATAAAATCATATAGGGGCATATAAGGCGGCATAATCTATAAGGCGAGCAGTGTAAACAAGTAAAGCAATGTGCTACGAAGAGTATATAATGATCTTACTCGAGGCATAGCGGATTCTACTTAAACTAAGCTAAGGTAGCATGCTCGAGTCCAATTATAAGCCAAGTTTTATTTCTATGTTCTAACAAAAGCAATAAAAGATGGTATTATTCCCTTAGCTAGGTGCGTTGTATTTTTATTAGCATGCAAGGGGTGATTCTCGTAGAGATAAGTAAATATCGTCCATATTTTTAAGTGTGCAGGCTTAGCAAAGATAGGTTCATCGTAGCAACACACCTTAGCAATGATTCTCCTCGGTCGAGCGATACTCCAATCGTGCCTTTGAAAGTCTATGTCTGAACTCCTGAAGGCCAAGTCTGAATTCCTTTGAATCAAGCAAGTCTTTTCAATGAACAAGGCGGGTCGGGTCATCGCACTTATGCCGTTTGAATCAGCTATTCGCATTAACGGAATGGGTCATTACATTATATACCACTCAGAACAAGTCTCATCCTCGAGACTTCCTGAGCGCAAACCATTCTATCATAAACTATCGAATCTATCTCAAACATATCACTTCGTATCACTAGGCCCGTTCGAACACAACTTCCTACTTGTTCCTCATTCTATGTCATATGTGTATTGGGTCTAGTCTCATTGAATGACTCTATCATTCAATCCAAGCTCTGACTCGGTCTCTAATGCGCCTTAGTATTAAATACATATCGCATAATGCAGTGTACGCCTAAATTCTATTAGGAATGACGATCTATGGCTGAGGCAAACTTATACCAATTATTATACTCGTCTAAACGTATCTAACACATTTACTTGCGCTAGCATTCGAGATTAGTATATCGCGATTATGGATCGTGTACATATTCAAGGCGTCCCTCAAATACATGCATGTCAACCAACTTAGCGATAGCGAAGTCTTTGCACTCGAGTTTAATATATCACTGATTCTTGGATCGTGCATATGTTTAAGGCATCCCTCAAACATACCCATTTAACCAAATTTAGCGATAGCGAAGTCGGACAAGCTACTCGCAAAATCTCAAGGGTTCACGTCTATGGATCACAGTGATACCTCCAACGGGGTCAATTTATAATCTAAGCAATTTCCAATCCCACACAAACCAAGCATTGCACTACCATCAAGCATGATCTATCCGATCTACTGACTAGCATCTATGTCCTATTGTACAGTCCGTTCGTTTTAAACATAACACGCACTTACCAATCCAAGTCTAACTCTAAGTCTTGCTGCCCTAGTTCTATGGCTTGCCCAAGCAATACGCTAAGGTCGGTCACATAAGTTCTTTCACTCGATATAGGGTCGTCTGCCTAATTGCTAGGTCAGCTCATAAGGTCATAAGTACAAGCTTGAGCACACGATTCATCGTGCAAATTTATCACCCGATTCTTGTCCCAATCCCTAAGGTTAAACCATTATTTATTTTCATAGGGTATTTTACTCAAGCTTATTTCACTCAGATTTCTAAACATCGAGCACAGATCATCCTACCCCTATTAACACATTCGTTCAGCCGAAACCATGATATATCCATGTCGCATAAGAAATCTAGTGATTTGTATAATCTATCTCCTCAAACACATGATAGGATCCACTTATCCATTTCTAAGTCTAGACTACAAAGTCACGATTCAATTCTAAATCTTCGATCTCAGTCATAAACTCTAAGTAATCTAACATGATTCAAGTATCCGTTTAAGAAACCATCAAGTGTGTCTTACTTCATATTGTAGACTAACTCATCCTTGAAATACTTCTGATTCACTTGTATTCTCAACTTATCTTTTTGTGTCGAACCACAAGTCAAGACGATCCTTCAAATTTCTACGCTTCGGTCTCCCGCGAGTTCGATTATCCACGCTGGATGTATGATCACCACGATAATGCTTCCGCTAGATAATCATCCTAATCCGGGCAGGACGCATGTGCGAACAAGGAATTGCGCTCGCATAAGACAAAAATAACGTTATGGTTATCTTCGAAGGAGCAGACACCTTATCGTTATTCTTACTTTTCTCTAAGTCATATATTAATCCACCAAGTCATGTTCATCTAATAACCGTTCATGTCGGGATCATATTTTGTCTAGCCAAATCGTCCAACTTTAATTACCGTTTAATCTATCCAAAGTCTACTTCTAGCATTCTTTAAACAAGTAAGTTCAAATCCCCAAGCTAAAGTCTATCCACCTTCATTATGTTCTATTTTATCGAGTTTTTTGTATAATCTTCTAATATATTCCCATAAGTGTAAACACCCAATTTTTTTAAAATTAAAATATAAATTTTTGGGCTTTTCTGTGATTTTTAATTATTTAAAATAAATGTTCTTCAGGGATTAATATTTTTATGAGTTAGATTAAATATTAAAATATTATAAAAATTATATTTTTAAGCGTAAAATTAATAAATAGATATAGTATAATTTTTTTCAAATTTTTTGGACTCAAAAAATATTTTTAACTAGCTAAAAATATTGTTTTTAATTAAACCAAACCAACCCTAATGGTTGGATCTGAACCTGACCCGTATCCGCTAACCCTACCCGACCCGCTAGCAAATAGCTACAGTAACCGTAAAAATTAATTCCCCCCCGACCTGTCGACTTCCTCGCCGTCGACCGTTACTGCGACCCCGCCGACGACCCCTCCTTTCGCCTTTCCCCCAATCGCCGGCCTCCGACCTCTCCACCTCCCAATAACCGTCGCGGCCTTCCCCTATAAAACCCCATAGCCAAACCCGATCACAACCATCACCATCACAGCCACCGCCACCTCTCCGACTTCTTCCCCTCCGGCCACTCGACTCCGCCGCAACCCCGAGCTGCCTACTGCCTCCCCGAAGACGGCGACGACGACCTTCGTCGGCCACCATGACCCACCAGCAGCTGCAGCAATTGCAGCTACCCGCCGTCGCCGACGACGAGCGCCGCTGCGCCACCCCGTCCACGTGTAGCACACCGCGGCCGACCCCTGTTCCGGTGAGTTTTTCTTCCTCCTCACTGTGTCAATTTTTGAACGACTTATTGCGATATATTCGTTGTATGACCCTCTCGAACTTTGTGTAATTATATTGGGGTATCATGTCCTATGTCGGTCGTAAACTGTGACACAAAAATAGGAAAAAATAACCCAATTTTGGGGACCAAAATTTGTCCTGAACTCCCAAGTTCATGGCCGTTTTAAGTCCAACCTAGTTAATAATTCTAAAATTTACTTAAACAGTAAATTAGACAACATAACCAAGTTTTAAACCCTATAATTAGTTTATTTTGATGTGCTGTAAGTTATGTTTTATTTGCGGATAAAGTTGACCAAAAACTTGGTTTTCAAAACCTAAATTTTTTGAAACTTGGTGCGTTCCGCTAAACGAGGCGACTTCGTCGTATGCAAATTATACCGAAAGGCTCATATCATCAATGCAGACGTATGGGATTTTGTGGAAGTTGGTTTGGATATGCGTGCACACCGGAATCAACGTGTATTCGTCAAAATTGCCCCATATCAGGCCTGTTCTAAAACTTGTCTTAATTGCGTATGTGCTTATCGTTTTGCAATGAAACTTATGCTATCGGATTTGTAGCGTAACAATAGTCCTGTGACCCAAGTTTGGTTCGATTCTGAGAACGTTAAAGAAATTTTGTTTCGTGGGCCCAACGGCTACACTAGACGGACGATTTCGTGATCGACTTATCAAAATTCAGTTTTAAATATTTTGTTGGGTTCATATAATCGTTTTGGACTTGTAGATACCAAGTTTGATGAATTTGGAAAACTTTGTCTTTGGCACATTTTTTGGTGTGAAGTGGGCCACATGTGGACCTCGCTTTGACCAAAAACTGTCAATTCTGCCCCCGTATCCAAATTGGACTTATGTATAGTCAATCCTAACTATTTCATGTCTTCTGAGAGTGATTGATAATGTTTATTTTAGCATCCGGAGGCGTACCTGAAGATTTTGCTGTTACCGGAGCAATTGAAGGAGTTCAAATCCCAAGCAAGTGTACCTTGCCAAACTTGCAGTAATTTTCTTAATATTATTTGCATGATTTATTCTGTGATGTATCTTTTCAACCTAGGACCGTGAGACGTTGCTTAATATCTAAATAATATTCGGATGTCGACGTCGAACGCAAAATCATGTAACGTTACTTGCAGAGTTGATATTACGATCCTATATTTCGTGCTTGCTTTGCCAAGTACGTCATACCATAGGACACTTGACACTATTCATGAGACAGAATCTTTCCTGAGATATTCATGGTAATTCTGTATAGGTTTACAGTATTCATGACATAGATCTTACATATGCATAGATATCATTATGACTCGATGCATTAGCTAGAGGTCATGATCTTACGTGTTATGGACATGAGACGTGAGGTTACATTGGGTGGGGAAAGTCTTACCATACTAAAGGCTGGTTATATATATATATATATATATATATATATATATATATTCTAGGAGTGCCTTAGACTCTGACTAGAGTTTTGGCACACGTACTGGCCCTTCGAGATAATACATCCTGCTATGATTTTCCCAGAGCCTATAGTAGTTTCAGCCTGAGTATGATTAATGCTCTCATTTTCATATCACATAGCTAGTTACATAGTTTTCCCTATTGATACATTTTATATACTGCATTTATTTGGCTTGAGTTATTCTTATACCTTGCTATGTCCCCTGAGGACCTAGATCCAGATTATGTCCCCAGGTATAGCAGAGGAGATCTAGCCCGAGGTATACGGTACAAGAGTAGACATTGGAGAAGTACCAGCACTAGAGGATGAGGTGGTGCCAGAGGATTTCTTCTGAGTATTAATCATATAGTTAGTCACTTCTGTTTCTAGATACTTTATTTTCCTAACTCTCGGATTATTGTACTAAACTCATTATCGGGTTGTTCCCCGAATTTACTTTTTATTGAGACTTGATTTATGTTTACCTTTTGTGGATGAGATTAGAATTAGACTATGACATGTATTGTAGACCATTATATTATTTTACAGCTTAGGTACACTCTAATGGGTCCATTAAATTAGGTTTGTCCATTGGAGTGTGTTATTGACCATTGCCACGTGGCTAGTCCCTTGGTATTTTAGGAATGGGGCGTCACAGCATGTTTGATCATCCCCGTTGGACGTAAGATCACCACGCCAGCGCTCCCTTGGGATAATCATTCTCACTCGGGCCTAATGTCGAGTGCTATCATTTTAACTCGAATTAATATCATTCATCTAAATTCAAGATTAAGTCTGTTATCGCCTATCTCAATCATTGAACCAAATAATTTCTGAACTTGTATCAATCTAAGCTATTTTGTAACTTATTGATATTGTATCAAGTCTACTAATTTGAATCCATAATATCCATTCTCAAGCTAACTTCTATCAAGCTATATCTAACTCAAATTTTAATCTATTTGATTCAATTCGAAATCGAACGCACAATTCACTAAGTTTCCTCAACTTAGATATTGATTCCATTATCTTGAATCCGTATTTGATATAAGCCTTATCAATTATTCAATACATACTCAATCGTTCGAACAAAATCTTGCATACACCACTCAGGAATCGAGTCATCCAATTAAATCTTCAATCATATTCACATCGCTCAGTCGCATATCCAATAATTCATTCCTTAGAACTCCTATGCGATACCAAAGCATCGCCTTAATAAATCTTAGTCTCATATATACCTCAATTGATAGTCATCCAAGTAAACCATATTCTGACTTATATATACCGACACGAATATCCGTTTGAATTTAACATCCAAGCACGATCCTCTGAATTTTTTTTAGCAATAATCTGATAACGTTTCAATCAGTTATCGTTCTAAGTCAAACTTTTTCTTATCTGAATGATATCGCAAACTCGCTCGCAAACTAGCTCGCACCAAAATGGACTTGGTCAATGATACTCAACATAACTTAGCCGAAAGGCTGTATGCATAGCTAACCATAATATTCTATCTAGCATACTAACCCTCCTGGAAATCACGTATAGGTATCGGGTTCACATATAACTTGCCAATTTTAGCAGTAATCTATTCCCATAAAGTCTGACTCAGGTCGGAATAAGGGTCTTCGCATAACTATCTGATTAAGTAATCATATCATATACATGCACTTTTTAAAAATATTTTGACTCATTGTATGGAATATCTCATTGGGACATTGAGAGAGAGCATTTCGTACATAACCCATGAACAAGATTTTAAAAACTTTGAGAATTGATAAGATTTCCAAGGACGTAAAGCCAGGCTTTGATACCAATATATCATGCCCCGATCTTCCGTAGCGCGCCATAATGTACCTATAAGAAGTACGCTACACTCATCATATTTGTTTGTTCTCCGATCGCATGGAATAAATCGAGGAACTAAAGATGTTTCCAATACCGACAGCTGCTCCCGCTAAAGCAATTGTAGCTACTCCGGCACCTATTGATTTAGCACCTTCTAACATAAAGAGAACAGAATCGGCCGTCCCTGCCAGGTACGAAAAACTGTGCCAGTGCTCTCGCAGGAAGATCATTCCCATCTTGAACGTGATACCGTGCAAGCAAAAGCTCCGCCTGCTCAAGGCCATGATCCGAACAGACAGAGAAATAGCTAAGCCACAGAGTCGCATAGATAGTCCGAGTGCAGCGGAATAAAAAACCGTACAGATGAGATAACAAGTTCACAAAGTCGTCATAGTGGAAGAATTAAATAACACAAGTATAAAAGTAAAATAAGCACTTACTTGATAATGAATAAGTGTTACAAGCGGCGCTAGGCCGAGATTACAAGTTATTCAATGCACTTTCTCTCTTGAAACAATAAAGACGTACCAAGTGGCTTACAACTTGGAATGATATATAGGAGAAGTTCCAACATTATGTCTTGTATATGTGCTTCAACTCCGGATGCAGCGCTTTAAGGCTCCAGAGCGATATCCACGCCTTAGCGTGCACGAGGGGCTATCCGCACCGAACGAGATTCTTTCATACCCTACAAGCAATCTGGTGGGTTATCAGTACATGAATGCACTGGTGGGGAGGCTTTTTGTCCACTCGACAAATCCAAAAATGTTATATAGGTTTCGTGCACCATCTATCATGTTGTCTCCTAGTCGTGTCTTAGGATCAGTTTTATGGCATAATGTACAAATCCTAACTCGTGTGATAGTGTGTCATACGATTTAAGAGGAACACAACGATACTTACCAACTTACCATTTCTTCTTCCCTGTCCAAAGATAAATTCAAGTTAAACCAAGCACAAATATATATAATAAAATCCACGAAATCGCATATGCAAACACAAGTATTACGGGTGTATTTCTAATTCTGGTGCACGAGTTATACGAATTAATCAGAAGTGTTGCAAAAAATTGTTCAAGTGTTCAAATTACTGATTCGATACAATGACTCGTACGAGAATTATCGCTAAGCGAGGATGACTTATCTATATGAACATGAGGTCACTGGCATAGCCATAAAGGACAATAATTATAGTCTCTGACAAAATCGGGTGCAATGCTATATACAAAAGAACCATTGCACGATACAAAAGAACCATTGCACGAATATACAAAAGAGCCATTGTACGTTATTCCATCGATGCAAACGACTATCAGAAGGGTAGATGGCTAGTCCAAGGTAGTATGCTCTGCCAAGGCCCGAATACTGAGTATTACCCTGCCCCAACAATGGTGGCGCATACCATAACCAAAATTGGCACACAATACACCATTATTCCTACTATGCCTGTAACAATCCCGGTGTCCCGGTGATCGTCTGATGAATAAATCAAATACCTCATGCACGAGTTTTTTGTGACTATGCAAGTCTCTAGTCTTAGGTCTCTTTGCAGGTACATATTTAGATCAGATTTAGGTTCAAGTTCAAGATTGTTCACAAACATATCAACTCCCTGAATCGTTCGATTCAGTGCAGGACGAGTATTTTTTAACTTGTCATGATGCAATCCCTAGTTCAAAACTTTCTTGGCGACCTAACGGCCCCGAATACTTTCAGGTTCATACTTGCACGAAATGACTATTCGATAGTCTTCCGAAAAACTTAGATGAATACAAGACAATTATAGTGTTACTGGTTATGGCATGATTGTTATGTGACGAGCATTAAACAAGACGAGTGAGTGCTAGTTAGCATGTAAAGCAGGCAAGCATTGCTTTGTATAAAATATAAGCATAGAAAATGTGCGTTATAGTCTACCTTAGAACATAAGCCTTTACGCTAGCACGGATCTAAGGGACAGTGCGAGTAATGAAACTATATAGGGCCATATAAGGCAGGATAATCTATAAGGAGAGCAGTGTAAATAAGTGAAGCAGTGTACTATGAAGAGTATATAATGATCTTACTCGAGGTATAGCAGAGTCTACTTGAATGAAGGTAAGGTAGCACGCGAGGGTCCAATTATAAGCCAAGTTTTATTTCCATGTTCTAACACAAGAAAAACAAGATAGGATTATTCCCTTAGCTAGGTGCGTTGTATTCTTATTAGCATGCAAGGGGTGATTCTTGTCACGTCCCGATCTCCTACAGGCTAAATCGGCCGTCCCTGCTAGGCGAGAATCACCGCGCCAGCGCTCCCGCGGAACGATCGCTTTGACCCATCCGGGCATGATGCCGCACAGGCGTGAGCCACGCCTGTGCAAGGCCGTGGTTCATTGGCTACCAGAAAGAGTTATAAGCCACAGAGTCACACAGATTGTCCGAGTGCAGCGAAGTCATAAACGCATAGCGATTTGGTAACAAGTTCACTGAGTTGACAATATAGCGGAAGCATTAAAACACAAGTTGAAGTAAAGAAACTCTTTTTATCGATATAAACATGTATTACAGGCAGCATATAGCCGAGATTACAAGTCGCTCAAGCCTCTCTCTCTGAAACAGTAAAAGCGTGCCAAGTGGCTATAATTATGGAATGATTGTACAGGCGATGTTCACAACATTATGTCTTGTATATGTACCTCAGTTCCGGATGCACCGCTGGTTTGGAGTGATCTTCACGCCTTAGCATCCACGAAGGAGCATCCACACCGAACGAGATTCTCCCACACCCTGTATACAAACTGGTGGATTATCAGTACATTGAATGCACTGGTAGGGAAGCTACTCGCCCGCTCGACAAATCCAAACACGTAAAATAAGTTCTGCGCACCAACTATTAAGTTGTCTTTCTAGTTGCCTTAGGATCAGTTTCATACAAACATTGAATCGCCTAACTTGCATGGTAGTGCGTCGTACGACATGAGAGAAAACACGGCAAGACTTACCAACTTACCATTTGGCCTTCCCTGTCCAAGGCAAACATTGTTAATTCATGCACGGGCAAGTATAAACATTCAGGGTCATTCATAATGAAAATTAAGGCAATAGCATATGCAACACGAGAGTCATGATTGTTCAGGTGTTTAGTTGTTCTTGATGTGATACAAGTACTCACACGCGGATAGCCGCTAAGCGAGGATGACTTATCTATATGACATAACTCGCTGGCATAGCCATTATGGACGGTTCACAGACTCAAGACACAGAATGATATGCAACGTAGGTGGCGAGCCTCACTGCATAACACCTTGCCCCATAACATATGACTGCTCATACGTCCCGTCCAGATCGGATCGGTCCCAGTGCCCCGGCGACCGTTCGCGGAACTCAACATAACATACCTTGTGCACAAGTTGTCCACGATAATACAGGTCAGGGTCTATCCTTATTCCATAGCTTGACATGATAATCATGAAATTTAAACTTATTCTAAACGAGCGTATTGCTCTACGAGCTGGGATTCAATCAGTACAAGATATGATCCTCGTTCAGATGCATACTTGGCATGATTATCATTCAAGTGTGATTCTTGTTCAATATTCATTCTTGCTTGATGCATTCCCCTGGTTCGAGGATTTGCCTTGGGTGACCTAACTGTCCCGGATACTTGCAGGTTCAATTACATAGAAGGAATATTTGATAGTCTTCTGGCTAACAAGAATGCATGCACAATATAATAACGTTAGACATTCATAAGCAGGCAAGCATGCATTTCTAAGAAACATAAGCAAACAAGTTTGTTCGGACCCGAAGGTAAGCCGAGAGATAAAATTGTTAGGGGACTTCCTGAGCGACACGTTCTAGGGTAGCATGCGAGGGTCTGTACATATATAAAAGCAATGTTTCATTTCCATGTTCTAGCATAAGCAATACAAGTTGGGATTATTCTCTTAGCTAGGTGCGTTGGATTCTTGTTAGCATACAGGGGGTGATTCACCTAGCGACTAGCATGAACATTCCACATTTTATGTGTGCTGGCTAAGCAAAGACAAGTTTACCGTAGCCACCCACTTTAGCGATGATTCGCCTCGGTAGAGCGATACGTCAAGCGAGCCTCTGGAAGCCTTAGTCGGGTTCCTGTAGGGACAAGTTTGGATATCTTTTGCTTCTCGTTTGAGGCAAAGCGGGTCGGGACAGTTGCACTTTTGCCGTTTGAGTCGGCAGTCCGCTAGAACAGAACGGGGTGTTATATCCTACCCAACTCAAAAAAAGTCTCGTCCTCGAGACTTACTGAGGACAAGCAGTACATTTCAATCAATTTTGATTTAACGATACAAGGCTGAGGCAAACCTACACAACTTGTTGTACTTTTTATTTGGATATTCACTTGCACAAGCATTGAGATCGACATATCGCTTAGTCTGGATCGTGCGCACTTTCGAAGTGCACTTCTAGCGTGAGCACGTCAACCAGCTTAGTGATAGCGAAGTCTTAGCACTCGAGTTTCACCTTTTCTTATGTCTTGGATCATGCACAAGTTTAAGGCGTCCCTCGAATAGATGCATTCAACCAAACTTAGAGTTAGTAAAATCGGACAAGCTACTAGCGATACTACTAAGGGTTCGCACAGGTTGGCACAAAGACCACTCGCATTCTGTCATGCCCCGGACCCGTCCGGGCTGTCGCTCTGCCTTGCCCCGCCCCGTATGGTCGAAATTATCGAACCGAGTACGAATCACCGTACCTCGGCGTGCCGGACGTGAATCACTGCGCCCGTTCTACGGGTGCGAGGAAGGGGAAGGAATGGCCTGGCCCAATCGAGCCCATCGGGGACGTGATGCCGCATGGGCTTGGGGTTACGCCCATGCAAGGCCAATCGTTTAAGTTGATAGTTGGCTATCATCGCATCAATCGAGTAAGCAGCGGAAAGGGACTTGTTGCAATGCAATACATTTAGCTAACTGAGTATTCGGGACAATCGAGGCAACTTGAATTTCTTTAGCAAAGACATTCGTTCGTTCCAGATATTATGCCCCTTTATACGATGTGGTGCCCCGTTCCCCCTATTCGGGGAGCGCGGCTAAGAAATATAAGACGGTATCGTTCGATCGGGATAGATTGAATCAAGAACTCATCCTCGTTATGGATTTGTCTCTTCGGAATCGATTCTCATATTCAGTGGATCGTGCCCCTGGGATCGACTTAACGACAGAGTCAGGAGGGGCCTCTCCGCTGCATCTTTTGTTACCTAGTTTTCGTTGTCGCTTGTAGCTTTCGTGCTTTGAGTTGGTTTTCGGATTTGCTTGAGATTTCTTGAACGGTTTCGATAATTTAATTATTTTCGTTCTTTGAACTGTACTTCAATTTCGATAATGGAAAGAGTGAAAGAGGTATTGATCAGCTGTTCGTGGCAATACAGGTGATCCAGCAGTAGGCGTCGCTCGAACGGACTCCTAAAGCGCTTTTTTCCTTCTTCCTTCCAACTACTAAGTGAGTGGCTACCATCCCGATTAGCTAGCCCTTCTTGCTAGTCCTCACATCTGAATCTTGTATTCGTGCTTGCCCCGATCAAACGATACCAAGTAATAACTAAAAGATATCAAGATAATAAGGCAATAGACTTGGATCAACATGCTTGTCAATGAAACTTGTGAACGGTTACTTACTTACATGCTTGTTCGTTTGGAATATTCTTCATATGCATAAATACAAGTTAGAATACATATTTCTTCTTAAAATTGTGCTATGTATAGAACTCATCTTGAATGCAATAAACTGAACAGGAAGACTATGCCAAAGTAAATCTTGCCCTGTTATTGCCATGCGCCTGATATGCCATATTTTGCCTCGATTGCTAACTTAGTGTACTGCGTTGATCACGGACAACTTGTGCACAAGGTCTCGGTTCCTGCGGACGGTCGCTGGGGCACCGGCACCGATCCGATCCGGACGGAACTCATGATAGTCGTCTGCTATAGGAAAGAATGCCCTGCGATGTCCTGAACTATAAGTCGTACGACATTTTGTACTGAGACTAGCCCGTCCACTATGGCAACGTGCCAGTGATCCCCTTGTATATTTAAACCTGTTGCAACTAACTTGTGTCTTCTTGGCAGGGAAGGCGTGGTAAGTATTGTGCAGGTGGTTCAGACGGGCAGGTAAATGTCACCGAGCGGTGGTAGGTTATTCCACTAATTTCTATATCTATAGCTTGCTTTAAAATAAACTAAGGCAAGATAGAAAGACCACAAATTATGCATGCTTCATTAAAATAATGTGTTGATTGGTATAGTTGGGTTAGCTTGCCTTCACCAGTACATTTCGATGTACTGACCCTCGTTGAAACAGGTTCCCCGCGATAAGGAGAACCAAGTGAGGAGCAGGAGACAAACCCCCAATCCAGTCCAGCTGTAGGCACGCCTTGATCCGTGCCAACCTTTTGAAGTATTTTGAAGAAGAAGCTAGCAGCCAAGCAAATATACAGCTTCGTGGAAACGCCGTCGTTCCGACCCAAGGTCTTATATTTTGAGTTTAGTAAAGGATGTAATTTACATGACTGCTATCTCATTTTGTGTCAACACTTTTGTAAGCCCATAGAGGCAACCTTATGACTCAGTTCAAGGAGTTTGTAATAGATGTTCATATTATCAATAAAGAGAACTTTTCCATGCTTCAATCTGTGTTTCAATTTATCTGTGTACTCTGAATATGTGCTCTCTATGCAAAACAAAAATACTAAGCCTTGTGCGGTGCGCAACCTAGGCCCGCACGGCGGTCACGCCTGGGGGACGACTATCGATTCCACGGAATCGGGGCATGACATGTTGGTATCAGAGCACAGCTTCAAAGTTCCTTTGACTCTTGAACTGGAAAAGTTCCTTTAACGATAAATCCCTGTGCGAACCCCTAAACTCGTTTAGGCCAAAAATGAGATACTTTCATACAATAAGTCCATAATACCTTATGATCCTGATGTAATTTACCTTCTTTTGAAGGAATGACACAAGCGCAACCATCAGTGCTAGCACCAGGCGAGACACATGCTCGGGAGAGCAGTTCCGAAACTTCAGGAAGCTCTCGGAGCCAACAGGGCATGTCTCGAGCAGATCCGCTTCAGCAAGTGATGCAAATGTTAGAAGCACAATGACAGAGAGATGATGCCCGCCAAGCCAATTCGAGAGCAATCTAGAGGCCCGACTCTCAGTCCAACAAAGGCAGGTAGATACCCTACAGCAACTTATTCAGACTATGGCCTCCAACCAGTCCGCAGCAACAGCAGCAACTCCGGTGGACCATCCAGTGCTTGAAGTCGAGACACCGCTAATGCTAAGGACGAGGGAAGTGACTGCCTTCACCTTTGGTAACTTCAAGAAGGCCTGCAATACGCCATTTAAAGGGACTGAGGACCCAATCGTGGCCCTAGATTGGCTCGCCGAGCTTGAAGACCATTTTTCTCTCCTAGAAGTGCCTGAAGACAAGCGCGTCACCTGTGCCCAACTACACCTTCGCCTCAATGTGCACGACTGGTGGGACGTGCATCGACGATCTCTTCAACTTGGCCATGGAGAGGAGGCGATCGCGTGGACGACTTTTTGTGCCGTATTTGAGGAGGAGTTTATACCCCCGTATGTACGTCGTCAGCGAGAAAATGAGTTTGTACAACTATGGCAGGGCAGCATGACGGTTAAGCAATACTCTGCAGAATTCAACAAACTGGCCAAATTTGCTAGTGCTTATCTACCGGATGCAGCGAGTCGTGCCAGACGATTCGAAGGAGGGCTACGTCCTGGCATCCATGCGCACGTAGTCGTTCCGCAGTATCAGACGATGAGGGAAGTTTTGAACTACACCCTTTCTCTAGAACCGCAGTATCCTCATGTTGCTGCTGGCGCTGTGTAACCCTCCAATCACAAACGCCAAGGCAACGATAGAGGAAACAATGCTGTAAAGCATCCAAATAACGGCGGTAAACAGCATAGAGACACCAACAAGACCTGCAACTTTTACAGGAAGCCAGGGCATATCGAAAAAGATTATCGTCGCAAGCTTTGGACTTGCCTCCGTTGCGGCAATCCAACCCATCAGATTAGCAGATGTCCGCTCTCCCCACCTCAGCAACAGAATCAGGCACCGGCACCTCAGGCAAATCGAGCGGCACCTCAACAAGGGCATAATCAAGCTCAAGGCCGGGTCTATACCATGACACGGGAAGAAGCTCTAGCTTCGGATACCGTCGTGTCAGGTACTTTGCTTTTCAATAATATACCTGCTCGTGTTCTATTTGATTCAGGTGCAACGCATAGTTTTATTTTCACAAATTTTACCGTGGAGAACAATGTAGAAATGACTCTGTTGCACCTAGATTTAAGTGTTAGCACCCCCTCCGGTATGAAAATACCTGTTCGTTCAGTATGCCAAGGTGGTTACATTTGTATTGGAGAAAAGAAGTTGTCGCTTGATGTCTTAGTTCTAGACGTTCGGAACTACGATATCATTTTGGGAATGTATTGGCTCGGTGCGTGCGCGGCAACTATTGAATGTGCAGAAAAACGAGTCATTTTTCGTCTGCCCGGAGAAGCCGAATTCTGTTACACTAGTAGTCCAGCGACAGATGCAAACAGGGCCTGCATGGTAATTTCAGCAAAATCTGCTCGGCGAATGCTCCACACAGGCTGCGAGGGATTCCTAGCGTCGATTCGGGACACACGGTAGGACTACGCAAACGTCGAGTCTACTTCTGTTGAGACGGAGTTCCCCGATATATTTTCGAGCGAACTACCCAGCATGCCGCCAGACCGAGAGATTGAATTCACTGTCGATACATTTCCAAATACACAGCCTATCTCAAAACCTCCGTACAGAATGGCCCCTGCAGAACTGAAGGAATTGAAATGCCAGCTTCAGGAATTACTTGATCGTGAGTTCATCCGTCCGAGCGTGTCTCCTTGGGGTGCGCCTGTGCTCTTCGTGAAGAAGAAAGACGGAACGCTACGCCTCTGCATAGACTACAGGGAATTGAACAAGGTCACAATCAGAAACAAATACCCTCTGCCACGGATTGATAACTTTTTCGATCAGCTACAGGGGGCAGCAGTGTTTTCTAAGGTCGATCTTCGCTCAGGTTACCACCAGCTGAAGATTAAGCCCGAAGACACGCCAAAGATCGCATTTCGAACCCGATACGGACATTACAATTTTTCAGTAATGTCGTTTGGACTGATGAATGCACCTGTTGCATTCATGGATGTAATGAATTGTGTATTTCATCCTTTTATCGATAAATTCGTGCTGGGTTTTATCGATGACATCTTGGTGTACTCGAAGACTAGGGATGAGCACGCAGGACACCTGCGAATGGTGCTGCAAACCCTTAGAGACAACAAGTTATATGCCAAATTAAGTAAATATGAATTCTGTCTAGACAGTATATCTTTTTTGGGGCATGTCATCTCTTCGAAAGGCATTTCAATTGATCCGAAGAAGGTAGAAGCCATTACGCAGTAGAAACGACCGGAGTCAGCTAGCGATATCCGGAGTTTTCTTGGACTAGCAGGGTACTACCATAGGTTTATACAGAATTTTGCTAGAATTGCTTCGCCCTTGACTCAGCTCACACGGAAGGGTGCAAAGTTTACTTGGACGAACGACTGTGAAGCTTCGTTTGTGAAGTTAAAGCAGCGCCTCGTCTCTGCCCCAATCCTCACTCTGCCGAACGGACCAGATAATTTTAAAATATACAGTGATGCATCAGGTAAAGGACTGGGATGTGTTCTGATACAGAAGGATAAGGTGATAGCCTTCGCATCGAGGCAGTTAAAGCCTCACAAGAAGAACTATCCGACTCATGATTTGGAATTGGCAGCAGTAGTGTTTGCGCTGAAGTTGTGGCGCCACTACCTTTATGGCGTGCCGTGTGAAATCTGCACGGACGATAAGAGCTTGAAATACTTGTAAACTCAAAAGGATTTGAATCTTCGACAGCGGCGATGGCTTGAACTCCTTAGTTACTTCGATCTCATGATCAGATATACGCCTGGAAATGGAAACGTAGTAGCTGATGCATTGAGTCGAGTGTTCGTAGGGAGTTTGGCTTTTGATGATAGGCTGCGCCGAGATTTTGAATCACTGGGTATTACACTGAAAATTAGTTACAAAAAGTGGACGCAAGTAGCACAACTGCGTCTCAAATCTGACTTGTTATATAAAGTGAAGGCCGCTCAGAAGGATGACCCGTTCCTGCAAAAGATTCATGCCCTTATCTCAGCAGAAAAGGCGTCCGACTTTGCGGTAGGCACGGACGGGATGCTTCGAGTGAAGGGAAGACTGTGCGTTCCAAATGACGCAGCTCTCAGAAAAGAAATCCTTACGGAGGCCCATTATACTAGTTATACTTTCCATCCGGGTAGCACAAAGATGTATCGGGATCTTCGCACGACGTTTTGGTGGCACAGCTTGAAACGGGATGTGGCGCAGTTCGTGTCGCATTGCATGGCTTGTCAGAGAGTAAAGGCCGAACACCAGAAACCAGGCGGAGAGCTTCAGAGCCTTGAAATTCCGGAGTGGAAATGGGATCATATAACAATGGATTTTATTGTTGGCTTGCCAAGGACGCAACGGGGACATGATGCAATCTGGGTTATCGTCGATCGACTCACCAAGTCAGCTAACTTTTTGCCTATCAAATCTACTTGGAGTGCCGACCGCCTGGCTCAAATATATCTCAACAAAATCGTTCGGCTCCATGGCGTGCCCGTATCAATAGTCTCCGATCGATATGGTCGATTCATATCGCGTTTCTGGGGAAGCCTGCAGTCAACAATGGGGACGAAGTTGAAGTTCAACTCCGCCTACCATCCACAGACCGACGGTCAAACAGAACGTGTTAACCAGATCCTCGAAGACATGCTACGACTCTGCGCCTTGGACTTGAAGACTAGTTGGGACCTTCATCTACCTTTAGCCGAATTTGCTTACAATAATAGTTATCAATCAAGCATACAGATGGCGTCGTATGAGGCATTATACGGGCGGAAGTGTCAATCTCCGATCTGCTGGGACGAAGTTGGTGAACAGCAGATACTTGGCCCTGAGCTCGTAGAGCAAACTGTCCAAAAAGTTTGATTGATTCGGGAAAGATTAAAGGTAGCTCAAAGCCGTCAAAAGAGCTACGCAGATATATATCGAAGACCGCTAGAGTTCCTAGTAGGCGACCGGGTATTCCTCAAGGTTTCGCCCATGCGAGGAGTCAGCAGGTTCGGAGCAAAGGGAAAGCTAAGTCCGCGATTTGTCGGTCCGTTTGAAATACTAAAGCGGGTTGCCTCAGTTGCTTATCAGATTGCCCTACCACCATCCCTATCCGACGTACATGATATATTTCATGTTTCTCAACTTAGAAAATAGGTGTACGATCCGAGCCATGTGGTAGACCTGGAACAACTGAAATTTCAGCCCGACTTGACATATGTTGAACAACCTGTGCAAATTTTGGATAGGAAAGAAAAGCTGCTTCGGACCCGTTCGGTTCCTCTAGTGCGCGTGCTTTGGCGGAATCACTCTGTCGAAGAATCTACTTGGGAGCTTGAATCAGAAATAAGGGAAAGGTTCCCCTCATTATTTCCTAGTGGTAGGTTCTATTCCTTATGTTTCGGGACAAAACTTCCAATTAGTTGGGTAGGATATGGTGCCCCGTTCCCCCTATTCGGGGAGCGCGGCTAAGAAATACAAGACGTATCGTTCGATCGGGATAGATTGAATCAAGAACTCATCCTCGTTATGGATTTGTCTCTTTGGAATCGATTCCCATATTCAGTGGACCGTGCCCCCGGGATCGACTTAGCGGCAGAGTCAGGAGGGACATCTCCGCTGCATCTTTTGTTGCCTAGTTTTCGCTGTCGCTTGTTGCTTTCGTGCTTTGAGTTGGTTTTCAGATTTGCTTGAGATTTTTTGAACGGTTTTGATGATTTCATTATTTTCGTTCTTTGAACTGTACTTTAATTCTGATAATTGAAAGAGAGGAAGAGGTATTGATCAGCTATTCGTGGCAATACAGGTGATCTAGCAGTAGACGTCGCTCGAACGGACTCCTAAAGCGCTTCTTTCCTTCTTCCTTCCAACTACTAAGTGAGTGGCTACCATCCCGATTAGCTAGCCCTTCTTGCTTGTCCTCACATCTGAATCTTGTATTCGTGCTTGTCCCGATCAAACGATACCAAGTAATAACTAAAAGATATCAAGATAATAAGGGAATAGACTTTGATCAACATGCTTGTCAATGAAACTTGTGAACGGTTACTTACTTACATGCTTGTTCGTTTGGAATGTTCTTCATATGCATAAATACAAGTTAGAATACATATTTCTTCTTAAAATTGTGCTATGTATAGAACTCATCTTGAATGCAATAAACTGAACAGGAAGACTATGCCAAAGTAAATCTTGCCCTGTTATTGCCCTGCGCCTGATATGCCATGTTTTGCCTCGATTGCTAACTTAGTGTACTGCATTGATCACGGACAACTTGTGCACAAGGTCTCGGTTCCTGCGGATGGTCGCTGGGGCACCGGCACTGATCCGATCCGGACGGAACTCTTGATAGTCGCCTGCTATAGGACGGAATGCCCTACGATGTCCTGAACTACGCATCGCACGACATTTCGTACTGAGACTAGCCCGTCCACTATGGCAACGTACCAGTGATCCCCTTATATATTTAAACATGTTACAACTAACTTGTGTCTTCTTGGCAGGGAAGACATGGTAAGTATTGTGCAGGTGGTTCAGACGAGCAGGTAAATGTCACCGAGCGGTGGTAGGTTATTCCACTAATTTCTATATCTATTGCTTGCATTAAAATGAACTAAGGCAAGATAAAAAGACCATAAATTATGCATGCTTCATTTAAACAACGTGTTGATTGGTATAGTTGGGTTAGCTTGCCTTCACCAGTACGTTTCGATATACTGACCCTCGTTAAAACAGGTTCCCCGCGCTAAGGAGAACCAAGCGAGGAGCAGGAGACAAACCCCCAATCCAGTCCAGCTGTAGGCACGCCTTGATCCGTGCCAACCTTTTGAAGCATTTTGAAGAAGAAGCTAGCAGCCAAGCAAATATGCAGCTTCGTGGAAAGGCCGTCGTTCCGACCCAAGGTCTTATATTTTGAGTTTAGTAAGGGATATAATGTACATGACTGCTATCTCATTTTGTGTCAACACTTTTGTAAGCCCATAGAGGCAACCTTATGACTCAGTTCAAGGAGTTTGTAATAGATGTTCATATTATCAATAAAAAGAACTTTTCCATGCTTCAATCTGTGTTTTAATTTATCTGCGTACTCTGAATATGTGCTCGCTATACAAAACAAAAATACTAAGCCTTGTGCGGTGCGCAACCTAGGCCCGCACGGCGGTCACGCCCGGGGGACGACTATCGATTCCACGAAATCGGGGTGTGACATACGATAACATCCTCGGGGAAACAATCGAAACCAGGATTCCGGGTCTTAGGGACTGTGGCACGCCTATCGCTCCCTCGGACGATCCAGTACCTGTAAGCAAGTAAACTGTTGGTGGATCAGCACTTTATACAAGTACTGGTGAGATAAAACAACTGAACAGAAACAAGCATTCACTCAAACCAACACTAAGTAATCATGTTATAAAATATTATATTACTAATGATCTTTCTAGTTTTGCCTAGGTTCGTTTCATGCAGTTCTAGCAGAGTCAATTTACATTGTTTGGAAACATTTTTGGAAACAGAGTTTCATATGCAATAAGCAAGACAAGCAATCATTCATGTTTCAGGGTGTGCGCAGCGTGTCTCATGCGACTCCAGGGTCAAATGCAAAGCTAGCCACACAATGCACAATCTTAGGGGCAGTCATCTATCCAAGCCAACATAATGACTTAGCTCTATGCAGGGCGGTCCCCGAGTATCTCAGGACCGGCAGCTGGTTGTACAGCATACAAATGACTCATTCATCTGATGCTAATGGCAGCTGTGACTCATGGTTGCTTTCCACTATCTCTGTAGCAGCCGTGACACATGCAGTTCAGCTCTCCACCAAAAGCCATTGTCCGACCGCATGCGAATGCATGGAACACTATCAAATAAACTCTAGTATACAGACGAGATGAACAATCAGAACAGTTATCATTGTTGCGCGGCAATCTGACTTATCACTTGAACACATTCAGGCACAATATGGTTCTCTCGAAGTATAGACGATAGTGAACATGTTCATGCACTCTAAGCAAGCATTTCAGGATTCACGTTTAGCAGAGTTATCGTTTCAAAGATAAGTTAGGTGAGTTCGTTCATTAACATGCAAGGCAGGTTCTATCATTCTCTTATGAAAATATTGTAAGCAAAAACTCAGGTTATTATTAAGGCATGCAAGAAATCAGAGAACGAAGTTCTATCCACTCACCTGATACATAATGTCGATGCAGAGCGGGGCATTACAATTCTCCTTGCGACAAGCATATATCGTCCATATTTTTAAGTGTGCAGGCTAAGTAAAGACAGGTTCATCGTAGCTACCCACATTAGCAATGATTTGTCTCGGTCAAGCGATACTCCGATCGCATATTTGAAAGTCTAAGTCTGAACTCCTGAAGGGCCAATCTGAATTTATTTGCATCAAGCAAGTCTTCTTGCGGAGCAAGGCGGGTCGGACTGTCGCACTTGTGTCGTTTGAATCGGCTATCCGCGTGAGCGGAATGGGTCATTACAGACGTGACCCCCCTCCGGCCGGTAGGGGGCGCGGTGCGCGGAAGGGCGAACGGCTCACGAGCAAGCGGGAAGCGCGAGCGACTACGTGCAGGGGTGGCCGGGGGGAGGGCGAACGACGCTCAAGCAAGCGGGCAGCGCACGCGAGGACGAGCTGCAGTAGCACACGAAAGAATCAGGCAACGCCCGCGGCGGCGTACTGATATGGCCGGGGGGGATGGGGCTGGTTCTGCGCGATCCTGGGTGGAGCCGGGTGCGAGTCCCGAGGAGGAGAGGGGCGCGGGAGAGGCGCGATGTGGGGGTGCGGGGTGGCCGGAGGGGAGGGGGCGCGGGGGTGCCGGCGGGGGGGGAGGGGTTGCCGGGGATAGGAGTGGGGCTGTGGAAGAGAGAGGGGAGGGACACTTCTTCTTTTTCCATGGTATCAAGTTATCTATTTTAAAAGTTTAGGGTATTAAGTTATAAAATATGGATAGTTGAGGGTATCAAGTTGAAATTTAGCCTTTTTGTCTGGATAATGCTCATGAGCTCATAAATTAGTTCAATGTAGGCTTATCTTGTCTTTGTTTCATACTCACCAAACTTTCCAAAAAAAAAAAAATTCGAATTTTCGGCATAAGGTTCAAGGCCAACGTTCGAAACTTTGTGCACACTGTATTGCATACATTTGGGCCCACTGTCTCCCAACTCTCACCATTTTATAAATGGAAGGAATAATACGTAAATATGGCTCGATCCACTGATCTTCTACCACCCAGTCACGATCTTATACCTTTTTTCGGTAACCACAAGAACCACTTTCCAACTTAAAAGAGAGGTACTCACGAGCCAAGTTAGAGCTCAGTTTTAGGCCATCTTTAATCCGAGCTCTACTAATCCATAGAGAGCTGAGCCTGCGAGGTGCTCACTCAAATCTCAGCTCTTTAACATCCAGGGGTGGATCCAAAAACTTTAACTATCCTGGACTATAGGTGGGCTAGAAGCGGACCACCTTAATTAGCCTTCTCTACTCTCTTTCCCCACCAAACCAATCACCTTCGTTTCTTTAATGTTTTCCTCTGAACAGTGCTGCTCGAAACTGGCTTTTGTGTCTGCATGTTGTTTGCATCAGAACCAGAAGATGACACTTTTCACAAGTGCAGATCACATGTTGATATATATATATATATATATATATATATATATATATATTGCATTCTGATCACAGAAAGAGTCATGAAAGCAATGTCGGAGTAATGGTAGGATAAATTTTCTACAGTGAACAGAGTACATTCATCAGTAATTATAGGGGCCAGTAACATGAAGCAGAAGGTTTTATTTTTCCTTCAGACCATGACCTGAACAATGTTTGGTTGATCAGGTGTTCCTTTCTCAAGTTTCGATCATTAGTCCTCCTGCAGGAATTACGGTTACAATTGATCGAACCTGATCAGTAAGAAGTCTGATGACACATTGCAATATTAAGATGAGTTCCATATAAGCTTTCTAGTACCATACAGAAAGGACATACCGACTTGAGTGCTTATTGGAGCTAAAAGCTGTTGAGAACGAAAAGCGAAAATAGTTCCTCCAAATCAAAGAGCCCTGCGTGAGAACCGAGCAAAAGCACACAAATCAAAAATGTCAAACACAAATCGCAGACACAGAAATTTTACGTGAAAATTTCTTGCGGGAAAGACCACGGAAGAATCGAAGTCCAAACCTGAAGAACCATCACTAATAAAATAAAGAGATTACACCCTCTACAAGCTTCTCATCAATCCAACAAAGATCACCGCAACTCTTTGGAACAGAAAATTGATTACAACCACGAAGAAAAAAGACAACGAGCAATACCTGAAACTGATCTCCTTCTTCGAAACGGCCTACAATCTTTCTTTTTCTCTACAATGATGCAAATCACTCTTGCCACCTTTTTTTTCCTCTCTTTTTCTCTTTTTCTCTTTTTCTCTTGTTGTTGTATATTACATGAGCCTTTCTATAAACTCTTGCATGAATTAGGGTTTCCATGTATTGAAAATATATATATTGAAGACCAAAATAGTTATGAAAATTCAATTACATTCAATTATATATTTAATGAAAATCAAATCATAAATTAGCTTGTCATAAATTAAAAATCGAACTATAAGAAAAGTTAATATATAAAAGATTCAATATTAAATATATAATTAAAGTCAAATATGAAAATCCAATATAATATTTGCTTACCATAAATGTTCCAATACATTGCGCTCGATGCACTCACCGAGATTTTTCGACATACGGATGGCGTTCGTCGCACTCCGAGGTATTCTCCACATAGGTTGGGAACCCCACCCACTCTAACAGATCTCCCCCTTTACAACTATGTGGAGGGGGTCATCATCGCAACGATCCGTCTGCAGTACTCAAATTTTCTTCGTGGTAGAACCTTTGTGAATATGTTTGTGCCATTGTCATCTGTATGAACCTTCTCAAGCGCCGCTTGCTTCTTTTCAACCACATCTCATATCCATTAATGATACCGGGCATCAATGTGTTTGGATCGGCTATGAAATGTCTGGTTCTTCATAAGGTGAATTATACTCTATCGCAAAGCAAAGTATCTGCTCTTGCTTTAGCCCAACTTCATGCAACAACTTCTTCATCCACAATAACTCCTTGCAAGCCTCCGTCGTCGCAATGTACTCTGCTGTCATCGACAAGGCAACATACTTCTGCAACCGCGACTGCTATGATACCGCTCCACCAGCAAACATCATCACATAGTGTGGTGTCCCGTTCTCCCTTTACGGGGAGCACGGCTAAGAAATACTTTCGGTATCGTTCGATCGGGATAGATTGAATCAATATCTTTTTCTCGTTAAGGATTTGCTTCTTCGGAATCGATTTCCATATTCAGTAGACCATGTCCCAAGAATGGACTTAGCGGCAGAGTTAAGAGGGACCTCTCCGCTGCAAGTTTTCTTGCCTAGTTTTCGTTGTAGCCTTATTGCTTTCGTGCTTCTGAGTTAGTTTTCGGATTTGTATTTTTTTGAACGGTTTCGATAGATTTTATTGCTTACGTTCGTTGAATTATATTTTATTCCGAGCTTGGAAAGAGTAAAAGAGGTATTGATCATCTGTTCGTGACAATGCAAGTGATCATGCAGTAGACGTAGTACGAGCGGAGTATTGAAGCACATTTTTCCTTCTCTCTCTCTCCAACCAACTTGTAAGTGGCTATAATTTGATTTAGTTGACCCTTCTTCCAAGTCTTCGCATCTAAAATCTTATCTTCTTGATTGTTCCGATCAAACGATACCATAATTACTAAAAGATGTCAAGATAAAATAGAATAGACTTGGATTATCTTATGCTTGTCAATCAACTTATGAACGGTTACCTTGTTGCATGCTAATTCATTTAGAACGTTCTTTCATCATGTTTTAATTCTATTTAGAATATAAATACTTCTTCTATTATTGAGCTATGTATAGAATACACCTTGCTATCAAAATAAACTGATCAGGGAGACTATGCAACACAGATCATGCCATGTTACTTGTCTCGTGCTTGTGTTGCTTAAACTGCCTCGATTGATAACTTAGTAGACTTTGCTTGGTCACGGACAACTTGTGCACAAGGTCTTAGTTCCTGTGGACGGTCGCTGGGGCACTGGCACTGATCCAATCTGGACAGAACATCATGTTTAGTCGCTTGCTAAAAGCAGGAATGGGTGCCTCGTCCCATGTCCCTTGCATTGTACACCATTCCTATCCAGGACAGGATGGCGTATAGCGATACCTGTACCTCCATCATCTTCGTCCCACGATTATAACTCGTCCACTATAGCATCATGCCAGTGACCTTTCTCTTGTATAATTAAACTGTGCAAGCTAACTATGTCTTCGTGGCAGAGAAGGTCATGGTAAGTATTATGCAGGTGGTTCAAGCGGTTAGGTAATAGTCACCAAACGGTGACATGTTTAGTTCAGTAAATTTCTTTATCTATTGCTTGCTTGTAAAATTGAACTAAGGCAAGATAAAAAGACCACAAATAACTTGCATGCTTCATATAAATAACGTGTTGATTAATATAGTTGGGTTAGCTCACCTTCACCAATGCATTTTGATGTACTGACCCTCGTTGCAACAGGTTTCCCATACCAAGGAGATCCTGCAAGAAGATAAGGCGACTTTCCAATCTATTCTATCTACCGGCATATCTAGTTCGTGCCCTTGAAGTATGTTTTGGAAGTCCCAGGCGCTCGTGCACATAACTTATGCAGCTCCGTGGAAAGGCGATAGCTTCGCCCGAAGGTTTTTTTTTTTTGAAGTTTAGTAAAAGAATGCAATGTAATGGATGGTTATCTCATTTTTCATCCACTTTTGTAAGCTCGTGCGATAATTATCCGACTCGTTCAAGAGTTTGTATAAATATGTTCATTATCAATAAAGAGAACTTTTTCATGTTACAATATTTTGGTCAATTATCTACGTACTCTGAATATGTGCTCTTTATATAAAATATCTTGGCCTTGTGCGTTGTGCAATCTAGACACGCACGACGTCACGCCCAGGGGACAACTATCAATTTTACGGAATTGGGGCATGATATATTGGTATCAGAGCGCAGTTTCAAGTTTCTTTGACCCTCGTGTCAAAAAAGTTCCTTTAACGATCTATTTCTATTCGAATTTTTAAACTCGTTTGGCCAAAATGAGATACGTTCTATACAGTTAGTCCATTATACACTATAAGCCTGATCCAAGTTATATTCTTTTGAAGGAATGACTCAAGCATAAGTATCAGAGCCAGCACC